>JACATO010001128.1:0-522500 GCA_018389105.1 Nautilus pompilius | reverse complement strand
TTATTATTATTATTATTATTATTATTATTATTATTATTATTATTATTATTATTATTATTATTATTATTATTATTATTATTATTATTATTATTATTATTATTATTATTATTATTATTATTATTATTATTATTATTATTATTATTATAGTAATGTTGCCTTTTCCTATCTACTAACATCTCTGTTCTACCCACCATAGTCGGACTAATCTATAAACTAGATGATCTAAGTCGATTATCATCATCGAAACATTTTAACCACATCAGGACGGTTCCAAGCCGAACCATCGCATCCTTACCATTACAACTTCCAACAGAAAGGACTCAAACGGTTCTCCTTTACCTGCATGGCGCATTAACTGGTCACAGGTGCTCAGGTGTTCCTGTACCGCATGATAGATGTAATCCGGTTCGGTTTGTGTAGTTTGCCGTCATGAAGAACGTTGATATCCTTCACCTGACAGACCCCGGCGGACTCCAGTCACGACTTCATCTTCAACTCGTCCTGAATATTCTAGCTTTTACTTGTGGAATTACTCAGCTACGGCAGAGACGATGTCGTGACAGCGAGTACATAACCAAGTGATACCAGCGATTGCAGACCTAATGCTTTCATATTTACTTTATTTTTGGTGAATTTATGGAATAAATTATCACGGAGGAGAACACGATGACGGATGCAGTTAATGGACTGAACAAAAAACACAAGAGACACTTCATAGATAAGCTTCACACAGACAAATGTTACACGTTTATTAAGTCAGAAATACAGCCACAAGCAGAGAGGATGATAAACGAAGTTGGAGCATCTTTTACTAATTCTACCAGGTTAGGAAACAAATTTCGTAGTAGATTTCAGACACGAGGTCATTCTGTCTTTGATCTTGAGGTTCCGGACGGCAGCGGCCTCCTCGGCTCAGCCAGCCACCCGAGCTGACCGCTGTATGGTTGGGCCGTCAGTGGCCGAGGTGGACAGACCCAGAGAGATCGGAGAACCCGAGAAGGAAACTTACGGTTGATGTCGCCCATCTGGATCACCATCATCATCATTCATCACCATATTATGAAGAAATGCGGACCCAGTGAACAGTTGTAAGTACAGAAGGACATGGCTGTTAGTAGAAAAGTGAAAGTGACTTTTGTCTGAAGGGTCTCGTGGAATATCCTCAGGAATCCGTCTCCTGTTCCGCATCAGGCGCAGGTGATCATTGACAAGGATGGAGGCAGGTAATACATCGCTAATAAACTGAAGATTATCTAGAGACTGACCTAAAACATCACGAGGGACCAACGATCTTTCATATTCAGAACCAGTAACCAAATCAAGACTCACAATTGCTATTTCTTCCTTCTCATCTTTACACAAAGCGGCAAAAGGTCTGACAGAGGAGAGAAACATCTTAAAGTTGCCACCTGTTTTTTTACTTCTTGCGCCCAAATTTTAAATTATTTTGATATGAATATGCAGACTTTCCACCGGCAGCTGGCACATCTTCAGCATCCGCCCTGAACTCCTCTCGGCGAAGATGGAGAGAGATGGGGGTATAAACTAGAAATGAAGCATCTATCCGATCTCCGAACGCAAAACAACCAGTTCCTTTGTTGGTGACTTCTTTTGTTTTCGCTGTTTCCGACAGAAGAATGGATAGGGCGGCGGTCAGGGAGGTGACGTCAGTGTTGGTGACGTCACTATAAAGTCTAGGTGGCGTCGTTGACGCTGGTGTAAAGTCACGTGAGGGGCTGAAACTGAAGGGAGGCGGGTACTCACGAATCTCAGGCCGCCATCTGTTCTATCGGTTACCTGCTGGGGAAAATTCTCTTGTTGTTTCGTGGAAATTTTGGCAGTTGTGCATTTAGAAATAAACCACTAATTAAATCACGTGATTTTGTTCTTCTCTTCTCCTTTTTAACGAAGAAGAAGAACAATTACAAATGACTTTATCGTTTGGTAAGTACATCCGGGTTCTCTTCGCCTAACCTTAATCTGACATGTGATAGTGATGTTCTCCGGAAATTGATCAGCGGCATTATGGGTAAAGGAAACTGGCTAGATGATAGGTACAGATCAGTTATATAGACTTCCGTAAATCCGAGCAAAATACCAATTTAACATTGAGAAGGAATACATGACATGAAAGAAGCTGGGTGACGATCATCAGCAATGATAATAGAAGTTCAAGGATAAGATGTCGTGTCCCTCTTTGTACAATCTATTTAACTTCCGTCCCGGTTGTAAAACCACTGATGGCCGACCGGTTTTCATTCTGTTTGTTCTTCCAAAACAACCCGAGGAATTCCTTTCTAAACTCCCTGCTGATCAGATAGAAGAGGAAGGTGGTGCTGTTATTGATGTACATGATGATGGTGGTAATCTTTTTGAAAAGATCTCCGTACCTCAATTTATAGAATGTAGACTGTCCAATTATATAGACGCAGTTGGGCAGATTGGTAACAAAGAACAACAGGTTTAGCATCAGCACGATCTTCATACTCGACACGGCCCGATCTTTCTTGGCGCTAGAACTGTTCTGAGTGTCGTCGGAGTTACCTTTCTTGCCGAATCCGCTGCTAAGTTTCCACAAGATAGCGCAGTTGGCACCTAGCAGGACGAGAAAAGGGATAAAAATTGAGATGCAGTAAATATTGGCAACCAGATGTCGAGTATAAACGACGTGTAGGCCATTGTTTGAGTTCCGCAGTTTATCGTGGCGTTCCAAGGTATGACAAACGTCTCTCCGAACCCATACAAAAAATGGCAGTCAAAGAGCAGAAAAATACCCATAACAACATCATTTTAATTGGCCCCCACATCCTACCTTTGTTCTCGGTCCAGGTGTCTAGGGGTCGAAACACGACAGAACCCGGTCTAGCGTGACGACCACGAGTGACCACGGCGACGACATCTGACCGACGGACTGAGAGATCCAGATGGGATCTTACACAGATATTGGTTATTTTCCCTCACGTTAATGAAGTAGACGTAATTCAGCCATCTTGGTAGACCGGAGCAGTAGAGCACGGCCAGGTCGATCACGGCTATGAAGATGAGCGAACTGGAGAGGACGGATTTCCTCAAGGTCCTCCTACAGAAAACCACAATAGACAAGACGTTACCCAACGTTCCAACCACCACCAGGATAGGGAAGCTGTATTTCCAGATTATCTCAATTAACTCTTTTTCATATCGTCGCCAATTCTGCTATTCTGCTCTTCCACGGTGGCCGTTCATCTTATCGCAAGTCCTGCACTGAAGCTCTGCACTGAAATCGTCTGCTTCTTCGTCTCTTTAGGGAAGGAAATGATGTCTCTTTCGTACTCAATACGATTAGGAGCTGACCTTTCCAATTATCCGCCACTTCAAATATCCGTCCGTTTAACTTAGAAGATCTGCTGATCCGCCTACTACCGGCTTAGTTCCCTATTGGTCTTCGGCAGTTTTACATTCAGTGGTTCCCCCGAAAAAAAGCGAAATCGTTTCTCTTTTCGATACAGTTCTCCTGACCGATCACGAAAGGGAGACAACTTCTTCTGGACAATGACTGTCCGCTCAGATTTAGTATCGCGAACTCTGATCACCAGATCGGGTCCTCCTTTTGTGTTCTTCAAAGGCCAACTAAAAGAAATTCGTGAGCGGACAGAGCTCCTTAGCGAAGCCTGGTTCTGTTACAGAATTCTTTAGTCTCAGGTTGTGCAGCAGCCACTGAGATGCTGATCTTTCCTCCCAAATGTATATGCTGTTTAAGTCTGACGTCACGCGCAGATTAGGCGCTCATTAGATGAACATGAATCTTAATGGATCATCAAGAGCCTAATGTAGCATCGATTTTTGTAAGTGTAATGATGCTGTTAATGCAGGTGTGAGAAACAACGAGGAGGCAAAGAAGACCAATTAAAATCTTTAATTGTCTGACAGGTGAGTGTGAAAGGGGAGCTAACCGAGACTGTGTTTGCTTTTCAGTGTTTAGAGGAGGGAAAATTTCAAAACTCTGGTCAGATAGGTAGAAGGACAAACAGAAAATATGCCTGCTACCAGTTTCACGGTTTTTATTTCTAAACTAACTATTTACAACTTCTTAATGAGAGTCATTAGTACCTTAGTAGAGTGCTTCGCTTGAGCTAAATCACCGTCACACCTGTAGAAATATCCATTTGCGGTCGCTTCCCTAAAAGCTTAAATTGGTATGACGTCCAATTAGCGCTGATTACCGACTAGAAACACGCGAAGAAAGTACCTGAGGTTCACCAGCTTCTTCCAAGCCCCATCACACATCAATACTTGGAATTTCAGATAAAATTAATAATAATAATAATGATGTCTGTAGTCGATAAACATCGTGCAGATGAGTTCTGCAGTGGGTGTATTTCTACTCCAAGCGATGTCTCATTCAGTTCCTTTCTGTATGTGAGGATGTATAAGATCGACTACTGCTGCTGATACTATTATTATAAACGGTGATAAATAGAATTATACGTAAGTAGTAAACTTCTCACACGGGCGGTGACCCTTTTCAGGAAAGAGCTTTATCTTAGAATAGACTTTTCAATGGACAGGGATAGTTTAATCTCTCTTTAAAAACCCCTCCATTATTACAGAACCTGGTTGTAATATTTCACTTATTAGGTTTTCTATCGAGGTTCTGCTCAGCGAAATCTCGGGATACATCGATTATTGTCGGACGAGCTGTATTGAAGATGGCCGTCATTCGTCGTACAGATGTCTCCGCCGGTCTGTCTGTCTGTCCGTCCGCGTTGGAGCCGTCGCCGACAACGAACAACGGAGAGACAGGAGCCGCCTCGGCCTCCGTCCCGGACCGACGATAGCACCTATCTTTTCACACAGCTTTACACGATAAAGTCTTCCGTAATGTGTCATTATTATTTTATTAATATACAGGAATATGAATGTTCGATGCATGACAACCAAAAAAAAAAAAACAGAAAAAATGCATTCTGGAGCCATAATAACTTCTCCTGAACGTGGTTTAGTAGGAATATGAAACAATGAATTTATCAGAGAAATACACTGGGCGCCACAGCGCGCTAAGCAAGGGAGGTAACTCAACTCTCTCTCTCTCTCTCTCTCTCGTCTCTCTCTCTCTCTCATCTCTCTCTCTCTCTCTCTCTCTCTCTCTCTCTCTCTCTCTCCTCTCTCTCTCTCTCCTCTCTCTCTCCCTCTCTCTCCTCCTCCATCCTCTCTCTCGCTCTCTCTCTCAATTTCTCGCTCTCATCGTCTCGCTCGTCTCGTCGAACTCTCTCTCCAAAACACTATATCGACTGAGGAAGCCACAGAACTTGTCTCTTATCGAAGTTAGCTGTCGATGAACTCTATTTATAGGGAACATGAACATTTGATGTTATTGTGATTGTGTAATTCTTCCCCATTTCCTTTTAACGTTGGTTGCATGTGACAGCAAGGAGAATCCATACCACACTTATTAATTACCGAACATAACAAACAACAACAACAGATTTGGAGGTTATAAGTTTGGAAAGATATTAACCTATTAAAAGATGTGTAACGGTTTTTGCCAATAACCCTAATACCGTTGCTTTTCGTTTGTTACCTTTGTAATTCCAGATTTACTCCCCCTGAGATTGGATTCCCGTGTTGCCATTGTACAGCCATAAATAAAACTTCCTTAACCATCGATAGATTAGTTTAGTTCACTTTCGATTTCACAAGACGAATCGTCACGGTTTATGCAGGGGCTTCTGGGGATGGGAAATGTGTCTGTCTCAAAAGTGATCAGCCTCATCAAGTCTGCTGAAGAATGCAGGGAATCATCTCCAAATATGTCCTGGTATAGAAGAACCGGAATAGGTTTCGCCAGAAATGGCTGACACAAGGGACCTTCTTTGGCGACAGGTCTCTTGGGAACGCGATATTTAGATTGATTTACGCTATTCCGAACGAACAATGAGCTCGAGCTTTCATTTACTCATTATTCCGTATTAATGAAAAGGATTTACTAACGTCTAGCGGTGATGTATTCTTTACCGATTTATGACTCGTGCGATTGTGGCCCTTAGTTGTTTTATAACCGTCTTAGCCCCGATCTAGACTCTGTAGATTTTTGAGGTGAGAAAGAACTGAATTTTAATTGGAAAATGGGGGATATTTTTTGTTTTAGAAAAATCAATAAAACTGTGGAGGGTTGGCCGTTTGCTTTCCAAATCTGTGTCGAATTGGATTACCTAGGAACCCTGCACCTTCCATGACAAGCGTTTTACCGCTAAATCTTCATTTCTCAGCGCTTGACAAACAGAAAGACGGGATACGAACGGCATTCGAGATGGGATTCTCAACCGACTGCCATCATGGCGCCAATCTACCACAGATCAAGGTCAGAGGAAAAACGGTACATCTCGACCTGACAAAACAGAGAAATTCGATTCATTATAAATTTTGGGTCTGTAAACCGAACATTAGCGCTAGGCTGAAATATTTTTATGGTCCTTTCCTACTAGAAGACAACGAATTGATTGATGGGAATCATTAATAATAATAAAATATCTCCTCCCTAATTAGCTACTAGAAGAGAAAACAAATTCCTACTTATCTCCCTTAGATCTCTTTTTTGATAAAAAGTTAAGGAAGGGAGTTAACTCTAAATAATTATAAAGTGTACATCGTGACTATCTTAAGAAAAAACTTCTTTCTCCTACAAAGGAAACTACAGTAATTATTGTGATGGTTCCACATTATTCATCCTCGTGTAGTATTTTCAGAGAAATACTATTCAAAGAACCACGACTCTGCGTGTATTCGTCTGAAAGCAAATACACGGCTGTTTCAGAGAAATGAAACCAATTCGTGAATAGAACAGTTGACCGGGCATCATTTATTGGACCGCATCATTTCCCTCCGCAGCTGACCCTGTTCTACACCGCGTGCAGTCCAACGACTCACAAGTTTTCCTGATATCTAAAAGGCTGAAGATTTTTGGCTGCTATGCAAGCCACAACCGTTTACGCTTATTGAACATTTTGATCACTTGGCAAATCTTCGACCGCGGAGAGCGCACGTTCTACGGGTCCACTAAGGGGAAGTCGGTAAGGGAACGATCAGGGCTGACGGGAGGATGTGGTGAGGGTTCGAAAGGCAGCCGCTTCAACTTTTCAAAGGTCGCCGGGCCCTGTGTGTTCTTACACTGTCAAACTGCAACAGAACCCGTGTCAGTGGCCCACAAACAGCACTCATTTACGTAAGTTCAGGTGTTTATGGCTGATGGCGCGGATGCCGCTTGTACTTGTCCCAGCTGCATTAACGAGGGTCATTAGCAGTCTATCGCCGATATCGCGAAGACCTGTGTCATCCACCTGGCCAAGTTTGTCGTCAGTGGCAGCAATGCTGGGGGCGTCCTGGTCGACCCTCATCCACCACTGATGTCCCGTCGTTCATCAACCTGTACTCAGTCACCTGTGCTCTTTTGTTCGGTCATGCAGCTGTCTCCATATTAGCTCCGACATTCTCCGGCTGAGTTCAGTCCGCAGAACACCTTCCGCCCACAGAAGACAAATTACAGCTCGCTTCTTTGGTGCACGCTGACAACTGCTCGGCCATGTTGTTTACTTGCTCACTAGCGCCACGAGTGCGCAAAGTGTGGAACGAAGAGCGCGCTCAAGTACCCGTACTCCGCTCTGTCGCAAGTGGAAAGCGCTGATCTAAATATTGTCCATTTATCTCATAAACGCCGAGTATAATGCTGCTTAACGTCTACTCTTGGTCGACCTACTGTGAACAACACCTGGCTGTCGAATATTCCATTATCACAGTCCATCTTTCGTCAGTGGGCAAATATTGTCGACCTAATCAATCGTGAAATTTATAAAGAAACCATCATTCATAAGAACCGTTTGGATTAAAGTCATCTGGTTAAATTGTATATTGAAATTACTAGCCGTAGTTTACTTCCCTTTAACGTTTGCTTCTAGATAACTTTAGGTGACGGTAACTTTTTCAGCTCGCACTGCCTGTGACGATACAATCACTGGTGGCGGGAAAATACAGAAATAACTACTTCCGCAAAGTTATTACAAGGTGAAGTAATGTGGCAAATACTTACTTATTACCAAGAGGCATTCACGATCGTAGGTACTTCTCCATCATTGAACAGCATAATTCAGGGAACGTACAACTGGACACCTTCGCGGGCATGAACATAGGTATTAAAGGTTTTGGATTTTTCATTCGTATGCAACAGTGTTGTGTAAAAAAAGGGGGGGAAACCTAAGGAACGAGAACCACCGCAAATAACAAAAGTGTTAGAGAGGATAGAGAGAGAGAGAGAGAGAGAGAGAGAGAGAGAGAGAGAGAGAGAGAGAGGGAGATGCGAGATGATGAGGGAGAGAGAGAGAGATGGAGAGAGAGAGAGAGAGAGAGAGGAAGAGATGGAGTAGAGAGAGAGATGGGGGAGAGAGAGAGAAGATGGAGAGAGAGAGAGAGAGAGAGGAGGAGCGAGAGAGAGAGAGAGAGAGAGATGATGGAGAGAGAGATGGGGAGAGAGAGAGAGAGAGTGCGAGAGAGAGAGAGAGAGAGATAGAGAGAGAGAGCTGGGAAGAGAGAGAGATGGGGAAGAGAGAGATGGAGAAGAGAGAGAGAGCGAGAGGAGAGAGAGAGCGAGCGAGAGAGAGAGAGAGAGGGAAGAGAGAGAGAGAGAGAGAAGCTAATTATCTCACCGCATCCGTGAAAAACTTTCGGAACACATATAAGATGCCCATCAAAACATCTGCAGAGGTCGCAGTCGGACTTGAGCCAGGCGCCATGGCGGACAAAGCTGCAACTTCTTTTTAAAATTGTATACTCACAGTACCGACCATAGTAAGTCCTGTAATTAAAGTAATAACTTGTTACTATACTGAAATAATCTTGTTGGTAACATGAATGGATTTTTAAAAAATCGTTAACGTTCTAGTAATTTAAATGTAACTGCTGAATTAATTCCATTTGGTTATAAGGAAAATTTCAAGTGATTCAGGTGTTCCATAATCTATTGTTTTTAGAATATTTATTTATCTGCGAAAGCTTTGAGCCCTAATGGATTACAGAAATCTAAACCACAGTGTTACTGTTGCGCATATTTTCTCCATCTCTGTCGTCGGACTAGATCCATCTGGGCTTCCGGTTAATAAATCCCAATGCGGAAAATTATACCTCACCCCCTCGGACCGCTGCCGCCTCTTGTTGCAGTCTGACTGACCCCAGACTCACCGTCGTTTACTATCTCTTTGTGTGTGTGTGTGTGTGAAAAACTACCGCAGCTCTCTAGACATTCACCGTGCTGCCACCTGTAGAGCAACGACGATACTGCCGCTAATGTATAGCGGCACAGTATAGTCAACTGTGCGGATCAAATCGCAGGTTTGTTTGAACAGTGGTGTTTTTTTTGTTTTTTTTTCCCCCGGGTAGTGCGACCTGTCGGAGTTCATAAATACCGACCTGAGGTTCTCTCTCCGAATTTCCAGAGAGATTTGACAATTTAAGACTCGATTAAATATACATATATTTCAATGATAGTACGGAAAGTGTTAATTATTTATTTTTTTTATCTGAATGAGGGTGTTGTGTGTGTGGGGGGGGGGGGTTATCACGCAATGTATGAGAAATAGCGGAGCGAGAGACGTTTTACGTTCACGTTAGCGGTTTACAACAATGACGTCACTTCCTGAGTTTTCCGCACAGGGTAAATCAGCTGTTAGAGGGTCAATCACGCGCTCGGTTGGTTCTTCGCTCTGCTTGGGCGACGTGCGGCTGGTGGATAGAATGCTTTAAAAATTTAAAAACAGGAAACGTGTTGATATTCAGAAGGAGAAGAAATGTCAGAGATAAGATAATCATTGCGGCGGGAAGGTTTTGTCCATAAAAGAGTTTTTTTTTAAAAAAAAAGATTTCTTTCCACAAGTAAATATATATATATATATATTATTAATAAAACATCAATACATGCATGAAAGTGTTATTAAAGCTGACAGGACCATATTTAGAACCAGATTCAGTTGTTACATTTTATTTAAAGATGCCATATTTATTGGCAAAAAAAGTAGTAGATTTCAACATTTTTTGGTAAAATTAATCATTCATGTATTCGATCTGTCTCTTGCTGTATAATTCTCCATCAGCAAGCAGATAACTTCCTACCTTGTCTGCTGTTCTTCATAAAAAAACACTTCTCATTCACATTTACCTTCCCGGGATTGTCCAGCAACTGTGCGGCTTCTTTCGATTACACCGGCTCGTACAAAGACAAGGCCTACCTCTCGGCGCGTTCGTTGATAATCACTAATTAATAGTTATTCATAAATATTTATTTAGTTTTTAAAAGTAGGATACAGCTACATTAGTACGGGGAAGTGGCCCAGTGGTTATTCTACCGGGCTGCTACGGTTAACAACCCGAGTTCCATTCCGGTCTGCCTCCCTGACGTAGTTTCCTCCCACATCTAAAGCGAAGAGTTCTTGCTTCGATTTCCTTGCCGATGTCAGAAGTGCCACGCCTCTCAAGGTACAGAATACACAGCGCTCTCTGGCGGATAGATGCTGCACTACGAGCCCTCACCAAGATTGTCTCCATTTTAGACATTGGTGTACGACACAACACACAGGTAAATGCACTGTAACACCAGCGGGTCGTGTTGAGAAGTCCGGTTTCCTCCCACATCTAAAGCGGAGAGTTCTTGCATCGATTTCCTTGCCGATGTCAGAAGTGCCACGCCTCTCAAGGTACAGAATACACAGCGCTCTCTGGCGGATAGATGCTGCACTACGAGCCCTCACCAAGATTGTCTCCATTGTAGACATTGGTGTACGACACAACACACAGGTAAATGCACTGTAAATGGGAAGCTTTCGAAATTGACAGAGCCAAGTTTAACTTGTATGTTCAAGGTAATAGTTAGCAGCCGATATACAGATGTTTTGTTTTCTACCCTAAATATTAAAGGGAAAACGGTCTTCATTGCCACTGACCCCAGGTCAGTCGACGAGACAACATTAAACTGTGGATGAAAGAGAGAAATAAGGATGCATACACGAGATACGATGAAGAAACTTACTCTGGACATTCACAGAAGCTACCAAGGATGCAGACTCCGCCATTTTTACAGCAGTTCCTCAGATACTTCTTGTCAGCACCTAATAATGTTGAATTCGTTATTATTTTACATAATTAGAAATATATTTTATAAATAAATTAAATATATAGTTGCTACGCTTTTTAAAGTCAGAGAATAATGTCTGGGTGAGATGTTTAAGGTAGCTATCGCCTGCTCTTTTGGATTTAAGGAAAATCAGCCCCTAAACCCGAGCTTGTCTTTGGTATCATCTGCCATTCCTGTGGATACGAAAGTCAGTATTAAAGCAAGTGGTTCAGTAAAATTGCTGCTGAATACGTTACAAACACCTCTCACACACCTTATACAGATATAATAACGTCCGGCAGCCATAGATTATGAGGTTTGCAGTACCGTAGCTAGAAGGCAGGTCTATTCACTAGACAAAAATCTATTTTCAATTCATCTTTCATGGCTGAGACAAAGGCTAAAACTTCGTCTTTACACGTCATTAAATACGAATGATAGTAAATGCCATGTAAACGTCATGTCGTTCAGTGAAGCTTAACCGTTGCCATGTAACTTTTCTCTACAACAGCAAAATATTTTGCACACACAATTTATCTTATTTTTCTCTTTTTGAATTAATCAAAAGTTATGGTTTACCCCGCGCATTTATTTCCCGCTGCTTCCTTTGCACGCATATTAAACTAAAATGGAAATTTAAATATTTTTTGTAAAGTTTAGCGCACCCAGCCAAAAATTCTGATTTAAAAAAATCATCTAAAGCGGCGCATGCTGCTTTTATCTCACACCTGTAGTCCGTGCCCACCCACTACCAATTATTTAAATTATAGATTCGAAAAGTTAAGACTAATTAATTTAATTTAACACGTAGATTTTTAATTGACCGTTGCCTGTATGGGAAATTACTCGCGGGCTACAATTACAACCGAACTGCGGAAGAAAAGGGTTAATTTGAAAACCGTTACTGCTGCAAGCTCTTGTGGAAAGCATAATTCAGCGGCTCGTTTCGGAACAGCTCCGGGCTCGGAGGAGGAAGACTTTCAAATCACTCGCGGCTGATTGATGGTTTTTCACGGTTAGCCAAATCACGCACTCCCAGCAACGTAAGTGACTGACAAAAATAATTAGAGTATTAGTAGGGAACAAAAATAGCCAAATTGATTGATTGGATAAGATTTAAAGCTAATGATCTAAAAGAAGTTGGGGGGGAGGAGAGAGAGAGAGATCCATTTTCTTTCTTTCTGAGCAAGTTTGCCACTGGCGGTTGGTAGTTTATCGCCCTACTGTTTAAGAGTGCAACGCATTAACAATATAAACCCTTTCCTGTCCCATGTCGTCGCCTGTGTTAAGATTTCACTTAAAAGGTAAATGTCGAATGTGTTTACACTACAACCTCCCATCGGCATTTATTTAGATAAGAACAGAGGCGAATTATAACCATTATTGCATAGAAGTACAGACAATTGTAAAATGGAATAGCGCAGATTCTGCGGATTTTTTTTAAAAAAAGAAAGAAACTTCAATATAAAGAATGAATTCTGGCTGCTGAAAGGGAGACTTAAAGACCTCTCTACTGGCTTAGAGCACGAAAAGTAGTGGATTTCTTGTCAATGGAATAAACGTAGAAAGGTTTCACATGGATTTTCCAGGGAGGTTGGGTACTGCCGGTAATTCAGTAAGGCCACAGATTTAAACTATCAGACTGTCCGGTTTACATTTTGGATGTTCCGAGACCCTGATGGATGCTTTCGAAATACCAAGACTTCTGAACATACGGGCAAAGAAACCTTTCGGTTATCTACAGTAATCAGTAGCCTGTGTTATAGATCTGTATACTTCCTACGATCTCGGAGCTATGAGGGGAAAAAAATGAATAGTCACAGAGTCTCCGAATCAATAGAATAA
The DNA here is from genome assembly GCA_018389105.1 of Nautilus pompilius. Classification (NCBI taxonomy): domain Eukaryota; kingdom Metazoa; phylum Mollusca; class Cephalopoda; order Nautilida; family Nautilidae; genus Nautilus; species Nautilus pompilius. The sequence goes on along the minus strand of JACATO010001128.1, from coordinate 509,524 downwards.
ATCGTCAGCGACATTGGTTAGTAGAGACAGGATCAACGAATAGATTTAAAAACAGTACTTATAAGCATCTCTCCTTCGCGAGATCCTTATGCGAGCTTCACATCTTTTTTTTTTGTTATTGTTGCAATAACCAAACTTACTAAAATTAATTTCGATAAAAATATGCGAGATGGTTCTCCACAATCTCTTATAAATGGCGAAAACCTCTGGCGTATGTAATTTATCTAAACTAAGACCTGAAGACCGATGGATACTTTTGGGGTTTTCACTTCACAAGTCGTAAATACGTCCCAAAATTGGTGTACGATTCGCCAAAGATGCAAGACAGGGAAGAGATTCAGTTATAAAAAGCTTGTTTCTCTACCCAGCTTCTCCTGAGTAGTGCGTAACTTAACATTAGAATAACGATAAAGATATTGACGCTTTTTACTTCCTGTTATTTTTACCATGAATTCCATTTTAGCTGCTCATCACTTTACCTAAAATATGAACATTAATATGAAATATGCATAATACAAAAACAGTTTATATATATATGGTTTTATCTAGATCGGTATTGTTTTAAGCCTAATAGTAAATAAAACTTTTAGAAAAACTTAATAATAATATTAATTACAGCAATGATGTGTAAAAAGTTATTCGTTCATGTATCATTTTGGGAAAATCTGAAATAAAGAGCTAAGCATTTGTTTCTTTATTGAGGCGATGTTAAGTTTTGATTACTCGCAAATACCAAAGATAAGATTTATGGATGTTAATGCATTTTATCTCTCAACCAGTCTGTGGTCGTCACTGTAACCGCTGTTGTGTTTGCCTTCTTTGTCAGTATGTATCATTTGGCGACAGCGTTCTCCGAACTATCTTCCATAGCAACAGCACTTGGCTCCTTCCGGAGATTCTGTCCGCAAACAAGTGGTGAGGTCGCTCACGCCCTTAGCATACAATACGCATTCCAGCATCTCCGAACACTCGCTAACACAGCTGCCATTGTTTGCTGTTTGGGTTTCTAGGGTTATCCTTACCATTATTCTTCTTTTTTTCGCATTTTAGCAGTCGCCGAGTTTACCTCGATAAATTACTGCACATTTCTCAGCAAGTTATGAACGGATGTGGCGACTTGTATATATCTTAGACCGGGCGCTCGCTCGCACGTCCACGGGTGATGCTGACATTTATGCGAAAGTTAATCGTGAGAAAAAGCGATTTTCAGATGGGGCATGAAAATCGAATCGATCGATAAACCGGGAAATGAGTTTCTACGCCAAATTATTAACAAATCCTAAAGGCGAACACCGTATACCATCTGTTAACAGAGCTGCTCTGACCGTCCGCATATCGAAGACGTCATTGTCTGATTATATAACTTGGGGCTCAGGAATAGACATCTCATTTAAGAAAAGGTCGTGAGTTTTTTTAAAAAGGATTCAGCATGAATTCACTGAATTACTTTCAAATTTTAAACATCTGAAATGTGATCAATGGCTACATGTGTTACAGTTAGTTACCCAGCTCCAAGTTGCGTGGATAGTAACAGGTATTAATACTAGAGGGGGATAATTACAAGATGGCTAAAAATGAAATATTAAGTCGTTATGAAGGTTTTGTCGGTTTCTATATTATGTTAATTTGAGGTTCATTTTCTGCCAGCTTGTGAAGGTGTATGTAGATGAGTTATACATCGTTTTGTAGCCTGTGCTTTGGCATACATTATGCACAACCTACCTTTTTAAAAATCATAAAATGGATATTTGTTTCAGGGTTCTGAGTGAAGCATGGATAGAAAAGTTTTTCGTGCCATTTCGCTTCACGAGTTCAAACCAGGCCACAAAGCGAGCGAGGCGACTCGTAACATTAAGGAAGCACGGGGCGAGGACACAGCTAACGAGCGCACAGAACAACGATGGTTTGCAAAGTTTCGGTCAGGAGATGAGAGCCTCGGAGATAAGAAACGTAGCGGACGTCCTTCCAGCTGTGATGACGATCGTCTGAAGGCCTCAGGTGAAGCCGATCCAAGAAAAACAGTGCAAGAAGTTACTGGAGAGCCTGACGTGAGCTCTGCAACTGTTTCTCGGCATCTTGACGCAATCGGCGAGGTGAAAAAGCCTTGACAAGTGGATGACTCAATGAACAACAACAAAATCGTCGATTGGAGATCTGCTGTTCTCTTGTCATAAGAAACAAAATCTGTCGAAACCATCTCAGCTGAAAGGTACCGCCGTCAATTAAACGTTGATCATCAGAAACTCTCCCAATGTCAGCCGGCATTGGTGAATCGAAGAGGCCCAATCCTGCTCCACGACAATGCTCGTCCTCATGACTCTTCAGAAACTGAACACGTTGGGGTACCAAGTTCTCCCTCGCCCAGCCAATTCACCAGACCTTTCTCCCACAGACTAACAGCTCTTCAAAAACATCGACAGCTTCTTCCGTATGAAATCATTCTCCAGCCAAGCAGTAATTGAAACTGCCTTCCAACAGTTTATCGACTCCAGAAATCCAGATTTTCTTTTCAAAATGGTATAAATGCGCCTGTAACTCGTTGGCAGAAGTCTGTTGATTGTAATGGAACTGACTTTGATTAATAAACGTCACGTTCAGCAACGATACGAAGTCTCATTGCTGTGGTAAAAACACTGACAAAATGTTTGTAACATACTAATAAATTACTGGCAAATTAAGCTAACAGCGATAGTAGAATTCAGTGTACAAATCTTCCTGCCTTCTTTTAACCGCGGAATAGAATTAACTGCCCTTTAAAAATGCCTGATATTTTACAGTGTTGTTTAAGTTAGAACATTTCTGTTGTAATTTTGTGTAAAGCTCATATTAAACAATATCGTAGGTTTGCAGAAAAGGATAATAATGAAAGTCTTCTTTAAATTCAAGCTGCAAGTCACCACTGGGTAAAATTTATTTCTACTTCGTCTTTAATTATCGCCATAAAGATGAAAAAGGGTCACCTTTAAGTAGCATTTACTTACAAAAAATTTATTATCATTCGTATTTAAACGACATGTAAACATCGCATAAGGAAGGTCCTTCGTGGAAGGTATAGAAGATGACTTTACGGTCTGCTATAGCCATCTTTGTAAGACGACTGGTGCCAATGTTGGCAGTACACGCCATGCTACAATTAATATAAGATAGGAACGAAGAATCGGAAAGAAACCTAAAGAAATTGAAGAACAGTGTTAAGCAACCCAGTTACTACAAAATATGAAGTTCAATTTTAAATTTATTGCTGGTGGTTTAAAATGTTCTAAAGGTGCTGTAATGTGCTGACAACGTCCATTGTAGGTGAAAGGGTGCTAGGAACAAAATATAAGTTTAGAAATTCATATATAAAATAGACAAATGGTGCACACAACCTTTAATGTCGGATACAAAAAAGTTTCGTTTCGTTTTTGTTTTTCTACTTTAAAAAGATGTGAAAAAAAATCTCTTTGCTATAAAGTCGTGTAGAAAACAATAAAGTCATCTCTTTTTTTACTGCAAGGCGTACAAAGAAAGCTGCTTATATATAAGTGAAGAATCGAAATCAGACTTTAAAAACAACAAACCATATTATTTTTGGGTCGTGGTGTTAAATTATGTCACAGACTTCATATCTATTCTCTCAAAGACTCGATGGAGTCAGAACTGGTCAATAAAAGAAAGTTCGGTGTCGTTTTAAAACTGAGAAAATCCGTGTTTGTATCAGGGAGACGTCTGGCCAGTTTTGTTTTTCCTAATTTTATTATGGACTTCAGCTTCATGTTCTTCATCACGATTTTCTTTTGTGACGAGAAGTTTTCACGATCTTTCCCACCAGTCAGTTAATCTCCATCTTCCACTGTTTTGCGTATATCCTTCGTCAGTTTAATCTTTCTTTTAACTCGTAAAAAGTTAACTTGTTTTCAACATCAAAAACAACGGTTCCCTTTTTTAAAAAAAATGCATACAATTGGTTTTTCTTTTATTATTGATTTTCTATAATGAGAATTGCACGAACGTGTCCATATTAATTAATAAGTAAATATCTAACGATAGTCTATTAGCACTTTTCCATTAAATAGAATATCCGGAAGCTAATAACACATATGGAAAGAAGCCTAAAACTTTGTAAAATAAGTAATAGGAACTCCAGGGCACAACCACTGTAGTCTGCCATTTTGTTGTCACCTGACTTCATAGATGACGTGCGCCATAACCTTTAACCCTGTAGAAGAACACAACTACGGTCTGACATCATTTATGTGGGGCGGTCCTAGTAAAAATGGTGGCATATTTCTTATTATTAGGAAATTCGGCTTAATCCGAGGAATCAGTTCATAATAGACTTAGATGAACTTTAAACTTACCAGTGCTTTCAAAAATGAGTGTGTATTCACTACCATCGACCTGTTGGCTGCTGGCCGTGGCGCTGTCGGTTAGGTTTATCAGAATCTCTCTATGTTTGTCTAAATTTCTTCTGTGATCTATATAATAAAAAAATATTATAATTTAACATGAGATTGAAATTTGTTACCATAAAACTATTAATAATGGAATTCATCAAGGTAGAATATTAATCATCAATCCATTCGATTAGAATTTATTTATTTTAGTATCAATTTTAAAGTTCTGAATTAATCCGGTGTAAGGTAACACCTTTACCTCGAAAAAATAGAGGCCCCACAACTCCATCGTTGCAGCCCTTGACTTACGTACAGTCAAAAATTGTTGTCATTGTAGGTATTCATATGTAAAAAGCAGAATTGGGTAAGAATTTATCTAATATGATATTATTCCGCACAGACAGGTTTCGTCAGAACTGCTGGGCTTTAAAAAAACCGCAGTAATACAAGCCAAGTTAGCTGGATTCGAATTTCCTCAAACCATAACGGCCCAAGTACGTCAGTCTGACGATGCGTTGTCACGTAGAGGAATACACACCATGTCGACTATGATTCCAAAGTAATGTCCTAAAAGCTTCCGTAGTCACTAGCATCGTAAAATCTGCGTATGCTGTCGGCTTAGCAACTTCCGTGTGTTTTAACGAGATGACAGCTATATCAAGTGACGCCTGCTTAAGGAGAAAAAAATATATTGATTCGCCTCCAGCTCTTGATTGACAACCAACATGGCGTTAATCATCGATTAAAACAAAACAGAGAGAAAGCTCAGCCAACCGACAGTGATGTTTTCTATAAAAGTACCAAACTAATCATGCAAATAGAATAAACAGTCCTTCAGCTTTCGTACGTGTGAAACCGCAGGAATAACGATACACCTGAAATATTTTGGCGATGCCTTACCTCTATCATTAATCCCAATAGAATTCAAATAAATCCATGCTCTTACGTCAGTAAATAGACCGCTAACAGTTTTTACAAGAGTTGCAATTGTGCAGAATTTCGTTTGACGTTTTTTTTGTGTCAGTGATAAACAAGAAGAGATTCTGGCATCAGTAGTTCCTCATGTATGTATAAGCTACACGATTCGTGCCAAAAAAAAGAGCACGAACAGTTTTGTCTGCTTCGCAGTTGCACATAAAGCGGTGTGTTCTTCGGCTGTTCGAGATGCTTTCCCATATCAGTTTTCCCCAATTTCTCTTCAAAAGCTTTCCCATACCAGTTTTCCCAATTTCTCTTCAAAAGCTTTCCCATATCAGTTTTCCCAATTTCTCTTCAAAAGCTTTCCCATATCAGTTTTCCCAATTACTCTTCAAAAGCTTTCCCATATCAGTTTTCCCAATTTCTCTTCAAAAGCTTTCCCATATCAGTTTTCCCAATTTCTCTTCAAAAGAGCACAAACCTACAAAATGGGCAACTGAAGCATACAGATTTGTCTAAATTATTTCATATATGTAATTAATTATGGAATTCGTAATTTTTATTATTCGCACCAAATCATAAATAGTGTTAATTCTTTTGTATACGTTCTGCACGCGCAATTTAAGTAATGGTACATATAACGTGCTAAGTTAAACAAATATGAGTCAACGGCACAGTGTACTCGATGTATTCATATTTATATAATTTCTAGCAAGTAAAGAACAGAACATTTTTTTGTTGTTGTTATTCCTTACCTTTGCTAACCTTTTCGGATTTTATGATTCTTGTTAAGCTCCACATCAGAAACACGCACCTGTAAAGATATCAAAACAGTCTGATTTTTACTGTCAACATTAATTAGACGGAGTAGATGCAGTTATTTGGTGATGACTAGTAATTAATATTATCTTCAGTTGTCGTCAACGTCCAGAAACATTCAGCAGATTTAAGCCTTCGACATTTTAAAAACCCGTATGGATGCTGTAGCTTTCCTGTCAAGAAGGCGACATATTATTCTGTCTGCGTCAGAGTTTGGATTAGCGCTGGATGACGTTCGATTCTTCTTCACGGCTGCGCAAGATGGATTCCGTAGAAGGTTAGTGTGGGTTCTGACGACGATGTTTCACCTTACTTCCACGTTAAACGAACAATTCTCTCCTCTCCCATGTAAGATGTCTTGATAAAATAGATAAACAATTATTTCTATAGGTTATTTTAAAATTCCTGATTAATAATTCTGGGCAGTGTGACGGAATCGTAATTGGTAGCAAATAATTTTAAAACCGTGGAATTCGGCGTTTTTAATGTAATTCCTTTTGCGCAAGGACAGTTAAGTCTGTTGATAATCGTTTGTGAGATAGTGTCGAATGGAAGCTTGTCAGCACCATCCACTATCTGGCTGCACGAGCAATCGTATCTCTGCGTTAATTTGATTTCGATAAAATTAAATAACAGGATAAAAATTTATTCTTGCTTCATCTTCGCTGGCCATCTTTACAAGACGTTTATTATCTCTTATATTTAATATCATTTAAATGTCGTGTAATGAAGACCTGTTTTTTATGGCAGTCGCTAAAGATGATGCTAAGATTACCCTTTCTCCTGTTTATGGCAGTCGCTAAAGACGATGATAAGATTACCCTTTCTCCTGTTTATGGCAGTCGCTAAAGATGATGCTAAGATTACCCTTTCTCCTGTTTATGGCAGTCGCTAAAGACGATGATAAGATTACCCTTTCTCCTGTTTATGGCAGTCGCTAAAGATGATGATAAGATTACCCTTTCTCCTGTTTATGGCAGTCGCTAAAGATGATGCTAAGATTACCCTTTCTCCTGTTTATGGCAGTCGCTAAAGATGATGTAAAGATTACCCTTTCTCCTGTTTATGGCAGTCGCTAAAGATGATGCTAAGATTACCCTTTCTCCTGTTTATGGCAGTCGCTAAAGATGATGTAAAGATTACCCTTTCTCCTGTTTATGGCAGTCGCTAAAGATGGTGCTAAGATTACCCTTTCTCCTGTTTATGGCAGTCGCTAAAGATGATGCTAAGATTACCCTTTCTTCTGTTTATGGCAGTCGCTAAAGATGATGCTAAGATTACCCTTTCTCCTGTTTATGGCAGTCGCTAAAGATGATGCTAAGATTACCCTTTCTCCTGTTTATGGCAGTCGCTAAAGATGATGTAAAGATACCCTTTCTCCTGTTTATGGCAATCGCTAAAGATGATGTAAAGATACCCTTTCTCCTGTTTATGGCAGTCGCTAAAGATGATGTAAAGATTACCCTTTCTCCTGTTTATGGCAGTCGCTAAAGATGATGTAAAGATACCCTTTCTCCTGTTTATGGCAGTCGCTAAAGATGATGCTAAGATTACCTTTTCTCCTGTTTATGGCAGTCGCTAAAGATGATGTAAAGATACCCTTCCTCGAGTGAAGCTAATTTTTTTAAACATCACTTACTTAAGCCATAAATAGGAAAAAAAAACACATCTTTGTGCTCAATAAGTTCATTTATTCAGACCACTACTGAATATTTAACTCATTAATATAATAACGAATTCATTCTGTCATAAATTATTCAAACCAACAGCTCAAAGGTTATCGTGCAGACGTTAGGCGAAATACACGAAGATACTGTTGCTTAGTATTGTTTCAAATAAAAATTTTAAAAAAAATCAAGCAAGTGCTTACCTTAGCTTTTCTAACGACATTGCAGGTAAGGTTGTAATAATATCGATTTCTTGGGGTAATTCGCATTAAACCTATTACAACGATTCCGACAAAACTCTAGGCCATGATTTCCACTCTATTGGGTGGTTTCAAAGCTCGCATCTTTTCTTCTAGTTACAGCATCATTCTTGAATGATTTATATATTTCCTCTCTCTCTCTCCCTTCCTCGTGATTAGAAAGCTACTCGCTTTTTCACTGCTTCCTTGTGATAAATTAAGCTGTCGATTCTCTAGTATTAAATTCCCATTGTGGCTCTTCCGAAACTTCATCCAGTATGACACGCCCACCGCGGAGCGGCTACCGTGTGGCTCTTAGTGGACAGATAATAGTACCCAGGTGCACGTCCTAGCCTCGAGCGCACGAGCCGGCCCTTTTGGTTGCTCCGTTGATAAGCTTTGTCGCTTCACAGCTCCCACCCCCGCCGATATCTGGTATCTTTATCGCCTTCCACGGACGGCACACACAGAGCAGCGGAAAAGAAACGATTTAGAACCACCTGTAAAATAGACGTTCTTTCTTCTCCTTCGTTTACCTGTGTTTCAAATTTAACGGGTGATATCTGAACGATCTTGAAATTCGGAAACGGGAAAAATAGAGAGCATCTGAGACGTTTCACGACCCCCTTGAAACTGAGTCAGGAAGATCTTCCTGGAAAATGTGTTGATGTGTCGAGAGTTCGGAGAAGCAGAAAGTAAGGGTCTTTGCCGTCTATCAAAACTGTTTGCTGCTACGTTTAAGAGAAACAGTTTTAATTTAAAATCAAAACAAATCCGATGTATTCTCTGAAAAGTTAGTTTGATATCAAACACTAGTGATCCAGGGTTAGTTTGGGTAATAAAGTAGATCTAAATGTACCGTGAAACTCATCGATAATAGTTTATTGTAGTCGAGGCTAATTGAACTAAAAGCTTTGATCCACCTCATTAAGTACAGACAACACATTTTGATTTATTTTGGTCATTTGACATAACAAACATCTATTTGTAAAAATATTCTTTTCTTTACCAGTAAACTATTTTGCTTTATTTAGCCTGACAGATAGATTAATGGTTATTATTAACAAAAGCCGCCTAAGTAGGATTTAAAGACAAGGGATTAAGACCGCGATTGATGTCGGTCACCAATAATGATGATACCTCTTCTCTGTTTTTGGGGTTTCTCTTACTCACCTAAAGACGCTAACGTGGGATGTGCAGTAAAGGTGTTTCACTTACGAGAACAAACAAAAATTAATTTGCATGACCAGGTATATTTGGTTTTCTAACTTCCCAATAAAGAGTTTGGGGTTGGAAGTCGGGAAAGGGGCGACTCCGGTAAAGGCTGTTCTGTCTATTCTACCCGACCCCTTCTTCTGGGGAGGGAATTATTTCTCGCTCAACTGGGGATGTCTACGCTAAACAAAGCCCGACTTCGAGCTGGTTTCCCTGCCCAAAAGATTCAGATCTGTCGGTGGAAAGACGTTAGCAAGCCCCGCGAATGTCATCGCGAGACCCGAGCGAGGATGAAGTAGATTTCCTGCCGTCGTACGAAACCGTTACCTTTTCTATGTCCGCGAGAAGACCAAAAAAAAAAGGGGGCGCGGGTCTGGACTTTCAGAACGGCGCTATCTTCACACGGGTCCCAATGCGATCGCATGGATACCATGGTTACCTAGAAATAAAGTTCTGAAGATATATCATGCTCGATTGAACATCAACGATTTCGATTTCCAGATTTGAGCATCTCCTAGAAAACTCCCAGAGCGGCCCTTGGTAAGGCTGTTTTTTTGGGGTTTTTTTGAGCTAAACTTATATCATGAAGCCTGTAATTATTTCCTACAAACATTTTTCTTTAAAATTCTTTTATTTGTTTGCTTATTTTATAATCTGCACGACAAGATATTATTTCCACGAGGTATATAAACGCGTAATTGAGGGATACTAAAGTATTTTATTGTAAACGCCTTCGGTAACCCGTGCAGACCACCAATTTTAAGAAAACCTGAGCAGTTTAATGTCTGATGTGCTTATCAGCCATCCCCCACAACTCTCCTGTTAAAACTGTGCGCGCTACAAAATTGGGGATTCTCACAGGACTACTCTCACTTAGCTGAAATACGGCGACTTCTACAGTATTGACATCAGATATCTAATCATCTCTTAGATGCAATCGATAACTTGTGATTGGTAATTTAAGCGCTGAGGCTAGATCGTAAGTAGTATCTAAGGCTGTGCAGAAGTCCGAGGCTGGGTACACAGCGTGAACAAGCACCTGCGGTCATGCGCACGAAAACTTATGCGATTTCTTTCCGGAACATTTTTTCTATTTTGTTTTTGGTTCAACTTCCTTATTGATAAGGTAGGTCGCTACAATCCATGCTCAGGCCTCATACACAGCCGCCTTAATATCCAGACAAACAGCTGAGCCACAAATAGTAAATCGAAAAAAAAAAATCTTTAAATCATTAACTAAAATGCTGTTTGAGAAACGGAAACCTCCCCACTGCCCACAAGCCAGTATATATATATATATAATTTTCTCGCTGTATATTTATCTGAGGGAGGATGTGTGGAAGGAAGAGGCAGGCCGTCTCAGTGCCTTGTTGATTATAAGAGAAGATAAACAACTAAACAGGTATCTAACCGTAAACGAAGTGTTGTGATAACGTTATGTCGGATTAGAGTGTCACTTAAGCAGTGCACGCCACTGCGTTTAGATATCTACTGTCCGATATACTAAACAACAATAAAGTTACAACAAAAAAAAAACACAAAGAAGATTACCCGTGGTTAATATTGTTGATGGGATCGAAGTAATTGACCTGATCTTTCTCTGGGAGCTTTGTATAAGCCCAGAATACTTATTTCCTGCCTCCTTGTAACTATTAAAGTAAACGATATACTCCGGTAGCGCTACAATAAAACCTGAAAACGCGCACTGACAGTCGTAATTGTTATTTCATACGTAAATCGATTTATTAGACAATATACAGGATGACTCGGAAGTGACTCCCTTTTATTTAAAATCTTATAAGTTTTGTTCTAATAGGAATAGAAACACTACTTTGTCATTCGAAGGATAATTTTACGTAATTTATCGCGATTTCCCCTTAAGATCTCAGCGTAAGCTCCTGTACCTTTTCAGCAGAGCGTTCGAGGACATCATCTTTTGAGAAAGTGCTCAGATCGTTTACCTTTAACTCTTTCAAATCATGCCGCGAATTTTGTTTTTTTTTAAAAAAAAATTCCTTTTTAGAAATATCTTTCAGACCATTCCGTAAGACCTCACACGCGGTCACCACTCAGTTCACAGCCGACTGCCGCGCCATCTATGGCCATTCCTGAGAAAGGAAAAAAAGCCCGGAGAAATCTATGAAGCTATTTCTGAAATGACACAAAAACGAAGTTTCTACTTATATTAGAATCAAAATTATAATAAATTTTTAAAAGGAGGGGGGATTGACTTTTCAAGCGCCCTGTACTGCCACCCACATAAGCAGAACCGTAGCAAAATTCGTTTGCCTGAAGTTCACCTTCGAACTGCTGTCATTCACGGAAGACATTTTCGTGGGTGTCCTTCATACCTGAATCTGGTTTATTGGTTGGGTCCGGTGTTATAGCGGGCAGCGGTCGGCGGAAACCGCTGGAGGCATTCATGGATACCCTGATCTCTGAGTAACTTAAGGTTAGAGAAACTACTTAGACATCCAAAACTGCTCGTAAATTATCTGCTTTAAAAAGAACAAAAACAAAAAAAAAAAAAGGGGGATTTTTTTCACAAGTCCAGCATTGGCAGCTAATGAAAGAGAGGTGTGACCGAGGTACAGATCCCGATCCGCCAAGTACACCGGGGAAGTAATCTGGGCCCCATCGCTACGGTCTCTCCAAAAATTCTACTCGGCTCTTATATTACGCTTCCGATAGAAAGTCATTAATATTAGGAACAAAGGAAAAGAACTTAAATTTTATCAGAAATAAATAACTGTTTAACGGGCGGTTTGTTTTCCCTTGTTCCTCTTAAATTACCGAAGCTATTGCAACTAAATCTGATCTACGCCATAGTATATTTCTTTCTTAAAAAGAAGCACGTTCTAAGTTTTTCGAATTTTTACCCAAATAACCTTTTTTATTTAGGAATTAACTTATTCACAGATTGATGTTCTCTCGAAGTCTCTCGTTTATTTGTCAGTGCGTCCTCAGATAAAATAGACTGCGGCTCATCGAGAGAATGTTATCACTTTAGATTTCCTTAAGGAATTGGGGATGAAAGTTTTAGCTGTTGAAGTTCACGTTTAAATATCATTTACATTTCGAAGCTTGTCTCCGAGAAGATTTTTGCCAGTGTTTGCTCGGACCGAAATTTTGTGATAAGAAATAAATAGGATGAACGTTTTAGAGACCAGTTAATGACGATACGGCAAAAGAATAAACTTTTCGAAGCGCAAAGAAAATGGCAATGGCGGAGATAATAGTTCGTCATTAACTGGGTTGCTCCCCCTGTTTTTCAAGACTTGTTTCGGAAAAAATACTTACAGGCTTAGAAATGTAAAGTTTGTTTTATTGTTTTTTGCATTATAACCATACTTTTTATTTATATAAATTATATTGTATAGCGTACTTCAAAGATGATCGGATATTGTAATCCACACATCTTTATTGCAGTTGTAGATGTCAAAGCAAAGCTGCCTATTACTGTCACCCAGACTCCGCCTGAGACGGCGAAAGTAAAAGAAAAAATATAGATTGGTTGTTGCAGACATGCTAAGACTACATGTAGAACTCTAAAACCATTTAACGAAATTATTAAAAATTGGTTTTCTGCTTCGGAAACATTTTTATAGCTAAACAGCAAAAAAATCATTAATTTAAAACACAAGACGGGCCTTGATGGAGAGAGAAAAATCTATAAGTCGATCTTTTTTATATATATTATTAGTGGAATTGACGTGCAGCTTTCGGATCCGTCCACGCATTCATTGTAGAAGGGTTAATCTTTTGCTTTTGTTTTTACAGTATTCATGACAACGGTCGTCGGTAATCCGAAAGGTAAGTGACCGCTTTTATGAAAACGACGATTCCAAAGACCGCTGTGAAAGGTCAGGGTCGTGTTTGGCTCCGCGTTGAGGTGTTATCTGTGTGCATCTTGATTGCCGTGTTTACGGAATTCCTGCTCCTGCACTTCAACAAACCCAGCATCAAAACCTTCTAATCAGCTACGCTTTGGTTGTAGAACAAAGGGGCCTCCTCCATAGAATTAACGGGAAACAAGTTAGCCCAAGGAAACCCAGTACACCTGTCTTCCATCCAAGTTAACTCTTTTCATCAGAGAAGTTTGTTATTTGACTATTTAACGATAGAAGTAGAATAGCCTAATTGCTACTCGCGCGTTCTCCCTTATTGTCTTCCCATGGTTGGAACTTCCAGAAGAAAAAAAAAACTATTTTGATTTACTTCTCACCCTGTCCAAGTGAGATCTCCCGATGGTCGTGTAATTGAAATGTTGAGAATAAGGAATACTAACTATTTCCTTTCTTGATTTCTCTTCTTTAAACCCTGTTTACGTATAAATCAAAGGTTGGGAGTCTCTGGCTGCTGCGAACAACTGGCAAGAACATTTGTACTTTTACATGAAAATCTTTCATGTTTAATTTTAAAATTGTTATAACTTGAAGAAAAATGCCAATGTTGGTATTATACAGCGATGGGTGAAAATCATTGAGCCACGTTACGTTTCTAAGCGAAATACTGAATGTCCATTGTTTATGCGTTAGGGCCTCTGTAATAAACATTACTAATGCCGCAATTCATTCTCGACACACTTCAAGAAATTGACAATAACAAAACATTGCATTATTCGAGGTTTAATTACACCTGAAAACCAGAATTGTTTCAGATGACTCAACACCACTGTTTATGAATATTTCACAAATGAGTAATTATTCTTATAAGTCAGATCCGTTTATTAATTGATTCATTGAAACGAAATAGAACTGCTACGCAATTTGAAGGAAAAGTGACACCTATAATCAGTTTTACCAAAATGCCAGTTCGATTATCTCCCCTTCCCGTAAGTACGTTCTGGAGTTGAGTTTTCTTATTGCGAAAAAAGTCAATAGGGGAAATTATTGAGATCCTGGTAAAGTCAACGTTAGTTTGCTCCTAGACGGATATCCTGCTATCATTTCGCCGCATAGACTCTTTGATTATTTAAACCTTTTTTCCCCCCTCTTCTAGTCAGTATATTCGAATACTGAGAAGTTAAAAGAAAGACAGGGGGCACATTAGGATAGAGTGGGCGTTTTTAGTACTGTCGCCAAAAGCAGGAACAACTTGCGGTCAAAGAAGCTTCCCAGTGGACCAGATTTCCATTTATTCGCGATAACCCTTTGACGAGCAACAGACAGGTGAGCTACGTCGGTTCGGGTACAGAAAACCCTGACCCTCGTCTTTCCCGCTGCTGTAGCTGTTTTGTGTTGCTTTGCAAATTTTAAAACTACCTGTTGCCATTTCTGCACGTTCCTTCGTTAGAATGGAAATAAGGGATCACCATCAGGAGAAGGAGATTGTTTTCCTCAGATATTACTGTGCACCCCGTGGGTTACTGCTGTTAGAAATATTACAACCGAACCAATGGATTCACTTGCATTTTGTCCCTGCTGGCATCCGTCGTTTACGGAGGAAATAAGTCAACGATAAATATATAAAATAGTTTATTAAACCCACCGACAACAGAGACGTGTAACTCCGGCCTGTGGAAGATAGGCAGCAACCTGCAAATCTGGCCGAGTCATTTAAATGAGTGAAAAACACTGAGAGAAAACAGCGTAATAGAACGGAATGGAATATTTCCGCACCCAGATCACTCAACATGCAATGAATGGTCCCGCAGAAAAGAAACAGAAAATTATAAGGCAGTATATATATATATATATTTTTTTTTACGTTAAAACAAGATGCTTTCTGTAACAGCAACGTTCACTTTCTAGTCAAGAATATTCACTGTAACTGAAATGTCAAGTTTCTAGCCAATGCCATTCTTTGTAGGAGCAAACAGTCAGCTTTCTATTAGCCAATTATACCCTCTGTGAGAACAACATGTTAGCCAATGGTATTTTCTATAACAGCAATTGTAAATGCGAGTTGATTTTTTTTTTTTTTACAAAATAGCGTTTACATTACAATGGAAATAGAAGCGAGGGCAGCTAACACGAATGGCACAACTAATTCTAAAAGTAAACAAAATACAAATCTGAGATCAAATATGCTTTCTAGACATCAGGCAGAAATCCCGAATGGTGTGCGCCTAAGTTTATACGCATTATATTGGAAAATGCGTTACATCAACATAATGAGGTAATGCCAAGTTCCCTTCGGAGAGAAAGGGAAACCAATGTACTTTGCGATCTAACCAACAGATTTTACAGCAAAAACTCAAAACGTTTTCTCTCTTTTCTTCTTTTAAAATTAAATGATTCACTTGTTAACTCTGCTTTGTCTTAATTATTTGTCATATTCAACTGCCATTTATATTACAGCTTAGTGCAAATATAAAAGCTGGTGAAACCACTTTTTTATTTAAAAGATTATTAAGATTTTCTTTTAAAATCTGTGTCATGTGAATGGGTAAGAACTTCGGTGTTTGGTGTAATGCCTGGCACTGATTCAAAAGCCATCTGCACACAACAGTCCCGCAGTAAATTCTTTAATGTAAATCCTGCAGCAACTTATAGAACGTCATTTTTTAAAAAAATTATATTAATAAATCGTTTTAAGGGGATAAGACGCGGATAAATTTAGAAATTCAACACAAAGTGATACTAAAATAATCAATGAGTTAGGCAAGTTTTCTTTTTCTCCATTGTTGTTTGGTAGATAACAAGCATCTTCACAATAACAATATGGCACATACAATACTGCGGTGTAGTATTCTTAAAACGTTGGATTACAACATTCAAAAGTTTCCAACGATCAATAAATTATTAACAGTAGTCAATAGCTGCAGATGATACTTTTCACACCGTATCTTTTTACACGTGGTTTTGTAAAAGAGAAAAGAACCTGGAGAAAATATTTTCAGTTATTAAAGATGACATTTATTATACACATTTGTCATTCCTATAACGACGTGGTGATGGCCGGGCGTGTTGTAAGCATTGTGTTGCTGCTATTGGCAAAAGTTTAGAGCAATTATAAAAAAAAAAATATTAATCAATCAATAGATCAAAATGCATTTTAACAAATCTAGAGCAATCAAGCAATTACTTGTAGTTGTACTACAAGTGTTAGACTGTAATCTGAGTATAAATGATGCTCCAGCCGCAAAAGCAGAGGATTACGTAATGAATTGCGATGATGAATAACATGAAATTAAAAAAAAGAGAGAGAAAAAGAATGAACATAAGGAGAGCGACATTAACAAAAATTAAAATTAAATACAGTAAAACGTTTACACGAAGGTAAAGTTAGGATTTGTAGGCTTCGTGCCATCAACCAAGAACAAATAGATAAATAAAGCGACAAACAGAAAATATTAAGTGAGATATGAGAAAAAAAAAAACTTTACATGACGAGAAAACAACATTAATCAAGGCGGAGTTTAAACATCCAAGAAGGTTACTAAGTCATCTTTAATGACTGACATAAAGACCATCTTTACGTAACACTAAATAAGAAAAGAAGTAAATGCCATGTGAACATCACGTAAAGATGACCTTTTGATTTCTAATGTCAGTAATTAAAGATAAATTTCGTCTAGTGTAATATCATTTGTTTAAATTCTAGCCAGACGATGATACACTGGTTTAGCCTTTTGCCAGTTTTAAATGTTTTTGATGAAGCGGAGAGTTTACAAAAGCCCTAAGTTATCTATAGTTGTTTTATTTATTGAAAACTTCCTTAAGCTCGCTTTTCTGTTCTTTTAACTTACGTACAGCGAGCATAATCTAAATCTGAATTGCTGGAATTGCTAAAAGCTAAATATTCATTTATCAAAACGGTAACTCTGCTTGTTGCTGATATTATTTTTAATTTTCACGTTAAATCTGGTTTCCAGGTTCATATTCTTAAATCGGTATGCCTAAGTAATATGCAACACTGAAATTTTTTGGCAAAAAATGAAACAATTAGATCGATTTGATACTAGATGAAACATAAATTTTAGAATACATTTTTTGATACTGATCTCGCTATTCACTTCAGTTCTTCATCATTGTTCAAGCTGAAAGTGATTTATACAAATATTTTTTTTTAAAAAAAGCCACAAAATGTATTTGGATAAAAATGAGCGTTCTTGTGCCCTGTCTTTTGGTTTCCTTCCGATTTCACTTTATTATAAGTCAAATATTTAATTCAAAGTTTTTTTTTAATACGAACTCAGTATCAAACTTTATTTGGCTGTTAAAGTATCAGATATAAGTCTCGAACTTTGAAATAATCTTCATTTCAAATTGTTTGCAAACTTGACAAATCTAGGTGAATGTGTTTTTTTTTTGTTATCAATGAAACATAAATTTAGCTAACACTTTCTTTAAAAAGAAAGAAATTTAAGATTTATTGCTGAAAATAACTTGTTGTATTTAGTTGAATTATTAGTTGCGTATTGTTGTTTTTTTTAGTAAATTTGCTTATATTTATTTGAAAATTTATAACGAGTTTCCATGGTTAGATTTCTAAAACAAAAGGTGTCTGTGTATATATATATATATACTCTTACAACAGAAATTCTTTCTCTAGCTCCAAAAACAATGCTCTTTCCAAAATGAAAAGTAAACATAGCAATTATGTCTGTCTTCAATGTGAAAACACCTAGTAATGGTACCGAGATTCATTATCCGGTAACAGGTAAAATCCAATAACTTTACTAACAATAAATAAAACGGCTCTCATTAATTCCGACAGGACGTAATTTACATAAATCAACACGGGTGTTAATTTCCTTGTTCTGCTCGTCACGAACATTAGAGAAGATACGTCGAGTTTCCAGACGTGAAGAAGGGATATCGTCAGAATTCATTGGAAGTTCACTGTATGTTTCCAAAAAAACTGACGATCGCACAGACATAAAGTGTTAACTTTTTCTACCTATTTTAACGAACTTGATAAACTTAACATCTTTTTTAAAATTTTTGCATGACATCAGCAAGTTTGCAGCGTTTGTAACAGTACATAATTTGGGGGGAAAAAATAGAGTTCGAACGTAAAATAACTACGTTTTTTTTATATATAAAAATCAAATAATAAGAAATAGTTGGCGAAAAAACGCCGCCATAGACTTAAAATCTTATTTCTGCACCGGAATTTCTATTTCTTTTTCGTGAACAACAGATTGCATTTCAAGTGATACTGGTGACGTCATTCGATTTAACCCCTAAAAGATCGAATGAATACGCAAGAAAAATTATTATCGAAATACAAAGAGCAGGACTGACGCCTTGTACAGTTCACTCAATATCCTTGTTTTGTTATCAATATACTCGATTGTTTAAAAAAATTTTTTTCATCGCGTTCAGCTCCCAAGAATTCAGCGGAAGTGCTTGTGGTTCGCCTGGAAATTCGATCAGAAATTCTTTTGTCAAAGCGCCAGCCCACGATTTCACCTGCCCCTTGTATCCGGCAGTGTTTTGCGTGACAAGTACCTAGCTCTCACGTGACGTAAGATTTTGGCGTTCTTCTATTTTTAAGCAATTCTGTGAAAGGAATCCTTTAAGGTATTAAAAACATCTTAAGGATGACACTTTGCTTCGTTGTTGCTCCCTTTTTTGTGTTCTAGTTAATGTGGTATAATTTCACTCGCTCACTCTGTCTGGTTCGTTTATTGTAATCGCAGGATTTTATTATTTACTTCACCTAAATGTCTCTCTCTCTCTCTCTCTCTCTCTCTCTCTCTCTCTCGCACAATGCAAGCTAGCAAAGGCTACTGATGCCGAGATGTGCACCTTAAAATATACATACAGCAGTCTTCAATCTCTGGCGGAAAAGACAAAGTTGTGTGACATGCAATTTAAAAAAGAAAAATATAGAAGAACCAAAGCCAAAGTGTGGACGGGAGTAGTAGATATGCCGCCATTTTGACAAGTGAAAAGAACAACAACAACAAAAAAAACCAACATGGCAGGGCACGATGATCCCGAAGCGTGCTGAACTTGAAGAAATAATCGAAATAAAAATGTTCCCTGCAGATGGAAGCAAATCGATTGTTTGCGAATGAAAAAAAGTAGCACTGACCATTACAGTACAAGTTTGTTGCATAGGCAATAATCTGAAGAAATGAAAGTCTACATTTATTGTCGTGACGTTTTCCCCCTTTATAGTCTTTTCCCACGTTGGCGCTGCTACGTTTAATCTTCCCATCAGCCACACGTGCCACGCGTTCAGGACGAGGCAGTGAAGACCGCGACCAGACTCGCCATTGTAGATATGATAACGGGCCTTGCCCTCCCACTGGAAACACCGATGACGCCAAACATGTGAAAGCGAACACAACAGAACGTGTTGCAGACCATGGCAACACAGACACTACAGAAACTGCCACCAGTGGCGCGTATCGTTACGGGCAGGTCGTGGAGTGCGTGCCCACTCTGCCAGATACTTCCTCTCGTTCACGTGTTGTTGTTGTTGGTTTTTTAAGTATCTTTTTCTAAACTCACAACATTTATAATTTCAGTGTTCGTTTCAACTGAACGGAACTTTACCTTTAAGAAAAAAAAAAGATTATTCGGTTTCCTTGTCTGTTTGTAATTTTTGCCGACTTACCCATTTCTGAATAATACGAAAAGGGCTCGCTGACTTTCCCGACGAATGGCCCATCTGCCAGCCAGGTGTCAACGCCAAGAACTGTCTCTTTTTCCAACGACTGTCACCGGTACGTACAGCGATTTTACTTTATTGTCCGTCTGTTTCATTTTGAGTGGATGCCAGACGTTTCGAGTGTGCTGGCGGGGGTTCGGCTGGCCTCGTCACAGGTGAGTCTCTCCCACGGACTGGTTATCTCCGTCGGAACGCGTTCTTATCGAATGGTTGCGGCTGAGCGTTCTCTCCGAGTCTTCGTCCTGGATGATGGTGTCTGTCACCGAGTTGCGGTCGGCGAAGGGGAGTTTGGAATACAACGGGTTCGGTCTTTTGCCGAGGCTGTGCACGGCGACCTTGCCGTTCACGTAGGTCTCCAGCAGAACCGACGAGTCGGAGGACCGTCGGTCGTAATCGCCGTCGACCGGCTCCTGGACGTCGGAGCTGCCCTTAAAAGTCCTGCTGAATTTCCTCTCGTTCGACCGGGATCTCACGTGCGTGTAGAACAGGGTGAAGTTGTTCGAGATGACGGGGATCGTGAGGGCTACGAGCAGAACGCCGCACAGGGCGCAGGCGCCGCCCACGAGGTACCCGATAGTGGACCTCGGGAAAACGTCGCCGTACCCAACCGTGGTCATTGTTATGATCGCCCACCAGAAGCCCACGGGGATGGTGTTGAACGTGCTGCTCGCTTGCGAGGCGTCTTTCCGCTCCGCGTAGTATATCATCGTCGCGAACACCAGCATCCCGATAATCAGGAAGATGGCCAACATGAGCAGCTCCTGGATGCTGGCTTTCATGGAGTACACCAGAATCTTGAGCGCCTGGTAGTGCTTCACCAAATGGAAAATGCGAAACATGCGGATGATGCGAAGGATGAACATGATCTCCATCACCAAGCGCTCGTTCAGGTAACAAAACTGGGGGTCGGTCGAGTGGAGGATTACCTGCACGTAGAGCGGAACTAGTGCAAGGAGATCGATGATGTTCATCGGCGATCGGATAAATTTCAGCTTGTTGGGAGCAAAAATGAAACGGGCAATGAGCTCCAGGGTGAAGAAGATGGTGCACACAATGTCGATGTAGTTCAGAGCGTCGTGGGCCTGCATCACCTCGAGACTCTCTCGCGTCTCGCCGTTGCACTGCCGCGTGATGTTCCGAGCCGGGCGAATTTCCGGAAGCGTTTCTAGGCAGAAGCCCAGGATGGAGATTACCACAAAGAGAAATGACGTAATCCCGTAGATCTGAAAAACATGAAGTATATTAAAAACGTATCAATGGCTGACGCTACACTTAATTACCTGTAACGATGTCGTTTATACGCCACTGATCATATTATATGGATAATTCCAAGACACCGGGCAGTTTATAGAAAACCAGATATTTTATGGATTTGGAGAAAACTGCTGTTTTCTGCTATAATCTATCAAATCTCCGGGTTCTTTTATCTTAACTGATTATTAATATTATCTGGCATTTACCGTATTTTTTTTTTAAAATTCATACAAGTTATCTTCACGCTTGAGTGAGTCACACGCACACAGCATTGGGAATAATTATTGATGGAAACAAAAAGTAAAACAACTGGCGCTAGAATCGAATCTCATGTGTAAAATAAACTGCTCCATAGTAGAGTCACGCGCTGATAAAGCAGACCGTGGTTAGTTGTCATGGGAGCGGTAAAAGGTGCCAGATTATATATATATATAAAAAAATTATGGGTAGTGTACGGAATCTGCGGTGAATACTACGCTCCTAGGAAGGAGACATCACGTGACACAAGTATACGGACATCAAAGCATTAGCTAGTGAAGGCCACCACATACAGCGGGTTGCGTCCCGACCCGTTCCAAAAGATGGCGTTAAGAACTTCGGTGTAGGCTCTCTGCGCGATAGACGACGATTCGGCGAAGATCTTGCGATGTTGACATTCCTTTAAAAAAAAAATCAAATCGGCGAGATACTTTTCAGTGTGAAGTGGTCTCACTGGGTGTGTAGCTTCCCGGAGATCTTTTTCCGAGGAGAGACAACCAAAAAAGGTGAGACTGAGACTGGCAGCAGGAATAAAACAGCGGGATTACCGAGCCTTGGAGAAGTTCCTCTTTACCCATGGCATCAAATCTGATAACAATTAATGGCGGTTTGTCAGAAAACGTGCCGGGGAGCGGTACAACACCAAAATGCAGTGAACCAGGGACGCAGATGTATCCATAGTGTGCAGCTGGATATCAGCCAATAGTGCCGGAGATTTGCATAAAATCGAAGGTATACTGACTTTGGGCAGGTAGAGGCGGGTTCTCCTCCAGCATGTCATTTCTCCAAGAAGACACACTAGGAGGGAATTTATGTTCAATCATGACAATAGTCCCAAGCATACAGCCAATATAGTGGAAAACATCCTGGAACTTAAAGAGACTGATGGAGCACCCATAGACGCCTCGGCCTGCAAAAGTTCTTGATATGAACAAAATTGAGGCTTTTGGGGGTTATATGGCTACTTGGGAAAGGCAAACGCCAACGAAACATCTTTGACGAATTTGCAAAGTGCAATAGGATATATGGAACAACTTTCAGTAGTTATTCTTCGATCACCTGTCTGGGAGCATGAAAACAAGGTGTCCTGCTATATAAAAAGCAAAGGGCTCACACACTAAATACTAATGCATTGTAAAACAAATTCATTTTGTTTTTGTATTTCCTGACATAATACATTATGGTAGGTACTATATAATCCTTAAGTTACAATTACTTATTATTTGTGCATTATACTATCTTTAGAGAGAGATGAGAGAGAGATGAGAGAGAGAGAGAGAGAGAGATGGGAGAGAGAGAGAGAGAACCACTTTATGGTCTTCAAATTTTCTAGAAAACAAAGAGTTAAAACAAACTATGTTTTTTTACTATTTACATGCACGCTCTTCGTGTTTTCATATAACCGTATAAAATAGAATCTTATAAGGTTAATCGCCGATTAGTTCTTAAATACTACTTCCAAGTTCATTTTTATGAGATTCTGTAATCCAGCAGAAGACTGATTGCACTGAAGTTTGATTACGAATGTTTCTGAAGAATTCAATTTAATGAATGGCTTCACCGACTTGTCAGCAATAATTCCGTTGAAAAAGAAGCGATTACACGGCAATAATGTCTATCTTGGACGGCATACTTCGTTAATGAGTGAGTAAGCCATAAACCTTTATTTTTATCAGAAGTCATTTATTTGGGAAATGTTTCTATGAATTGTCGATGGAGTTGAGTTCAGTATTTAATGTTATGCGTTGGTATGGAATAGATCTTTGTTGTAATTCAACAGAAACTAGATACTAGACTGATTAACTGCGACAAAAGTATCATTTAGTGATTCCAGTTGAATTTGCTACTGCAATTCATATAAACCTATGTGTGAGTTTACATGGTTTTGCTTTTGTAAGCGACAATGACAGTTCCTATTATTGGGTCGTTACAAAGTTTTTTTGTTTTATCTTATGTTATTTGGGGTTATTTTACCTTGTGAAGTGGTGTCATATATCGTTTTTTGCGCGTACGTTGGCATTCCATTTCCATGCTTTCAGGGTTCTCAGTGAACCAGCGTGCCATTTCCCTTCACGGGTTCAAACCAGGCTGCAAAACGAGCGAGGCAACTCGTAACATTAATTCAAGCACGGGGAGAGAAAAGCAAACGAGTGCACAGTACAACGATGGTTAGCAAAGTTTCGATCAGGAGATGTGAGTCTCGAAGACAAGGAACGTAGCGGACGTCCTTCCAGCTGTGATGACGACCCTCTGAAGGATCAGTTCAAGCCGATCCAAGAAAAACAATACAAGAAATTGCTGGAGAGCTTGACGTAAGCACTGCAACTGTTTACTGGCATTTTGACGCAATCGGCCAGGTGAAGAAGCCTTGACAAGTGGGTGCCTCACGAGTTGAATGATCAACAACAAAATCATCGATTGTAAATCTGCTCTAAGAAACAAAAACGACCAAGTTCTTGACCGAATCATTACGTGTGATGGAAAATGGATCCTTTACGACAATCTCAAGCGATCAGCTCAGTGGCTGGACAGAGAAAAAGTACCTAACCACATTCCAAAACCCAACCTTCATCCAAAAAAATGTCATAGTCACTGTCTAGTGGACTAAAAGAGATATCATCCACTATAACTTCTTGCAACCTGGCGAAACCATCTCACTTGAAAGGTACTGGCATGAATTAAACATTGTTCATCAGAAACTCTCCCGACAGCCGGTATTGGTGAATCTAAGAGTCCCAATCCTGCTCCACGACAATGATAGTCATCATGTTGTAAAAGTGACTCTTCAGAAATTAAACACGTAGGGGTAGCAAGTTCTCCCTCACCCAGCCTATTCACCAGACCTTTCTCCCGCAGACTACCACCTCTTCAAAGACCTTGACAGCTTCCTCCAAACAAGCACCAATCGAAACTTCCTTCCAACAGTTTATCGACTCCAGAAATCCAGATTTTTTCAAAATGGTATAAATGCGCTTGTAACTTGTTGGCAGAAGTGTATCGATTGTAATGGAACTTACTGTGATTAAAAACCTCACGTTTAGCATCAGTATGAAGTCACGGTGTTGCAGTAGAAAACCGAGAAAACGTTTGCAACAACCTAATACATTAAAGATAATTATGAATAATCATTGGGCAGGAATTCATAACCCCATTTTGCTTTTAAATAGACATGAAGTAAAAACTTTAAATCATGGTGGGCGTTCCGGTCATTGACGACCTGACCTGCTGCTAGAAAAAAAATTCTGTGACACTTATATGGGTTTTCATCTATTCTGCATAGATGGCCGCAAGTGATTTGCGATGTATCTTCCACGCCAAAGAAGGCTGCCTTTCCTTTCCTGAGCAGAGATTTAATGCTTTAGTCAGATCACCCTAAATTAGCTGTAGATGGAGCCCGACGGTCCCAGCCCTCATCCTTTCTTGGTGACTTTCTCATACTTACCTTCTAACCGTTTTAGAACATCCCCATCGAGTATTCTTAGATAAGCCCCATATCTTCGGTAATGGGGATTCCTAAGCTGGCAATAAACCTTAGGTTCAGACAATACGCAGTTCGAATCATAACTCTGATGGAATTTCCCGGAAATCACTGACTTTATTGATCATAGGCGGCCGTGGGAAAAGAAACGAAGTTAAATTAGAGATCTTTTAATGTAAGCAACTTCGGGGATTTTTAAACTTTATTTAGCTGGCATCAGTACAATTCCACACCACCACGGCCCTGCCATTGAATCACAGACAAAGGGTCAAATTAGGTTTAGCAAATACGAAATCATCAGACAAGTAAATTGTCGCCACGATATCGTATCCAAAAGGAAAGATGACAGATAGACCCACCTTACATTATCTTGGCAACATTCTGCTATGTTTCATAGTTTATAAACACGCTGGCCCAGGTGATAAATCCAAGAAATTTGCGGTTGCTATTTAATGGAAAATATTATAAAGCAGCTTTAATATGGTAATTGCAGAACATATGAAAGAACCGAACAAAAGTCTTTGACTGATAAGACAATTAAAAATTAAAATTCCATTTTTTTTTTTTTTTTTGCGTAAACTTGAAAAAGCGCGCCCCCTAGTGCTTAGTTCCTATTCTGCGGGAAATCTTTGTAAAGAAAAAGAACAATAAAAGCTCGCACAATTAGACTGACGGGGATCGTTTCTCGGTGATAAATCTACAGGCAAACATACCGAGTTAATTGCGCATTTACACTTTCTGTGCGACCATGCACCCGCTCTTACAGAGCAAACTTTGGCGTCCTTTTAAATCCAATAGTGGTTTTCAATTTGTCAATATTTATTTCGCGGAAACGCGCCTAACCAATGTCAAGGGAAGTTTTCTTTTAATTTGTCTCTACATCCCAAAACGACGTCGGTAATTCTTTCCCGATGTCCTCTTGTCAGTAGATCTGCTGGGAACATCTGTGGCGGCAGCTGGCATCTCCAACACTTATAGAGGTCAGATTAAAAAGCGGGGGCCTTTTGGGAACGACACGTTAAATAACTTTTAAGAATCCGTTCCTGAATTCTGCTTTAGTCTCGAAGCACGTTCCAATTATTATTATCTTTAAATCGTTAACTTTACGGTTTGTTTTTTTGTTGTTAGCTAGGTGAGCGGGTATCTGCCTGTTTATTTATATCAGAATAGTAAATAAAGGCTGAAGCCACCACCACCACCACCTTTGATGATAGCCGATGGATTGCCACAGCGATAAGCCTTTGTTGAAATACATCTAGACCGCTTTCAGTAACCCTTCTGTACACCGCTCCGCCACCATCCAAACCTGTATTACTCAGCACAGGCTGAGCCGTAGAGACTGAGAGTACTTTCCTCACTAATATAAACCCAGGTGACGACAACTCCGGTATATCGCTACAGTCCTAGAGTTTTGCCTTACGACTGCATTCAACTAAATACTGACGTCGTATGTAGAGGGTTAAAGCTTTAGAAACACGCTTAGGTTCCACGGAGTACCCGACAGCCTCCCCCCACCAGAAACAGGTAATACAACTTCAGAATCCATCTATTGGAATATAGTTTTACCAGTAAAAACGGCGGCGTGTTTTTCCGCTAACTTCAGGCGCCTCCCTGCTGTGCCAGGAACTTTGTATCGCCACCGGACAACTCGGGTTCACTTAAAGCTGCGCCGCACTCTAAAACAACCCATGGTAATTGGTAATACGCCACGCTGGAGAACCCGGAAACATTCCTTTCAACACTTGGGATCGTTTGACTCGAAAGCCGGCCGGGCGTCTTCGAACAGGTTATCTCGAAGACAGACTAGGATGCAAGGAAAGCGATTCCACCAATTGCAATATCGGTAAGGAATCTCGCGAATACAAGTTCGACGTCGGCGGCCAGCTGAAGGAGATGCTGCAAACAGCTGCCCGTGATTGGAAAATACAGAGCAGTATCGATTTAATTTTACTTAGGAAAACAACAAACGATCCTTCACTACGAGCTAATCTTCTTCCATGGTGTATTTTCCACCTTTTCAACTAAAATCTGTCAACCGCAGAAACGGATCTAGGGGCAAAATTTGCTGAACAAGTTTATTAGAATTGAAATCAGCAAAAATTCTTAGTAGCGCTAAGGAAGAATATATGATTTTACACCGATTTCGGAAAGATCGCAATTGCATCAGGTTTACCATATAAGCAGAAGATGGCAACGAGCGGTAGAACTGGTACTGGCAGACGTTGTCCAGCTCTGGCGGTGAACTACAATAAAAACACTCAGACTTTCGTCAATTATCTTCTGTTCGCATACGTAACAAAAGATAACTCTGCTACAAATGCCTTCGTTCTGGTTCACTAGCGAAGGAGTTTAAAAATTAGTATTTGAATATCGTCAATTGAATGTGCACTTTCGAATAGCTAGTTCATTAATTAAGGCGATTGTTTTTTTATTAGACAGAAGGAGAAATGGTTTACAGGGTCACGTGTTTTTGGTGTTTCTTTGAAAACTTATGGCCGCATCGCTAAAAGGACTGTATAAAAGCTTATTGAGCCGCAGTTTCGTAATATATCAGCCACATGACGAACATAATCTAAAACTCATAATTTGTTCTTCAAAGCTTTAAATTAGTAATGACTAATTATCAAATGCCTTATGGAATAATTAACTGTTTTGCTGTGAAAATTTAAGGAGGCGCCATCATTTTAAAGTTTCTTAAAACTGAAAGTAGAATAGTTAGTGATATCAGAACCCAAACGAACGCCCGAAAGTACACCGCACATCCATAGTCTTGTAACACCATCCACAACCGTGACCGCACAAATATGTTTTGTGGTTTTCTAGACACGAGAGCTCTGATGTCGCCACAAAAGGTATTAATATTTTGAACATTCTCAAAATTTCCTCTAAATCACTGACATGGTTGAGTTATCGAACAGCGATCCAATAGTTATTGAGTAAATTAACGTGACCTGATACTAATCTACAGTATATAATCAGTTTTAAACTTCTGCTAAAAAGACCATTTTTTTTGTTTTGTTTTATCTACATGTACAAATATTTAAGGTTGGTGCGAATTGCTTTAAAAATATTTGGAATTTATAATTCTGCTGCTTAAAAATACGACTACTTATTTGACTACAAGTAGAATTATACTTAAAGTTCTTTAAAAACATAAACGTTATAAAATTGTTCTCTTAGAAGAGCGATTTAGCTTTGCTACTGTTTACAGAAATTCCTAGCCTTATTTTGCAGCCCCAGTGATGCAGATATGGAAACAGTATAGCAGATAAATCGGTAATTGCTAAACCATAACTGGCAAATTAGTTGACAGTTCCCTGGCAAAAAAAAAAGTAAAAGTTGACACAATTATTTTTGTACCAGTCATTTGACATTGATCTTTAGTAATTGATAAATGATAAATTGTTATCTGACAAAAACTGACGGTAGGGTTTTGTAGTTAAGGGCGAGAGGTGCTTCATCGCCAAATTGCTAAATTCTTCAAAATCTGGCTGATACAGAATGACACAACGGCGACAGAGGGGGTGTCACACTAGAGACTTGGGAAACACGCTGCCGTGCGTCATTTGTAGAGCCTGAATTCGGCACAAGACTATGGTTAGTGCTGCCAGACGGGCGGATCGCTATCCAGGTCAACGAGGCACCATTAGGAGAAGAAACGCTAGCACATAATAACTCAGTTGAAATCTGAACTTCAAAACACAGATGGTGTCACTATCTGTATCCGACTAGGTTCGGGCCACGTCAGGGTGCTGTGGGAATGAGCTGTAGACCGTGAGTGGGTGAGATAGTGAGAGAACGAGTCCCTGTGATTTCCATGGGCGAATCTAGATTTTGTCTAGACTTTCCGGGTCTTTGGAGAAGACCATGATGGCGATTAAAGGATGCCACCATTGCTGCACATTATTGCTCTGCAAGCTTCTCATTGATGGCGTGCAGAGCGAGTAGCTGAAACGGCTGGACCGATCTTAATGTATTCCAGAACGACAGCACCATGGCAGGTTTCGGGCTCAGTGTGATGGTTATGCGAAATCTACGCTAATGCTATTAGGGATAACTTCATTCTCATGGATCCACATCGTGCCCGGATAGTCGACCAGCACTCGGAGGGAGATACATTCGTCGGTATGAAAGGGCCGTCTCTTTATCCAGACCTCGATCGAAAACACCCCATTTGGACAATGCTTTGCAAACTTCCCTGCGCCCCCCCCACGACCCTTGGAGGAATTTGGTAAGATAGAGAAACGAAGCGATTTGGCCCAGATCACCATTCAAGTACAGATTAAGGCGTGAGGCGCGGTGCTTAGCTGTAATTCGAGGTGGAGACTTTCACACAAAATCCTCGAATGGATTTCTTAACAGACATTTGGCCCTTGGAAACAAAATGCCAGATTTTTCGCTATCTTTCCCGATAAATGAAATCTTTGTTCTACAGGGAAGCCTTTATTGACCCGTCGCACGTTATTATCCTTTGATATTTTAAACATGTGGCAACATTAATGCTCACTTAAAATATAGTTTAAAATCATTCCAGCCTTTCCTTTCTTATGGTACCTAACAGCGTCATGATACCAACCTCGATCTAGCAATTTTTTAGTATTAATCATCTGAAGTAAAATAGAATTCTCCATACACATAGAAATGAAGATTCACGGAAAGAAAGTATTATGAGAAAATGCATTTCTGCATTATAATTTACAGGGTTCACTAAAAACTGTAAAAAAAAAACAAGAAATATATATAAGGATGCAATGACCTTGGTTGGCCACTGCATCTAAGCAAACAAAATGTATTACATAGCATTTGTGAAAACAGATATATTGAAAGTACTATCGCAGTGGATTATATAAGGGTAAAGAGTGCAAAAATACGCAATAACAGTGATAAAAGATAACATAATTTTATATAGATAACAAATAATAAGCAAAAAGAAAGTTTAAAAGAACAATAGGTAAAGAAAATTTGCAGGTGTTACAAAAATGTTCATGCATGTTAACTGGTAAAAAAATTATAAAATATAAAAAAATAGACAAATGTCTTATGCTACAAAAGATGTAAGGTAAGTGAACAGTAGAAATTATACACGCATATGAAATAGCATAAATGCAATTAAAATATTAGAGTTCAAAGTTATAAACCAATCAAACGAAAGTCTTTTGCCCTGTCACCTTTTTTTGTTAATTAAAATGCATTAGTCCAGCAAGCCAAAGAAAAAATAAAATCAGATAAACGAAATGTGAAAGCTTCAGAACATCGCCTTGTAAGTGGTGTACATTCTAGATCTACAGCTCATTGACATTAGTTGGACATCTCATCTCGACTGTCCGGCCCAGCTTAACGGATTTCGGATATGCAGATTAAGGAAGGCAAACATCAAACAATAGACGATACCCTGATCGGATTTAACGGCGTTTGAAAATGATTACGATCCGAGAACATCACGTTACCAGCCAATCAATCCATCCTCTCTTAGCGTTGTTTTTGGGGACAGAAGCTGAGATGCTGGATGTTTTGGAGGAATCATGGTCAGCAGTTAATTGACTAATTGTCAAGAAAGGGTTTTGCTCTACACTCCCGAATCACCCACACTTCGCCATTCACTATGTATGTCGCTTTAGTCAGTAAACCAGCAGCCCTGACCTTAAACGTTTTGAATTATAACGAGATCTGCTCGGAAAGCAAGAGAATATGCTATTATCCATCTTCAGTACGCCGGAATTGATGACCTTTCGTAAAGAACGATTCCAAGTTTCAGCTCTGGTCAATTTCTACGATTTTGCAGCTTCAGCAATAGACGCACCATCTACTGCTTCAACTGCTGAAACCGACCTTCCTTAACATGAGGTACTCTGATCTGACAACCGCAATCATTTATGATTCCCTTCCATTGCTAAAATCACTAATCACAAGTTATCCGATACATTCTCGACACAGTCTCGTTTTGCGCCCATTTGGAGCTGGAGTGGTGAGATTAATTACGTCATAACCCACTCGGACGTCAGACAGCACCATCTTGCAGAACTATGTCGTGACGTCTACTCGTGGTTAAAAAAATACGTATGGAGACTCCGGTTGTAGAGTAAATGAAGAGTTCACAAAACCCACTTGGGTGGTTCTTAAATCTTTGTTTTGAAAGATCTGGCAACGTGAAGTAAGCTACCGAGCCTGAGATTTATGGGATAATTTGAAAACGAAATTCAGCAAACTATCGCACAGTTTTGTTTTTAATCGGATAGATAGTATAAAATCAAATAACAAGAGAAACTAGCTTATTTGTTACTTCGTGCCTGAAAAAGCAGATATGGCTACTTTTCAGAGAACAAAACTCCTTAATGTCTTCTCGCTCATAATAAAAATCTAGCTATCCTACGTGTTACCTGAATACGATTACAGTCTGCAATATGTTTTTATTTGTTTTTGATAGCAATCTCTTTTTAAGTCACCTTGTCTTACTGTGAAGAAAAACTGACTAACTTTTGTTAAATTTCAGGGTTGTTTTCTTCTGGATCATTCCTAAAAGGTATAGTTTGTTGAAATTATTAGGCCTAAATAAACATTAGATATAGATTATTTAGCTAATATAATGTTTTTGACAAAGAAAGATTAGTATCCCCATAGAATTTTAAAAGAGCAACATCTTAACCAGTTCTTAGACCTGTTCTCATTATAATGTGCAAAAATGAGGAAATACCCTACTTATATATATTACAAGTGCATTCAACGGATTCGTTTCCAGAAGCTCACAAGTGAAGTTAGCGTCTTTCTCGCCAGCCCGACTTCTTTATAAAGTACATACAATATTCAAACTGTTTATTTTACTCTCAACTATGCTGGCATTAAAAGTTAAGCAAGAAACAAAAGGAAAGAGATGTCCAAAATTATCAAAGTTTTATTCACCTGATGACCATCGAAAACGTCTCTACACACGTGACATATTTTATCAAAGAAATATGTAAATTACAACAAGTTCAGAAATGTCAGGTGACGTAAACAAAACCGAATTAGAGGCAGTCAATACAGCGTGTGGTTTCCCAACCCCCCTGAGGAGATACATTAATTACAGCAACGTTGCACTCTGCTTATGAAACTATCAACGAGAGGTTTGAAGTTCTAGAAAGTGACTGGGATGGGGCTGTGAGGAGACAACACGAATTTTTAAAAAATTCCAAAAATTTTCGATAGGTTTTATTTTAGGAAAACTTGTGGTCTTGAAGGTGATGGTTGAATGCATGTGCTTTATCTTGACGAGAGTTATCGCTCATTAAAATGTCGTTATCTCCGATTTGACCTGTGTATGATCTACATGGGGATCTAGAATTTCGTCTTTATACCCCATTGCAGCCAAAATTCCCCTCCCTGAAATATATGAAAACTTGTTAGCCCAACCATAAAATTCCTGCTGAGATCATCATGTCTCTCTCATCGTAGTGATCTCTTTCCATGGTGTTTGTGTGCTTCACGTCCCCTCTAGATAAGTTCATGCCATGAGTCTCACTGGAGGCTAAATCTCGACCCATCAGTAAAGAGAACATAGCTTCTTCGTTCATGCAGCATCCGAGTGACATGTTTACAGTGCCAAACCAACTACTTCTGTTTGTGGTGGCGGGTCAAGAGGATACAGTGGATCGTTTCATATGGTCCGCTCTTTCATGCAGCCTCTTGCTTATGGCTGAAACCGATACCAGTTTCCCCGAGGCCTCATATCGAGATCAGAAACAGATCAAGTTAGTGGCGAAGCTCTGCTCCGCAGAGC
Organism: Nautilus pompilius; assembly: GCA_018389105.1. Taxonomy (NCBI): domain Eukaryota; kingdom Metazoa; phylum Mollusca; class Cephalopoda; order Nautilida; family Nautilidae; genus Nautilus; species Nautilus pompilius. The sequence continues at coordinate 476,975 of JACATO010001128.1, read as the reverse complement.
CAAAAGCAACACATAGCGAACATCTGCCACGGTCGTGACCCATGGTCCTTGAACTGGTCTTTGGACAATATATATCTACGCACTTTGAAAAACCACCCATCTGTTCACATTCAGCCATTCCGCTACTTCGGCCTGTCACTACCCGGCCTCCATCTTACCAACAGCTCTCCATCTTAAAGAAAATCCTCCAAAACTACCGGCTGCCCATTTGTAACATTGACTAATATGAAAACAAGCCGGGTCCTGCTGTCTCTATGCCTTAGCTAATTTACTTATTTCTACCAGAACTCTTTTAAATATTTATTTAATAAAGGTTGTTGCATGGGGGGGGGGGGAGTTTCGTCTTAAAATTTTGAAAATAAAACTGTAACCATACATGCTTAGGTTTTGGAGACCAATGTGGAAGGATTTTCCACACTTTTGTTTCAGATTTTTGCCAGCGTTTTATCTTTTACCCTCGTCCCCTGTTTCATTTTTTTTTCGTGACGATGAGGTTTCCAATAAAAAGTTTGTTTTTCTGCAACCAGCAATAAAAATGTTTAGGGTAAATTATTACTGTATCTTTCAGATTTGTGGAAACTTCTAAGCATGATGCATATTATTATTTTTACAAAATACTTTTGAGAGCTTTAATAGAAAATATAAAAAAGTATTCTGTTGGCATTGCATCTTTATTGTAGCTGCATTGTTATTCTTGGTTTTTCTCCTAATACATACATCAAAATTTATTCCGGATGCCATGTATTTAATTGTTTAGCCAAATTTTACGATGAAAGCAGTCCATCAAATAGAAATGGACAAAAGCATGTCTTCCGATTTGTAAACTTTTAACATTCAATTTATTAATTTTCGGTTAAACTTTTTTCTCATTTAATCTCTTTTATACAAAATAATTTTACAGAACTTTTTTTTTTCCTTTTGTCGAATAATTATATTAGAGATATTTACATGAAACCCGTCTGTAAATACAATCGTAGTGGTCTTATGTGGCCGATTTTAGTTAAACGACTCTAATACAACGAACGCTGCCATTCGGTTCTCTTTGCGTTTCCGCAACGGCCCATATCGAGTTACTCGACTCGCAGATGGGAAGTATAATACTAACAGTCTGAATATGCTCTTTTCACATTTATTCATATTTTTGAAAAGCCGTATACCTTCTGGCTTTAATAAATATTTTTAAACGTATTAGTAAATGTAATAAATGAGAAATGGAAAGCTCCAGGGTATTTTGATTATAATCGTTCACAGTGGCAAAGCTTTAGGAAATCATGGCGGCTGTAACAGTTTTTCTATCATACAGGCGTTTGGCGGCTCGAAAATTAAGAACGTGGCTTCCTTTGATGGTAGTATGGTTAAAACTAGGGGTAAATGATTTTAAAGTGTCCCAGCAAATTTCCCTTTATAATAAATAGACAGTATGAAAAGTTTAGTATAATCAGTTTAATACCCCTTTTAATAATAATTTTCTCAGCAAGAGTTCATTTAATGAAGGCAGTTGCATTACCTGATAAGTTAATATATGTCAAAGTTTATAGTACACAACTTAATATTTCCGCAGAGAATTGTTTTCTCTTGTTTCAAGATGACCTCTGCGCTGTTCTTATGATGGTGATATACTAAATACTCGATAATTGAAAATATAATCAAACTTGTGGGTTTGGTTTTGATTGTTTGTTATATGTAGCAAACAATTCGTCTAAACTTTTAGAAGTAGCTCATTTTCACAGAAAGATTAGTAATATATCATCAACATTTGTAACCAGACTTTCAGAATCAGCGGAAATAATTCTAAATGTTTAGTGTAATTATACCCTGCAATGTTTAAACATTTGTTTTGTTTCTGAATTATGAACTATGTATCCTTATATAACAGTTTTTAGTGAAAAAAATATTGCAAAATATGCATTTATTGGAGTTCACTTATTTTAATGTATATTTGCAAGGCTACAGTTACTACATCAACTTTTATGTTTAGTGAAAAGGCCATACAAATATTAAAGCAGTGGTTAGCTGGCTTTATTATGCTAAAAATTCATTTTCATGCGAGATACACCACAATCAACAATAAATATTTCATTTACAATCGTAAAGTGGTGCAATAATTTTGGCCACAAGTGTAGATAGATAAACCTCGAGATCGATCAGTAGCTAAAATAATTGGTAATTTGATGTTTCGAACTAAAAGAAACCTCCGACTGATTTTAACAGTGAAAGGTTTTTTGATTAAAACTACAAGTCACTGTTTGGAATAGCTTCAAATCCAAATACAAATTAAGCACTTTTCAACTAGTTCTTTGGCCCCAAGAAAAAATCTGCTCTTGCAATGTTGCAAAAAGTTTGTTCTTAAATATTTGATTTGAGAAATAGCCATTAATAATGAGTAATTTAAGTGAGAACATCGGGCGCAGAAGTTAGCTGGAGCTGTGCCTAAACGGTTGTATTGTGAAACACAAACAGTGTAAATATAAATCCTAATTTGAAATCCGTTGAAATTGTAGGCAAGCAAAAATCTCTTTTACCAAGCAGTTTTATTTGATTTGGTTTCCTGTATTCGCTTATAACAGGCACGATTTTTCTTCTTTTTTTTTTAAATCAGAGGTCTTATGAAGACTGCACTACAATCTGCTTTAGTGGTATATATTTTATCTCTGGACCAACCCCACCGTAGAGCCAGAAAATGTTTTCCACTGTACCTGATATAACTCTTATCTTTAGTGCACTTGTCTAATAATTTCTTTCTATTTTACTGATTTTAAAGGAATATCAATACATTTAAATGTTCGATCACTACAAAACAATTGCACGAACGTCATAGCTATGCATAATATCAACTTGGGTATCACAGTTGTGTAAGGAAAATTCCTTATGTTGTTTTCGTCAACCATCTTTTCTACTCTTATTGCAGAAAAGCTCCAAAACACAAAATGGCGGTCTCCGGTGTACTGATATGCAAATACATAATTATTTCTTGTATATATAATTTTCGATTTGTTATTATTACGGAATAAGGAATAGTACTAATAGAATATGTCAAAAACTGGTGTATATCATTGTCTCTTTTAATATTAAACAATCTTTGTTTTAATAGTTTAGATTTAGCAACTTAGTAACAGGGTTACAAATAGTTACAAGTCAAGCATTCAAATCAAATAAAGTCAAATACGCAGAAAAATGTTTTCAGGTAACAATATGAAAGTTTCTATCAAGAAAGGAATCTCGAAAAACATATCATTTTTTACATTATTTTTTTTTTTGCCAAGATTTACTTGCAGTGGCTATTCAAAGGAACATGTGATAGAGTATCCGCGCGGATTCCAAACGAAGGTAAGCAGTGAAAGTAGACAGAGGAGGCACGTGATTTCGGTCCGGAGACCTCGCTAAGTCGGTGGTAAACGATCACACTGTGAACTCTAAGGGATAAGTTATGTTAACGAAAGTCAAAGCGGGAAGGAAGCAGCTGCTCAGATCCAGAGAAGCCATTAAGTTGATGACACTATCAATCTGTGGGAAAAGATTTAAAAAAAAAAAAAAAAAACTATTAGTGCTTCCGTAAACCTTATTCGAAAAAAATTCAAAAAATTCCTGAAATATCTCAGTACGGATTTAACACCACAAACAAAACAGAACTATAAAGATAAACTACAATTTACGTTTTATTAAATTTATTCTATACATGTTTTTGGAACTATACAAAAATTATACTTTCTGGTGTCCCGTGACTTTTCATACATATTTTTTGTTTTTTCATTACAAAGCCTTTTAATTAAATACACGTGATTCCCTACAGAGTCGAGGCATCTCCACTAATTACACTTTTGAACGTATTTCCCCCTTTTGTCGTAGTTTTAAGTTTTTTTTATCGATTATTTTGCACACATAAAAAAGCCGTGATATATATGTATGTATGTATATGGAACGCGAAACATCCGCGCACGAACAAAATGGCAATTTTACAGTTTCTTGGAAAAGAAAAATTACGATTGACGGGTGCAGCAGACGATGACACTTAGCGAAATTAGGCGGAAAGGGTTCACTGTGTGTAAATGCGAGTCATCAAAACGAAACTTTATCACCTCGCACCTAATATTCTTTCTTTATTGTGAGTAAATAATTTTCAAACTATTTTAGGTTCCGCTGAGAAATTCCATCGCATTAATCTCTTTATTCGCCAATCGATTGGCGCTTTTGTGGTGAGGGACTGGAAACGCCATAGCAACAGTGGCGCGTCGGTCGCTCGCCAGAGGGAGTGTTTATGCCGACAGCTTTCTTCGTTCCTCCTCCCCCCCACCGACGAGAATCAGGGACGTTCTGGGAATCGCTTTTGGAAAAGCTGCCCTTGGTGTTGTCTCCCAAATGCTTCCCATATTTTGAAAAGGTTTATAGAAAGGCTAATTCTGTAACTTAATAATAAAATAATATAATAATAATAATAATAATAATAATACGTAGCTTCCCTCCCCTCCGGATACGTCTGATGACACCGGTGAGTGGTTATGAACCATTGTTCATGGGAAGAAAGCTGATTTGTTTCCACACCGTAACGTTAATGCAAACTGTCCCGCAGAAAACACCCGCCTCACTTCCGTGCTGACAGAAAGTAGGTCACGGTGACCTATTTGGTGTAAAAACTCAAAGGAAACCATAGTAAAAAAAAAAATCAACAGCAAAGAACTTTTTGATGCACATATTTTAAAGAAAACAATTCCAAACGTCTCCATTTTAACTAGGCCTGCGTACTCAGATAATCACGACATACTTTGCGACATTAGTATCGTTGTAATAGAACTGTTATCGGGCTTTAGGTTGGTCCGGAATGTTTTAGTAAGGCAGCGTTGGGTTTTAAAATCTTTAAAAAAAAAACAAAAACAAAACAGAATGTGTGCATTTTTAGATAAAATTACACTTAAAGATCCAAATTCTTCCACTTGCAGTTTGAAAAGAAATACAACGATAGTTGGACGCGAAAAAAAAGTTCTACAAGCTTCGATAAAGTGGCCGTTCTTGACCCTCGTGGTTACTTTTGACGAAATAAATGTACCAATTCGTTCTTTTGAAAATCTGAAAAGAAAATAATACATCCAGTACCAAAAAAGAAAATAAGAGGGAATGATTATTTGCGAATTCAAACAAACAGACGAGGGGAAGAAGAGAGCGGAAGTATTGTCCTGTGTTCTGAAAGCTCTCCCGCATCACTGACATTCATCTGGTGCGCACGAACTCTTCCATAATGTCTGCGGAACATTAAAAGAATAGATCGTTCTGAGGCTCGAGGCATGAAGTGTGGCAACAACGCCAAAAGCATCAATGCCTAAAGGTTTAGACGTTGTTCCTTGTGGAATAGGAATTGTTCGTAGTATTTAAGAAAATAAGACCTGCGAGAAAATTTCTATAGAGGTTACTTTTGCTTAAACGAAATTCATTATCGCACACCTACACAGAGTAAACCGAACTGGTTTGTGAGTGCTCGACAGTAAAAGTAATAGTTGCGTTAAAAAATAGTAATTCTATACCTGCTGTTTAGTGGGCAGTACTGCTGGTATCAGCTGACTTTGCTGGGAGAAAGGTTTGCGTTGTTGTCGAAGACGTCAAGTTCACCCTATCATCGCGGGTTCCAGGCACTCGACAGTAACAGAATTTTACCAGAAGAAAATGGCGTAAATATGTTAAAATAGTCGGCCGGCTCTCGTTTTGCTTTGTCAAGTTCTTAATAATCTTCTTGTTCGATCCTGCGTCGCTACCGTTCTTTCAGTTCCCTAAAGGTCAAGCAGAGGCTGGTCGCACATCTGTACCAGAACTGGGCCCATGGAAACCCAGGCTAGACCGGCTGATGGAGAAGAAACGATGGCACGACAAATCGAGCCAGACACTCATTCTACTAGGCTAAACCAAATCCACCACACCGCCCCCATAATAGTCTCACATAGTAAATATGTACATATTTAAGTTTAGGGTAGGAAATACATTTTTAATGTCTGAAGCCGTCAGACTTGCAGCGATATGTTAGAAACAAGCAAAGATTGGCAGCCATCAATTTATATTTTTTTAGAATTTTTAACTTTGTTCTATAATTGGAAAGATTCGTTTATGTTCTGAATATAATAAGAAGTAATATTCAGAAAAGAAGGCACTCAAGTTTCTGTTTACCTGACAGTTGCTGGCGGAAGTATTTCTACTCTTGCTGCATCACATTAGAATAAAGTGACTTTAAAGATGCCTATCTGGCATCCGAAGATTACTTTAGAGCAGTCGCTGGTGTAATTAGAGAGGTGAGTAGAATTTACAGGTTTTCCTGAACCCAAACTATCCCGTTAGAAATAGATGTTACCCAAAGCTAGGTATGAAGACAGTAGTTATACTACCTTTCTTGGAATCGATCACGTCTTTACAGATAATTGGAAATTATCGATTACCTTGCGTACCATACTTTTGGTTCTCGCATCCTGACAGAAAGAGCGCCGAGAATAATCGACTGTATTAAAGCTACAAATTTTGTTTCGTCACACCTGTCTATTATCTTAAAGTAAAAGATACTTTGTGCATTTGTGTGATTAATTGTAATCTGTATAATTCTACATTAAAAATAAATATGAATCGTTTCAGATGGTTTTAACTCCAAACACATGATCGCAAAATGTGACGTACCTTACCAGAAGGAAATTACCTCTCTTCTATGTATACGTGTACATTTCTTGGCTAAATGAATTCCGAAGAGTACTGGAAATGTTGAACTCGAAATAGTTTTCAGGGAATGTTAATTTATGCACAGCCAGCTTAACCATAAACTGAAATCAGTTCTGTGAATTATAAGAGAATTAATAACATCATATTTACGTTCAGCAAATCTACGCTGGAAACCGATCCCTGATTGTTTGCTGAATCATTTGACTCGCACTTCGGATTAAAATCCTTTAAAATGCTTAAGCATCAGTGCAAAGAATAAATCACAATAATGAAATGTTTTTGAAGCAGCAGCTCTATACAGTAAGGAAAAATAAAATATGATTCCATATTTCATTGTTATATCAATAAAAGCGTTTGCTCAAACCAAATAATACGAAAAATAAGAGTGTCTGTCACCAATTTGTTATTTGTGCTACGTTTCGATTATCATTCTTCTTTGCTTTCATCAGGGTTAATTGTGTGCAAATAGCACGATTGATTTATCTGCGGCAATATATTTAGAAGTTACCGATAAGTGTCACTACTTTTATGTATGTAATTTCTAGATGATTCCGTATAGACTTCAGATAATGGAAAAATACGTAACGCAGCTGTTTCAGAGAGACTGCTTCAGGGTCGACGAGGAAATGTCAGCGATATCACAAGACCAGGCGATGTGAGCGAAGCGTTCTCTTCTCAGACGAATCGAGATTTTAACTAAGGAATGCTGATGAACGAACGGTATCACAGTGAGTGTGTTCTGCTGTTGGACAGATGGTTAGGAGGAAACACAGCTCTATATCTCGGAAAAAGTACTTGACTGGCGCCTTGGCACGGATGTTTACCCTTTCTTTGGACCTTTCTATGCTACTGAAGTATATCTCTAAGTCATTTCTTTTCTTCCGTGGCCCGCTCTTCTCCCTTGATCTCGTGCCATTTGAACATCTGCTGGACGAGATTGGACGACGAGCACAACGTCACGCGCCGATGCAGAACTTGATCCGTTCTGAGGCTGCAATTTGTCAGAAGTGGCAGAGGATACACAGATCTCTACCCAAAGCCATATGAAGTCAATAAGGCGACACTGTGTCTTGTGTATTGTGACTGCGGGAGAGCATTTCCGCATTGACCTTTTGTTCAGTACTCAACGTACCTCTCAGAAGCCCCTATTTAAAACGTTCTGTGATGAGCTCTGACAAATTGTATTACATCAGCCGTATTATAAACTAACATCTACTTAAAATGTCCGCTGTGCTTTTATAACGTGTTCCAGCATAATTGTACCATTGTGTGTGAAAAAACTAGATGTCTTTGAATAATATTTTAGTTTTAAATACACTTTATATTTCATTTAAATACTTAAAGTAAGCACGCCGCACACCCACATAGACGGGATATGGCAATAAATGATATTTTAAGAAAAATTAATTTCTTTATTATCAATGTAACAAGTATAGAGAAAAACAATAGAAAGGAAAGTGCAATGAGATTGCTGGTTTACTGACTGAAGCGACATACATCGTGACTGGCGAAGTGCTTTCCAGTTAAAGGAGCACAAAGTTCACAACTTATGTAAATTTCTCTCGTCAAAAAAACTAATTAAACGTAAGTAGAGAGTTATGACCAAAAAACGAAGGTTAAAAACAAGAAAATTGTAGTAGATACCTCTTATTAATTAACTAAATAGAAACATGTATTTTCAAAAGATGGAAACAAATAGATGATAGATAAAACTCAGTTTTAAGAGATGTTTTGCTCTAAAATGACTAAAATTGGCCTTTAAATAACTCACTGGAGTGATGGAATTTATCTAAATAGCAGATCAATTATTCGAGTGTTTTCTTTTACTCGACGTCTTAGATATTTATTGTCATAATAGAACCAAATAAAATTTAACCAAACATTTTAATAATAGTTTTTCAGATTTCTATATTTTGGTTACCATGGCACATGGTATAGATCCATTCATATCGTGTTAAAATTTTCCGAAGGGGACAATGTGATCAACAACTCTGTCACGGTTTAGGAATCTCTCATTTTATTTCAACTATCGGCGTTGAAAAGAGTTTAGCATTTGCATCTCACGAAGTTTGATGTCTGGAAATATCAACCTCGCTCTTTCAACTGGTAATGCCTTGAGCAGCCTATTCATTAACATCCGACCGTTTATGATACACTTTCCTGGTTCTTGCAGAAATGTTCAGCGGATTTTAAGATCTGCTCTTGTAACTCTGGTCGATCGATATCCGTTAGTGTTATTAAGCTTTAATTTAATACCTCCCCCGGTAGCCAAATGTGGAGACGTGCCTGAAATCATTGCACTAAAATGTCTCCATCTATGATTTTTTTTTATTCATGAAAGGCTTGACGAGATTCATAGGAATCGCATTCTCTCTCTCTCTCTCTCTCTCGTCTCTCTCTCTCTCTCTCTCTCTCTCTCTGGTGTGTGGTGTGGTATGCGCACCGACGGAGTAACAGACCTCCGATTCACACCATGATGCTGCTTTTGCCAATTCTCTCCGGACCTCTTGCACATAAACAAGCGGCGTAAATATTGCTACAATAAAAAAAAAAACAATGTAAATTTTTGCTTTAAAAATTGGTGATCTAACGTTTTGACTTCTTGTTTTATATCGGTTGGCTTTCCGTGTTATTTATTAAGACAACAAAAAACGCAATTTGCATTTCATAAACATTTTCTCGAACCGCACTTTTAGGGCACAGTAAAGCAGGACTCCCTCACTGGACCTAAGCCCATTACTTTTTACAGTGCTCCATGTTTACACCATTAAAACCATATGTCTATCTCTCCTTATAAATACTGAGAAATAGTTTTAAACAAAATGCTTGAACGCTAATATTATAATTCCCCCCCAAATAAAATTTCTCTTCTTTATACCGTTACTAAATAAAAGAAATAGTTGTATTTTATCAGAATAATGAATTCACTGTTGTTGAGAAAGAGTTCAGTCCTGCATTTCACTCGCCTTCATTAAATGAACTCTTGCTGAGAACATTATTTTTAAAAAGGGTATTAAGCTGATTTATTGAACTTTTTATACTGTCTATTTATTATAAAGGGCAATTTTCTGGGACACTTTTAAATCATTTACCTGACAAAAATAAATTATAATTATAATTTGTGAAATATTTCAATATCATTCCAATTTGATGTGATGGTATAAAGATTTTTTGGAGAATCTGATAACAAGTAGATTGTTTTCCTTTTTCTAATACACGCAAACTAAAATTAATGTCTTCTTAATTAGCAAATTTTATTCAGGGTAGCCCCTAAAGCTTCGAAGAACCAAACTTTCATTTTGGAATTCTATGTGATGTCGATTTCTGCTAATCTGTAAAATGCAATGCGTTGATAAGCCTTACTTTCCATATATGCATGAAGACTGATGTTATGGCGAGGTGTTTGGTAGTCAGCAGATCTTCAGATGGCTGAAGGTGTGACTTTTGATCTATTGCTGCTTCTCATGTTTACCTGTGATACTGAAACCAAAGAGTTCCGCAAGACTGGCTTTCTAACTGATGCTTGGGGGAAAAAATGCAGTGTTCTCTCGCAAGGGTATTACAGTGTGGCACACGATCAATACGCGTAAGATTTTCAACGTGAACAAAGAGAACACTTATTGGTGCAAATCGTAGCTTCTTGGACTTAAGAGGCCTAAACCCTAGCCCACAAATACTCACTGTCAGGCAAGAAAATTCAAGGATTTGCAATGCTCCAACTTCTCAATTAAATCCGATGGGTTCAAAATAGAGCACAAGGGGCTGTCGCATACGACATCGATCGATAGCACCAAGCCTGAAAACTCTTAGCCGTTTTAAAACAGACAGGATTCTTCACTGTACGACATGAAAAGCTTATGAGGCATCAGGATAAAATAACACACACACACACATATATATATTGGTACGATATAAGCAGGATATATTTTCATGCCGTTTTCCATCCTTGCACTGATAATATCCTACACGAGGAAACTATACATTTTATTAATTTCTTTCAAATGAAATTGGACTTAAATGAGTTTTGTGCTATTATTTAAATAGTAGGATATTTCCAACAGTTTATGTCTTTCTCTTAGTAGTAGGCTGCTACTCCTGTTGTGTCCATAGTGGAACATTAAAAAACACATATAATAAGGCATGTTAATTTTATACTAATCAGTTATCTTACTACTGATAAGGTGACAAAATAGCATGCAGAAAGGTTTTACGAATTGAAGAAAATGTTACTACTTAATCTAAATAACAATCAATATAATACTGCTTAATTCTTCACTGTGCGACCTAAATGTTACCTGATATTAGAGGCTTGGATCTACTTGGATCTAGACTGAGGTAAGTTATACGAGCATTTCACTATGTACAGTATTTTAATGATGTCCTACTTCCAGACGGTAACCATAAAAGTGTTCTACTAACTAGTCCTTGCCTGCTTGATTAATGTTGCGGAGATGAATATCAGTCTAATTTGGGAATATGACTTATTTTAAACTTTACATAGGTCGTTAGAAAGTTGAGTATGTCTGTAAATTGGCTAACGCTTTGATGTGGAACAGCACTTCTAAGATTTATATAAGTATTTCGGTTTAAATTTCTTTAGTGGGCGTCATACTGGAAAAATGTAAGGTATTTATTGCTGTTGCTTCTTAACTATAAGTGATCTTCTTTAAAATATACATAGATGTGTATGACGTCCCATAAACAAACTGTCAGTTAGACGGAATTTAATGAAGTAGGAAGATATATGACTGGGTGAATTTCCTCTTTGTAATATTTATTTACAAAACTCTATTTCCCTGGATTAACTAAATATATTTCTTTGTTTCGATTAAACTAATTCAGGCTTATCTTTCCCCTTGCTACAAATCTGATGTAATCTTATTTCAAAAGTTCGTCCTTTTAAACCACAAACTCGAGGGTTGATATGATTATTTTTGTGATGTTTTTGTTGTTTGCAGATGCCATCCGGTTGAAACTCTAATGGGTTTAACCCTAACCCTGACCTGTTCTTCTACGAGCTTTAGCAGTAGCTTCAACATTATGATTCTTTTGCGAAAATACAAGTATGCAAGTAAATTCTTGAAAAAGAATATAAAAGTACTTTACGGTAACCTAATTATTTCGTCAAAGAATGTCATCCATTAGTGTCCTTTGTTCGCATGCAACACATTATTAGGAGAAAAATTAATTTAAATGGTTGAGGTAATTGAGCTATGGCTTTATATTGCAATGAGTTGATAATATAATGAGAAGGTGTTCGCTGGAGGTAGGTATTTAAAGGGCTGGATGTAGAAATAATTTATAGCGGTTTTGGTGGTGATCAACCAAACTGTTGTCAGTAGGTAATGGTGATGTAAACTCTCGAAAGACAAGTTAATTAAGTCATGACAGTGATCCTTAGAACGAACGACTTAGACATGAAAATGGTATGACTCACTTCAAATAAGATAGTAGAGTTTTAAGCTGATCTTGATAGTATATTTAGACGTCTGAAAACATAATCCAAAATAAGAGACTAGCAGTCAAAGTTTAGTAAAAGGTTTTATGGCGGTAGATGAAAAAAAAATTGACTTCAGAGCCGATTAGAATAAATTGTAAGACTCTCACGATTTTAATTTCTTCACACTTGCGATCTAAATAAAGTAAACAATTTCTTGTTGAAACTTAGGGAAAATTTTTCGAAAACGCTGTACAAAAAGTCTTTGCTTCTACTTTCAATTTAAATAAGCAAATAAAATTATTTTTTTACCAGCTATCGGAAGCAAATTTACTTTTATTTTCTATCGATATCGGTTATTGCTTTGCACGATTCCGGAATTTTGCTGTTATTCTTTCACAAACGAGAGCGAAACTCTGAAGACTGACGTCCAGTGTGTTTTGTATTTTTGGCATGGTGTGTGAGCGCTTGTAATCAGAAGATAACTTGATAATTACATTTTTAAACCCAACTTAGAAATGGTTTACAATAAAGTGTCATGCTAATAAAATTATGTGCTTCAAGAAACGCGAACACATAATACAGATTAGATTTATTGCTTGCTTACTCAAGAAAAGATCGAATATAGATGATGGCGCCGATTATTCTCGGGGGGCTGGAGGACGTGGCATGCTTCCAGAGCTATAACACAGGAAGGATTTTAATGGAATTCTTCATTTTCATGTGTGAGAGGAAACCGAAGTATCTGAAGGGAACTCACACTCCCGGAGGGGAAAGAAGAACGATAAAAAACAAAAACAAACCAGGTAGGTACCGACCTGAAATCGAACTCGGGCGCTGAATCACGGAAGTCTAGTAAACTACCCACCGCACCAACCGCAAGCAGGTCGTTACTTCTCGAGCGCAGTTTACACGTAAATAAAGCAATACAGGTAAGTATAAAATTCCGCTTTGCTAGTTCATTTTGTTTTGTATGACTTCCAAATAATAATCGTCACCGACTGGATAAACTAACGTCTCTTGAAGATCGCGGGTCTGTAGTGCTGAGAACACTACTAAGCTAGGCAAGAGGTAGACATTAAAGGGGCTAAAGCATCGTTAACCCGATCAAAACTACGGAAGAAGAATGGTTTCTTGACGCATTTCTTTTCTCGCTCGATCTCGAAGTCTTTCGGTGCAGGCCGGCGGCACAATTATGTTTGAGGATAACAGATGTAGCTCCGACCAACCCACAGACGTCTTTCATCGTACAGAAAACGGCTTACTGAAGATAACTGAACTGCTGAAGCAACCGTGGCTTGATGCGTAATTAATAAGCAGCAACATAAATTTTAAAAGTACAAAAATTGCAAAAGAAGGAATAACGCAGAAAATAATATTGCATCTGGTTTACGGCAGCCGGATTTTATTTCTGCCTGAAAAGATCTGAAGCTTGAAGACTTTCAGTTTTCAGCCCCCGCACTGAATTACACCGAGTCCCTCCCGCAATACATTTTCTTTTTTTAAATTTTTAGTATTTAAAATGGCATTCAAAAATAATAACTACAACTAACGATTATTTTTTTTTGTTACAGAAATACTAAGTAACACCAGCTGAACCTCATTTGTAACATCAGCTGATGAGAGAGCGTTCTGCCGTATTATTAGGTCGTTACAAAGGTTTTGTCGGTTTTTGTATTATGTTAATTTGGGGTTCATTTTCTGCCAGCTTGTGAGGGTGTATGTAGGTAAGTTATACATCGTTTCGTAGCCTGTGCTTTGGCATACATCAAGCAAAACCTACTTTTTTAAAAATTATAAAACAGATATTTGTTTCAGGGTTCTGAGTGAAGTCAAGGATAGAAAAGTTTTTGTGCCATTTCGCTTCAAGAGTTAAAACCAGGCCACAAAGCGAGCGAGGCGACTCGTAACATCAAGGAAGCACGGGGCGAGGACACAGCTAACGAGCGCACAGAACAACGATGGTTTGCAAAGTTTCGATCAGGAGATGTGAGCCTCGGAGATAAGAAACGTAGCGGACGTCCTACCAGCTGTGATGACGACCGTCTGAAAGCCTCAGCTGAAGCCGATCCAAGAAAAACAGTGCAAGAAGTTACTGGAGAGCCCTGACGTGAGCTCTGCAACTGTTTCTCGGCATCTTGACGCAATCGGCGAGATGAAAAAGCCTTGACAAGTGGATGACTCAATGAACAACAACAAAATCGTCGATTGGAGATCTGCTGTTCTCTTGTCATAAGAAACAAAATCTGTCGAAACCATCTCAGCTGAAAGGTACCGCCGTCAATTAAACGTTGATCATCAGAAACTCTCCCAATGTCAGCCGGCATTGGTGAATCGAAGAGGCCCAATCCTGCTCCACGACAATGCTCGTCCTCGTGACTCTTCAGAATCTGAATACGTTGGGGTACCAAGTTCTCCCTCACCCAGCCAATTCACCAGACATTTCTTCCACAGACTACCACCTCTTCAAAAACATCGACAGCTTCTTCCGTATGAAATCATTCTCCAGCCAAGCAGTAATTGAAACTGCCTTCCAACAGTTTATCGACTCCATAAATCCAGATTTTTTCAAAATGGTATAAATGCGCCTGTAACTCGTTGGCATAAGTCTGTTGATTGTAATGGAACTTACTTCGATTAATAAACGTCACGTTCAGCAACGATACGAAGTCTCATTTTTGCGGCAAGAAACCGACAAAACATTCGTAACCACTTAATAATTTACACACTTACCCATATATCAATGTGTCTGCGCGAAATTTACATATCTTAGGTGTGGCTATGCATGCATTGGACGTCTAGATAAATACCCAGCACGCACTATCACCACGCCGAAAACAGGCAGGCTGAATATTCTTTCTATTAATCGGGATTACCTTTTGACCAGTTCGGAAAGTAGGCAGAGTCATTTCCAAAAATCTCCACATTCCTCGTGGATATGTGGCCAATATTAACGTCAAGTTTACCGAGGCGAAAGTCACTGTTGAGGAAGAAAACGATCTGAAGGTCTTCGACAGTGATACCGCAACAAGGACGTGCCATTACTTCCCACGGCCGGACGCACCGTTACCCATGCAACAGAAGTGAGGGTCTAACGTCATCTCTACTGCATTAATTCAAAGAAATCCCTTCTTTCCAACAGGAATAAAACGCTTTATTAGGTCTGGTTAGAGGACGTTTCTGGCAAAGCCGTTCGGTATTGACGCAGTTTACACTCCGCACCTAAATCTGGAGAAGATGTCGCAAAGAATTCCATTCCCGATATTTTTAGACCATGGTTAGATGTGGAGGAACGACCGTCATGGTATGAGTTTCGATCTAGCATAATGGAAAAACAAAACAAAACTGATATTTGTCAAAGAACGTCTGAGTTCTGCCAGGTGCAATGCCATTTTAACGACATATTTTCCACTTCTATATAAAAAAAGGCATTCTGATATTTTTGGTGAGGATGGCGCTGTATGGAACATTGCTCGCGTGACGACAATTTATAAAATGGAAGGCATCAAGGCATTGAACACTCCCCTGGCATTCAATGTCCTGATATCAACTAGATCGAGTAAATGTGAAAGCATCGTGATCGTCAGCTGAGTGCAATCCACCTACGTTCAGCCAATATGATGAAATTAGGCGAGGTTCTCACTTAGATAAGGTGGAATCAAAACCAGACCGCAATACGAAATCTCGTTAATTCAATTCCAGATGGTGCAGTGGCTCAAGGATTACCAAACCATGCACTAATATAAAAAAATGTCTGTCTACCGCTTGCGTTATTTTCCGTAATAACCTATCACATTGTAATAATAACAGATCGATAAATTATTATGACAGGGTACTGTATATAATACCAACAGTGTCTTCTATAACAAGAACGGGTTTTTTTCAGTGATGTTATTTACAGAAATAAAAAGATTATCCTGGACATTTTATATTTACCTTAATACTAGTAATCGAACTCGTTTTCAGCTTAAATATCGAGGACTGTTCGTGGTGCAGCAATACTGTTGCGTCTCCTGGTGTTTGACGAAGCGGTAAGGCTGACCCTTCGGAGAAAGACGGAGAAGTTATGACCCCCTGCTTGCTTCTTCACTCGCTAGGTGGCGGCTGCCGTAGACGAAAATTCAAAACTCTGAGAATCCCTATGGTTACCAGAGTTCTATATAAAAAATCCGATCTCTGTAAATTCTTTTTTCATTAAAGAAAAACATTAATAGAAACTTTGAATTATTTATCATTTAAAATTTTTCGCCTCCAAAAAAGTATAAATATATATAGAGAAAAGATAAAATATTTTTTTTTAAAAAAAATTAAAGGTTTTTAGAAGATAGCAAAAGTCATGTCTATAATGAATGACTTTTTGCGTCCATTATTTCAAAGATTAAATCCAGGGAGGAATAAATTATCTTGTTTTACTTTGGAAAAAGATTTATCCATCTAATCACGTGTTAAAATTCTTGCTTTAAGAAGAAATTGGCATTTTTTCGTCCTAAAAATAAGTTTTAAGATCACAGGAGAGCAGATACAATGTACAGATGAACCAGGCTGGAGTAAGGACTGGAAACTACTAACAACTGACCAACTTTCCCCTTTTTTAACAGTGTATAGCGAGATGTTGGAATCTCTATTTACCAATAACTCTTCGTACTTTTACGCGGGTCGAGAGTTTATCAAGTTATTTTCTATTCTTTAAAGTTTATATTTAAAAAAAAATTCTATTAGAATTCTTTTCCCCAGCAGCTGAAAACAAGAAAAAAGCCCTAACCCGTCGCCCGATGCTAATTTTTCACGATTCGTTTCTTTGATAGAAATTGAAAACAAATTCCCGCCATATGATGTTTGACGGATAGATGATCCCCGTTCTGGAGGAGCATCTTAGGCATCCTTGATGGGTAACTTCATCCTGACTGCCGCCGCCTCTGTCTGTTCGCAACAAATTAGGATCAGTTTTATAAGTTTACGTAAATTAAATTTTCCTTAACTGAGAAAAATTTTAATAAATTTTAAAAATAAGAACAAACTATTTTATTTGTCATTCAGAACGGTGCCGTTAATTAATTGCCTGCCAGGATTCGATTGCGCAGTGAGAAATGTATTCTGGATCACTGAGTAGAAATAAAACTGACTGAGCTCAGCAGCCAGCCAGATAAAACCGGATAATTCACGACAGGTTTTACCAAATGCTGTAATTGCTTTCAAGTAGTTTTTTATTCATCTGTTTAACCCATTACGAGACACATTTACGTGATTCCTCCAGCTGATTCAGATAAACATTTAATTTTGAGCTTTGTTGGAAAACGTTCTTTCGAAAATATCTTAGGACGATAATAGCACATTAAAATCCCCAAAAACGTGTATGTATAAAGTACAATTTAGGGACCTTAAATACTAAACTATTGAGTGTTTTAAAGGCTTATCCGCATGGCTAAATACAACTGGTTTGTTATCCACTGTTGTAATTGATCTTCTAGGAGAACGTCTTTGCTTAATATATCAGCTTTAAACACCGACGGGATATCTGCTAAAACTTCGCTTATTAGGACTTTTTTGTTGTTTGTGTAGTTGGACGTTTTTTACGATCACATTGAAGTTATGGTTTAGTTTTGATTTGTTTACTTTTTAACTGTTCATGTTCTTTAGTCACCATGACAAAGATAAACCAGGTGTTTCCATTTAACGTAACTTATATGATGGCTTTGACGTCTGAAAGCCGGTCCCGCACATTTGTACAAGTGATGTTGTTCGTTGGAAGACGCTTCCAACGATCAGCGAAATCTGGGTCATATCAGGATACATCGTTACCAAAAGATGAATATTTGTGTCAGCAAACATTTTGAAATTTTATATCCTTACCTGTGAGTTTCCATTGCTTCGGTTTGAAATAAAAGCGGAAAGCAATGTGATTTCGCATATATTGAGCCACTGTTTATGACTGAGCATGTGAAGGGGCTGAAAATTTTTTTAATTAGAGATCTTATCCTTTAACTGAGCGTCCAGTAATCTCGATATACGTCCAACCGAACGGTACATTCAGAATGATTCTGTTATATATATTTCCAAATGTTTTTAAATATGTCAGAGAATAAATGTTGGTGGAGCTAGATTTTATCGGCTTTGTTGTCTTGGTTTATCGTGCCCTTCATTACCAACCACAGGGCACTGATTTTTGCTGTGCAAAACATTCTAAGTCGGCTATTCGTTTAGGCTCTTTCTGATATCGATCAATGTCCACCAAAGTCTCGCCATTGTTTAGAACTGTTAGCTCTGTGACACTATCGAAATGCATCTGTAGTTTGTCGATAGAACATCTCGGGTTAGAAACTTCGCTCTTAGAAACTAATTAGTTAATAATTATTACTAAACTACAATTAGATACAATACAAATTACTATATTGATTGAAATCTTGTTTGAATTTAACAAAACAATTATAAATTAACTTTTAATATTACTCAAACGCCCCCCCTACTACTTGGTTATTATAACGTCATCGTAAAAATAGCATTGCATCAAATACTTCAATTAGTATTAATGATTTCTGGGCTTTAGTTATTATGGACTTCTGCCTTTTTAGTTACTGCTAAACAAAAGGGAATTTAACAGAATCTGCGCACTGTCCACGGGGTGTGAGTAATACCGCGGTTGTTCTCGAAAGCCGGTGTCCGTTTGTGACGTTCTGAAAGAGCATTTTATAGGTGCGAAATTAAGTATTTTATATTGGCAAATAAGTTTCCTTTAAAGGAAACACCAAAAAAGAAATTATATGCATATTAAAATTAATTTATCTATACAGATACTCCCCGACTTACGACCTATGCGACATACGACAAACCGCAGTTACGACCATTTGTAGCAAAAAATTCAAATATTCCCGCGCGCCGTACAAGAGTCGCTATGGCAACGCGTATCTCCCAGCAGCAGCATCGCGTTTTATCTCGGTATCAGTTATACTTCAGCAGTCATATCGCAAGTATCTCGCTAATCTTTTACGGATTTACCACCCACAAAGATGTCGTGCGAAAGGAAGATTTCTCCATCTACCAAAACACCAGGCGAGGAACAGGGGAAGTCACTTGATTCGGAAGTTAGAATGAAAATAATTAGCCAACATGGAGGGAGAAAAGTAAATGCTATCGCACGTGACCTTCAGTTGTCCCATTCAATGATCTCCTCTATTCTTAAGGACAAGGAAAGAGTCTTGGACGCAGTAAAAGGTTCGGCCGCCATGTGGTCAATGATAATAACAAAGAAGAGACGAGGACCTATCCACGAAATGGAGAAATTGTTGATGGTCTGGATGGAAGACCAGATACAAAAACGTGTACCCATAAGCCTACTAGCAATTCAAGCTAAGGCTAGAAGTATTTTTGAGATGCTAAAGGAACGAGTAGGAGATAACTACAAGGAAAACTTTCTAAGCAAGCAATGGATGGTTCAATCGCTTCAAAAAAAGATACAATCTGCATAATGTCCGAGTAACCGGAGATAAAATAAAATGTATTACGTAGTACAGTACATACTGGTAATGCATATAAAATACCCCCCCCAAAAGGTCAAATATGTATAGGTCTTCAAGTTACGTCCATATCGACTTACGACCGGTTGGTCGGATCGGAACCCGGTCATACAGCGGTATGCAAAAGTCTTGTATTAAAATTATTTTCCCTCTAAATTAGCTCACATTTCGTCGAAAGCAGTTGTTATCAAATCTTGTTCATTAAAGTATTTCTATATTACTGTTGTGCATCTATTCCAATAATATCAAGCAAATTTTTTCATTGTAAGAAAATTTATAATTTTTAGAAAATCATTTGCATCAAATCAACCTGTGCAAAAGTGTTGCATAAAATCTAGACAGCTAATAATCAATTCAGATTCCATTCCAATTATG
This sequence comes from Nautilus pompilius, assembly GCA_018389105.1. NCBI lineage: Eukaryota > Metazoa > Mollusca > Cephalopoda > Nautilida > Nautilidae > Nautilus > Nautilus pompilius. The sequence goes on along the minus strand of JACATO010001128.1, from coordinate 456,968 downwards.
CAGAAAGTGATCAGATCTATCAATAATATCCGAAATTCTTGATAACTTGTTCACAACGACGAGGCATGCTGGCTACCAAACGCTGACAATTGCCACTACTGAACTCCGACCAGGCTTTCTCGATTTTCCGTTTCAAATCGGTTTTATTTTTCGGTTTTTTTTTGCACTAAAGCTGAGTTTAATCGAGTTCCAAATTTTTTTGATGATATTGAGATCCGGACTTTGAGCCTGCCAGTCGAGGAGGGGGATTCGCAACTCTGCCATCAAGGCCTTGACACTCCTAGCTGTGTGGATGGGGGCGTTGTCCTGCTGATACGAACGGCCGTTAGGGGCATGTGGTCACACATATACGGTTCGACAATGTCAGAGACGATCTTAGCATAATCATGAGCATTCATTCGACCCTCCACGTGATGCAACGGACCGACATCGAACGACTGAAAACAGCCCCAAACCATGGCCGGATCTCCCCTCTGCTTGCAGAGTCGGTCGAGTGCAACTAGGGTGGTATTTCTCGGACACTGATCGCCGAACGTACACTCGACCCGTCGAGTGGACCCTCACGAATTTGCTTTCTTCGGAAAACAACATTCGGAACAACTGGACCACGGTCCACAGTCGCTTTCGACGATTGTCCAGACTGATGAACGGCTTCTTCTGTGCCGATCGCCCGAACAGTTCTATGTGGAGCAAACGCCGTTTGATGGTGTACGAGGCCAACCGGATCCCATGGTGCCTTGACAAGACGGTCTGGATGTCGGTGGAAGTGCGGAATCGGTCCGAGTTCGACATGCGGGCGATCAGACGATCCTGTCGAGCCGTCGTTTTCCGCGGTCTGCCGGCTCTGCGTTTAGAAATTAGGAGCGAGATATCGTCGACTGATTGCAACCGATCCGATCCGCAATGACCCCCCTTAGTTTCACCATCTTCTTTCATGCGAACGATTGTGGCCCGCTGTTCAGGGTCAAATATCGGGCTCTCGGCGTCATTATATTGAACAAAAATGAATCAGAATAGTGGAAAATGACAGTTTTTCATATTTATTTTCTACTCTCCTAAACTATTATAGCACAAAATATATATTCTAGTTTTTTGTAGTTTATGCAACACTTTTGCACTCGTCGATTTCATGCAAATTATTTTATTAATATTTAAATTTTGCCTGTGCAATTACAAAATGGATCTTAGTGTTATAAATCGTTTAAAGACAACGATACCTTTCAATTAAAACAGAAAACATACAATAGTTACCAATTTCTACAAAATAAGGTAAACTAGAAATAGGCTTGGATGCCCTAATTGTGGCCTAATATTTCAAATATAATAAATTTATTAATGCACTTATTTTACATATATGGATTTTAACATTAATGGATGTGTGACTAAAAGTTTATTTTTAAAATTTTGTCACATTTTTTTAAAAAATTGAAATACCCTACTGTATACATGATGAACTGTATACAATTTATGGCCGTCAGTGTACAGAGAAAACTACAAAAATCTCTCATGTTTTTTCATAAAATTACATTGGTTTTCTTTCTTTAACTAATATGCAAAACCTAAATATTTACTGAGGACAGATCTTCTGTAGAGTAGGTAACTCAACAAATATACTAGGGTTATGTGAAATGTATCATTAATTAAGACAAAGAAATACGTTTTAAAAATTGGAAATATATCTATGGATTATTCTGGGAGGAACCACTGTATTATAAAGCTTCCTGGTTTCTCATGTAGTTAATTAACAGCCATAACAAGCTTAGTCTTCATTTGTAGTTTAGTATTTAAAAAAAAAAATGTTTCAGAGCAACATTGTATCGGGCAGCATCTCCGTGAGAAAAACTGACTAGAGGGTGTTGCTTTTTGTAACAATACTACTGATGGCATTGTGCGTCAGAAAAAACCCATCGTAACCATTGGTCTTCAATCGCTGGCCCTGCACCGCGAGACGTCAGAATCTGCTTTACGCAGATTGTGTTTCACGTCAGGTGAGCGGACGTCCCACGCACCAGTCTACTGTAAACTAATTTTTTCTGGCAAAAGAATCGTTTACATTCTGGACCAGATTTGTTTTCAGTGCCGGATATTTAAGTCCAAAAAAAACAAAAACAAAAAACTTAACAGTGAATAAAGTTAGTTTCGTTCGTTACGAGGAAAAGTTGACGCCAGAATAAAAGGAAACTTACCATTTGTGGCGTGGAGAACGAAGATGAAGACTGGCTGACTGAGTAAACAGCTTACTATCGATTTGCTCGTCAAAGTTGGACGCGTGAGATGCGAAAAAGCCTTTAGCGAGATTCTCTTTAATCAATATTTTGCTAAATGACAGCTGAAAATCTGCATTAAGTTATGAATTTCTTAAATGTGTATCAGTACATAAACTACTTCTATTTGTTCTCAAACTTCGCGTGTCATTTCGATGCCGAACACAAGAAATACGCCCAATTCTCTCTCTTTTTTTAAAATTTTCCTCTTGAAGGAACTTTAATATTTATATGCTGTTAAAAAACAAACAGATATCTGTGAATATCTTAATCGGATAATTAAATTATAAAGGAGCCTCACAATATCTCTTATACAACTCTGGCGCTTAAACTTGAGACAACCAGAATAGCAGCAACACACCTTAAAATTGTCTTTGTTTTCTTTTCTTAATTAAACATTTCCTTCATAAATCAACGGTAAAGTTTCATGTCGCAGAATCAGTAATAAGGCTTACTTCCAATTAAACAGTATTGTTAATAGAACTCACTTCTGAAAAAAAGACAGATTCCTCATAATAAATATATATATTTTAAAATAATACTAAAACAGTAACAAAAAAAATAGAAGCATCTTCTGTAATAGATTATCATTGGAAGGAGAAATGGAAAACAGTTTAAACACAGCACTAAATAGTTAAAATTTAAAAAGCAACACGTTTATTCTGATTGCACCCCACCCACACACACACACACACACACACACACACACACACACACACACATGACAGCCGTTGCTAATTTGATTCATATTTTTAAACTACTTAATTTGAAATAAATTTTTTAAGGCTACATTAAACCTTTTATATAGTCACATACGCAGCATTCACTGAAAGATCTACTGTAATATACTAAAAATATTCGTCAACATCTTGCATATTCCCAATACAAATAGCCATTTAGTTACCTTTTGTCCAGATGAGGAGAATCACTGACATCGCTCATCCGATTGCGATGAACTATTTGCAGAAATATTAGAAAGGAGTTTTTGTCCATTACGACAATAAAAATTAGATATTGCAAGAAATCTCTAAAACACATTTTAAATGTGTCAGTAAACATCGGTTCAAGTCCATCTTACCAATAAATGCCAGTAAATGTCTGTAAAGATGAAACTTGAATTGTCTGTACTGGGTCAGTAAATACAAACGTTTTCCCTGGTTTATCTCCTTGGAGAATCCGGAAAACAAGATTTCGAAAAGACATGAATGTTGCCGATTTGGGAGGGTCAAAATCAAATCGCTTTGATTGCTTTTAGAATATATTCATTAGACTGTTTATGGATGCAAATAAATGAGAGATATTGTAGTAGGAAAATTGAAAGTTGCACGAAGTTGACTTTTCGAGAAGTCTGGAAGAGTGGGTGCTCAAGCAAAAACATTAAAAAACTTAAATTTTAAATGAAAACACAAACCTTTAAATAAAATAATATAAAATAGTACTTTTCATAGATAAATAAAATTTTCCGTATTTTTATGCTTTTCACCTGGTAGATAATAAAACAGTCATTGCGTAAAACATATTATTTTGCATATACAGAACAGGAAATCCATAAATATTTTTCACTATATTTTATTGAATTATTTGATTCCTATAAATATTTATTGTGTCCACGATTCTGTAATATTGACAGAACGTTACACGCGTCAATTTCAAATTTTAATTATTAATTAATTCATTGTTAGCGAAAAGGAGTTTTACATATTAAGGAGACAGGCGATACGCTTGTATATGCTTTCATGCTGTCATCAAAAACCATAACAGTTATAAATACATGGACCTCGGCTTACACAGGGCAAAAGTTATCTTTACTTTATCTTCAGTAAGTGACTAAAACGCAAAGACCATTTTAGTATGGCATTTACTCGCCACGTGTTACCTTTCGTATTTAAGGTCATGCAAATACCGTATAAGGATGGCCTCTATCGTTTATTTAAGTTTCTCTACCGTCGAAAAGTCCCGCTGGTGTTTCTATTCTATTATTACCGATCAGAACGAACAAATCTCGCCTTTGAGAAGGGAAAAGTGTCAGGCTTTCAAAAGATTCTAACCACACTTTTAGAGAAACTAATAATTTTAAGCTATTCGACGAAGATGCTTACGCAAGATAAAAATGCGACGATTATGAAAACGTCAAAAATCATTCTGACGTAAAGGTGGCTCAGGCACAGGTGTTCTTTAAACTTAGTAAAACTAAATTGCACCAACTTACCATGGCGGCTCTTGACGTCCGAGGGTGATCGAGAATCAACCAAACTTTCATCTGAAACTTTTCCCATCCTTTCAAATCGTCTAAATTCACATGAATCCGCTCCTTCCGCAAACTGGCATTGAAGGAGTCCAGAATCCGTTGGTTTTCTATGTAAGAACGATAGTGTCTCCAGCAGCAGGCTTTGATCTCAAACTCGTCTATCTGCCAAAAATCTAGTTCTCTCTTTACCACTGCTCCGCAAACATCCAGCGGTACATGCAGTTCTCCTGAAATCAAAATTGGAATTATTAAATGCTTCGGTCGACATGTAGCGTAGGGTGTGTGTGGACATGATAGAATTCCTGTAGATGCTCTGAATATTTTGAGATATTCGGAAGCACTATAGAAAACCTACATCTAACAGATTTCTACGTATGGACTAGGCCTACGTAAAACACTCGAAACGTAACTTCCCAACAGAAATACCTTAACACATTTCATACATAATCGAATCGTTAGTGCATGTAGTTATATGTATATGATAAGCACGTGAATGCTAGAAAATATCCCTACTTTGTTGATAGTTTTGTAGCTGAAAGATAATTGAAGTTTTGTGTTTTTAGAGTATCCAAGATTTTGCTCACTGTTCCCTACTGTGTGCCCTGCGTAAAGGGTGGTCTTTGCCTGAGGTGAGTGACGAACAGGAATAATTGTTTGTAAATGTCATTGTAGCTTTAATGCTTCAGACAGCTTGAGAATGATAGCCTGTTTAATACTCGCTAGTGTTTATTGGATCTTGTTGGCAACACGTTTTATTTTCATCTGCAGTTCGATACTGGTCAATCTCAGTAAGTTTTTCCTGAATACTCTGTTTATATTTTGAGACACGCAATAAATTTGATGGATCTTTGAAGACTTTTTGACATGCGTGCGCAAACACAATAATTGGATATTCCATTGGCGAGTTCGCAATGGTGACCGGTTGTATCTCCTGATGGATGTAGCGATTTCAGAATACATTATTACCGAATATTTTAAATTCATAAATTGCATTGTAACTTTTGTCTTTCAAATACGCTACTTTAACAACAAACAAATAAAATGCAAAATGTGTAAGCAAATCATTTCTTTGTTTTACTTCTTTACCTCAGAATTCAAATTTAAGAATTTGCATTTAGCTTGAAAATATTTTTCATTAGACTTCGATTTTAAAATATGCGCAGTTCCACGAAAATAATATTATAAAACTATTCTTTTTTTAAAAAAAAAATTGTTGTTTTTAAATTAAAACATTAAAATACCAAACAAGGAACTGCTTTCTTGCATAACCAAATGTTCCAACGGATTTTTTAAAAATTCTTATGGCATTTTTTAAAGTATTCTAAAAGAAGTTTAAAAGTGCAATTGTTTGTTATTGTTGAGTCTGTCCTAATGAAGTATTTTTGTAGTTTTCTAATGGTTATCATCTCTGTTAAATTTAGTTTGAAATCGTAGGTAGTATGCAAATTATTTTACTGCACAGTAGATTTAGTTCTAGAAGTCTAACGGATTTTCAAATAGTCATTTACAACAAACACTCTAATTTAGACTTTTAAAAAATAACTATGATATATATATACGATTTCTAATTTTTAAATGCATAAATTATTGTCAAATGTGGTATGAAATGTACTAGATAAATATTACAAGCAGTGTATATATGATTATGTACAGTTGTTGATTTTTTGATAAAAATACCACCACCAAATGCAGAAAGATTTTAAAATTGATTTTTAAATTATCACCTTTTTTTCAGTTCATTATCACTATGTTAAAACGGTCCAACCACGATAATCTGGAGCAGACCATAGAAGTGTCAGACTGGTTTTGGGGGAGTAGTATCGTATCAGCGGGTGGGTGCCGTCCGACGACGAGGTGTATGAAAGTATACAGGATTAAAGGGAAGATTCTGATTCTTCCTCAGCAAACTTACTGACACCGCCTTTTTAAAGGAATTGCAAAAGAAACCTTTAATGGTATGTTTTCCAGCTTTTTTTTTTTTTTTTAGTTGGAGCCAAGTGTAATTGAGAACACATTTCACAGTATAGTTATTAACATAATCCATGCTGTATTCACGAATCTTTACGAGTATCAATGACACATGCATGAAATCTGTTGGTCTATTCCTATCTTCAGTTTGGGAGAGCTATATTTAGAAAGCTTTGTGCAGGTCTGCCGTCCCTAAAATTTCCCACGTATGCCAAAGTTTGCGTCAGAGTGATTTGTAGGAGTTGCTTTTAGAAAAAAAAAAAAAAAACAACTAATAAAACTAGGTACACATCTGAGCCATAATAAGTAGGTGATAAAAGTATACGATATCAACTCGTGAGTAATCGACACATTACTAACCCAATGACTTATCCGTCTCTACTCTTAACCACGTACGACGTCGATGCCATCTTTATCCGAATGTTAATTACTCACAAGCGAGCCGCTAGGCGTCGAAAATTTCAATTTGTGTTGTTGTTAATAGATTCTTAATACATTGACAAAACTTATAAAATTAATATGTACCACGCCATGCAATATTTTAACAGATTGAAAAAAGTCCATGATGAATCGTCAAGATCTATTATATAGAAAATGCTGCGTACTTTAAATGTCTTATCAGCTGTTGGTGATGAATGTAGAATAACTGCCCCAAAACAGTCATTTTCCGTAGTTGGTAGAAGTACATTTTGCATCGCCTATACATTGTAGACGTTTCGGAATGCAATCTATCATATTGTCAGTGCAGACCTGCTTATAGTTTTTCTACAAAGCTGAAGCCATTTCTTCAAATGTTGCTGCTGAGACGACCATCTTGATTGTTTGCTTACTAGTTGTCTCTCAAAATGTTTCCATAAGATTTCATTGGATTTCATATCTGAGCTCATTTTTCATTTCCAAAATTTAGTGGTTCTGGGTGTTGCTGTAGCTTCCTATATGATTTGTTGATATTGGAGGATGGATTTGCAACTAATAGTTTGCACTTACCCCTGCGGCCTATCTGACAACGGTCACTTTTAATGACACGAATCTTCGTTAGGTTATAAATACGGAAACTGTCCTAATTTATTGGATAACTTTAGATTCAATTTTAAATTATCCAACTTCATTGAGATTTTAAGTGAAACTATTCCCCATAAAAAATTAGTTTTGTTTTAGCCAAGTCTTTTATATTATTAATAAATATTATTTCTGAGAATTGTTAAATTAAATGTAGTATCATATGTTACAAAACTGAGCTAAGTTAGTTTTTTTATGTAAAATTGCATTAGAATTATCCTAAGTTTTAAATAGCTTCAGCTTAGAAATGTGGGTAAATATTTACTTCCTGAGTCCATGTGCATTCACGTCACTACTGAAAAACACCCAACTTCTGGAGTAAATATACCTCAACATAAAAATAAATTTGTCGCTAAAAGTAGAAGGGTTAGTTCGAGAATTTTTTTTCCCATTACCTTATTTTATTAGTAGTAACTAAATCAGAATGAAACCTACATTTCAGAGATTTTTTTTCCTATCACTATCATCACGAAAAACTATCTTGTAGTGCAATATTGTTAATATACAGCAGATGCTTTTGCAGGATTGTAAATTGCTTGAGCTCGCGACCTTTAGTTGCTGATTTATTGAATATATACTTTTGGCAATTATCTGTAGATAATGGAGTACAAAACTATCATTTTGAATTTTTTTAAATGGTGAATTTCCAAGAACAGTTTTGTTCCGAATGTGTCCTTTAATCAAAATGTTTTTTTTTTTTCCGATCAATTTTTTGTTTTAAATTCTGTGGGCATGCAGTTTTTCGCAAGACTTCTCGCTCATACACTTCAAATGGTTCATAAACATGACGACGTAAAAGGCAGAAAACAGAACAGCGTTTATCTTCTGCCATGTTGTACAAGATTTTTTCACTTAATAATTCCTTGATAACACCTTTTTTTTGATTTATAGTGCCGTAAAGTACAGCCATAGGAAAAAAGATTTACATCACCGGTTTATTTTTCCCCAATAACGTAACTTTAACGGATTAAAGGGCACACCGCCTTGCAGTATTCCACAAATTTAATGAGATAATGGCAAAAAAAAATTTTTAATTGTAATCTTGTGAAAATTTAACTTGAAAATAGATGGTTTTCGAAAGGGCCTTATAAATTATGACGACGTCTGACTCAATTAGAATTACATATTCAAAAGCAGACGTATAGAAGTAGTCATGGGGTAGATTCTGTTATTGGTATTTCTAAGGTGATGAAAAATGTTTTTCTACGGCTGTAGAACTTTTAGGTTAAAAAAATCTTTATGGTATGTAATTTAAAGTAAATAACACAAAAATGGTAATACCTGAAAGGCTGAAAGTTACAAATGAAGTCTACTCAGTATTTAAAAAAATATGTTATTGCAGACAAATACGTGTCTATAGAAAAGCGCTGGCAGAATTATTAATAGAGCAGAGGTTTTGAATTATTCTTTCAAATTTAGAGGTGGAGGAAAGCGAGTCTTGAAATCTATTTTTGGTCTTCTTCTTTTGAAACTTTTCATATCCCATAAATATTCTTTTATAGCGTAAATAAAAGCGGTCAGTCTTGTTGGATAGCAGCTGAAGGCGTCAGCATAAAATCTGGAAGATAGATGGACCACAACAAATGGTTTTCCTCACTTTGCGGAATCGATTACCTCAAAGAGAGGGCTTATTTTTTAGAATTTATTCCACATTTGACTGCTTGAGTGCAACCGTTTTAAATATAACGCAGTTTCCCAGCGAAAGCCAAAGGAACGACAGCAAGAACGCGATATTATTTTAATATTAGTGCAGACCAGTTCACGAAAATAAAATCTATTCACCTCTGCTATTAAATCGGAATGACGCCACAGTGATGAGGCTACAACGAGGCTACAGTAATGACGCCACAGTGATGAGGCTAGTGATTTCTGTTGCATTAACGTAACCCTAAATCACTATTTTGCTAACCCCTAGGTATTTTTAATGAGGTAATATGCAAATTATCAGGCTTAAAGCGAAATTCCCTTTACTTCTCTGACAAGTCTACAAATATTTCTACCTTTTATTAAAATATGGAATTACAGAGCCCTAGTAAACTCCATGTAATAGGGTGTTACAAAAGAGTCTATAGGACTACATCACAATAAGCCATATTATTCCACATTTTAAAGTCAGTTTCCCCGACAGTTAAAAGTATATTTCTGATTTAAGTAAAAATTCTAATTTTCAAAAATGCGATATTTTAAAAACCCCTTATTCATTACCTGCATTAACTGAATTATTGGACACTGAGAACGCAATTTTTTTAAGATTGCAGTTTAGTTTAGTGCAATTAATTATACAAAATTTTATATTTCTAACCCTAACCTTCAAAAGATATTTTTAATTGTTTTATTCTAAATATTCTGAGGTTTTACAGAATTCATCTATGTTTGAAGGTCAGAAAACGAAACACTGTTACAAAATAATAGAATATATAAGCAATTAGAAATTAAAATTATTATAAATGTATAATGTAACGTTCTTGTCTGATATTACACTTTCAATTTCTCTAAATTTATGTATCTATGCCAAACCAAAAAATATGTTTTAGGTCACACGATAAAAAGGAAGAAAGCTATTTTGCCCTTTACCAGAGTTTTCAGGATTAAAAACTGTTTTGGATAATTTTTTTCGTTTCTGCTACTGAAAAAGAATATATACACTAGCGTTCAAAATTATTAATTATTGCTATAGCAAAAACGATGTAAACTTTCTTTCCATTGCTTAATTAAATGCGTAGTTCCTGGATAAATTATGAAAAACTAGGTCCACCGTATACCAGAACATATAAAATATTAATTTTGATGTTGTTATCGCTTCAAGCTTTTTTTCTATAACGAAACATCTTTCATGTGAATAACTGCTGCCCATATTTTTGGCAACATTATCAGATAAATTTATAAAATATCGCCATTTATGTAACTACCATTCGCGTATTACTGGTAATTTCATAGCTGACTGACACTGGATGGATTTTCCTAAGATTTAGAGAACCAATAATGGTTTTAAGAACTCTTTTAGAATCTTTTCTGACAACGTATTGTATTTGAGCTTAGCAGCCTTGTGATGGTAGAGGTTGAGATGCTGGAAGCTGCAAAGGAATATTGGTCAGAAGTTATCTGGTTACTTGAAAGAAAAGGCTTAACTCTACGTTTTCCATCCGCCCCCTGTCCCGTGGATTTCCTTTCTATTTCTCTGATCTTTAGTATGATACTGAGCAAGCTGACGTTATTCTGTGTCTTCGCACATTGCTCTCTGTGTGTAGCGACAACCACCACAATTTTCAGTTGATGGGAACCATTTATATTAAGATCAAAATTGAGAGCTTTGTTTCGTATATAATATCGATTTACTTGCGCTTTTTCGATTGCCAAACAAAGCAATAGCAATAATCAATAATGAGGGGTATTAAAAATGGCACAAAGGTATAGCATGAGCTATATCCATATAAGGAGTAAAAAAGTTATTAAATAAACACAGGTAACGACTTGCTTTTTGGTATAAATTAATTTAACATTCGTAGAAATAACTTGGTAAGCCTCTCATTATGAAAGAGACTTCAATGATAAAAACATCACAATTAATGGTTCATGTGTCCTGTTGCATGGTTCATCGGAAGACAATGTTTTTTTTATCGTTGAAATACTGCATTTTAATTAGCAATAAAATGTTGAAAAAGCAGACTATTTCCTTGTGGTTGGTTCATAATTTTGAATGTTATTGTGAGTATCTATATTAGTGGCTACCTTAAATGTGGATTCACAGATACAGGTGTAGAAAATCATATTTTAAATTTCTGTTGCGAAGGAAAACATTTTTTTGTAATTAGATGAATTGATTAGTCCGTAATTTTAGCCCATACTATTTAAATCATGCGCAATATAATTATAGTTTACAACCGCCCTTATACTGCATGCTATTTTTAAGAATAGAAAAGAATTTTAAGATCATCATATTGTCAATACTTCTACCAGAAGTCTGAAAACCTTGCAAAGTAAATTAGTCTAATACTTCTCATCTGTGTGGATAAAAGATGAAAATTAGCAACATTTCTTTATAACGCTAATTTTTAAAAGAAACGCTGCTTTCACCATGTTTTAAAGATTCTTTAGTAGACCAAATAAGAATATATTCTTGAAATTGAATTTAGTTATTGCTAAGTTTATTATTACTTGCAAAACCTAATGGTTTAAATACGTTTAAACAACAAAAGCTTATAGACTATGGCCTTAAGTTTTGCAGTCTTTTTCTCGTCTTGTTGAAGTATAGTTTTCAGTTAGTCCACTGTGCTTCCTGATGTTCATAGAAAAGACTTTAGTTACGGAATGAAGTGAAATTCGTTTGCGATGCCTAACACGAATCATCAGTTTCAAGGGTATTTCAGTCAAACAGAAACCTTCGAAAATGTTCAAATTCAAATATACGACGTTATAGCTTCCCTTCGATAAGATCACGGACAGTTTTGCCTGTGTCATTGTTGTGCGGAATGGAGTTCTTCCTGCGTGGCTTTCTTTTGATACGCCATGATGCCACCTGTGCCTTCCACCTCAGTAATGGCGGCGGTCTACGAATTATCCATAATACCCAACACCGATACCAAATCATAAAGACAACATTTCCACAATACAAAGATACGAAAACACACACACACACACACTGGAGCTAGAAATGAGATCAATACTCTTTAGTAGTCAGTATCAATGCAGTTATCTTGTTCAAAGTCTGCGTCAAACTTTTCCTTAGCGACTAACTTTGAGAACGAAAGGATCGTCTGTCAGCTTCTGTAGGGAGCGTTTATCTCAATTGAATGGTTTGGCCGATCTTATTTCCGATCCCATTCTTTTCCGCTTTAGATGCCATACGTCAGTAAGGAGACAGATTTACATTGTCTCCAGTTTTATAATTCATTGGTACATACAGTCGGTTACATGGTCATTTGCATATGGCTATACAGAAAGTCCACCTTCTAATTATCATCTTGGACTCTATTCATTAAAATATCCCCTTCCATGCTAGATGAATTGTTTTATCATAAATTCTGCAGTTACGGCAAGCAGTATATGGTCAGTAAACGAGTCTGCTGACAGATATACCATATCTTCACATGATTATCCAACTAGAAGGTACCTTGGCGATTATCAACACAACTTTCCGCAGCAACACAAAAAATTCCAAACGCCGATCTTACTTTTCACCTGTTTTAAATCACATGACCTACAGCGGTGTGCAAAAGTCTTGCATAAAAATTATTTTCCCTCTAAATTAGCTCTCATTTCGTCGAAAGCAGTTGTCATCAAATTTTGTTCATTAAAGTCTTTCTATATTACTGTTGTGCATCTATTCCAATAATATCAAGCAAATTGTTTCATTGTAAGAAAAGTTATAATTTTTAAAATCATTTGCATCAAATCAACCTGTGCAAAAGTGTTGCATAAAATCTAGACAGCTGTCTAATCAATTCAGATTCAATTCCAATTATGCAGAAAGTGATCAGATCTATCAATAATATCCGAGATTCTTGATAACTTGTTTACAACGATGAATCATGCTGGCTACCAAACGCTGACAATGGTCACTACTGAACTCCGACCAGACTTCCTCGATTTTCCATTTCAAATCGGTTTTATTTTTCGTTTTTTTGGCACTAACGCTGAGTTTAATCGAGTGCCAAATGTCTACGATGGGATTGAGATCCGGGCTTTGAGCCGGCCAGTCGAGGAGGGGGATTCGCAACTCTGCCATCAAGGCCTTGACATTCCAAGGTGTGTGGATGGGGGCGTTGTCCTGCTGATAGATGGCCGTCAGGGGCATGTGGTCACACATATACGGTTCGACAATGTCCGAGACTATCTTAGAATAGTCATCAGCATTCATTCGACCCTCCACGTGATACAACGGACCGACACCGGACGATTGAAAACAGTCTCAAACCATGGCTTGCAGAGTCGGTCCAGTGCAACTAGGATGGTATTTCTCGGACACCGATCGCCGAACGTACACTCGACCCGTCGAGTGGACCCTCACGAATTTGCTTTCTTCGGAAAACAACATTCGGGACAACTGGACCACGGTCCACAGTCGCTTTCGACGATTGTCCAGACTGATGAACGGCTTCTTCTGTGCCGATCGCCCGAACAGTTCCATGTGGATCAAACGCCGTCTGATGGTGCACGAGGCCAACTGGATCCCATGGTACCTTGACAAGACGGTCTGGATGTCGGTGGAACTGCGGAATCGGTCCGAGTTCGACACGCGGGCGATCACACGATCCTGTCGAGCCGTCGTTTTCCGCGGTCTGCCGGCTCTGCGTTTAGAAATTAGGCTCCCACCGGCTTTCCAACCTTTCAGGGAGCGAGATATCGTCGACTGATTGCAACCGATCCGATCCGCAATGACCCCCTCAGTTTCACCATCTTCTTTCATGCGAACGATTGTGGCCCGCTGTTCGGGGGTCAAATATCGGGCTCTCGGCATCACTATATTGAACAAAAATGACTCAGAATAGTGGAAAATGACAGTTTTTCATATTTATTTTCTACTCTCCTAAACTATTATAGCACAAAATATATATTCTAATTTTTTGTAGTTTATGCAACACTTTTGCACTCGTCGATTTCATGCAAATTATTTTATTAATATTTAAATTTTGTCTGTGCAATTACAAAATGGATCTTAGTGTTATAAATCGTTTAAAGACACCGATAACTTTCAATTAAAACAGAAAACACAATAGTTACCAATTTCTACAAAATAAGAACCCATTTCTAAGTCTAGTCATCTTTATGCAAGACTTTTGCACGCCGCTGTACAGCATGTCGTCGTTGTTACACGAGCAAAGGGCCAGCGGACAGGATGAGATTACATCTTTGTAAATCTTTTTGGGAAGGGAATTGATGAAACGGATGTCGAGATAAATAAATAATCTAGTAACTAGCTGGTATCAGGTTGACTGGACCATGGTCGGTGTTACTGATTTTCCTCCAGTTATTCTCACTGTGTGCATATACCTACAATAAGACCAGTGCTATTTATCCTGATCAAACGCGAAAATTCGTTATGCTTTTTTACTGACGAATGAATTTGTAATACCCTTTCATACAGGTGCATAAATTAGCTTGCATGTGACAGCTGACTAGCATAATGAGCCGAACTTTGCTCCGCAACTCCAGACTAACTCATCCCGAAACACCTGTCTAGCCATTTGGTTGGCAGCTTGAACTTCTGAAGATGCGGCATCATGGAACCATTGTTTATAGAGAAATAAGTTCTGGATTCCAACCTTTCCCCATGAACTGCACGTGTGCCTCTTGTAGCGCTGTTTCGTACAGCTTACCAAGAACGCACCCTGAGTGCTATAAGAAGTATACCTGCACAGGTAACACGGAAGCAGTTATTTTGTACGAAGCCGCACGTACGACTTTGCAGTTACCTAGTCTTTGAGAAAGTGGCGCTTTGACGACGACTCACAGATGAGCGACCCATAGCTAACAGAGACCAGATATAGATGCTGATCCTGGTTTAACACCAGTAATGGCTGTGAAGGATAATCGTTACTTTACCTGTAACAGCGCTATCTCAGCACGTTAATTGCGGCAGATCCGCAGGACCCGTATATCTTCTACCGCTACCGGACACTAAGAAATAGTCTGTCAATTTATACGCTGGACGTCATATATTTCACACACAAATAACACCAGCCACCGCGTAGAGAGAATGGAGTGATTATCCTTCATTAATCCCTCTCTCTCTCTCTCATCTCTCTCTCTCTCTCTCAAGAGTTGGGGAGAAACATTCTGGTAGGGGGCGCTGTTCTAGTTTGGAGTGTTGTGTTACGTGACCACAAAGATTAATTGGTTACCTCTGATGGAACCATTACAGGTCATCGGTCATTAGAAATGCTGTTATATATTTTGTACAAAGTCGCGATTATCAGTTCATCTTCATGGATGATAATACAAGAGCCCATAGTGAAACTACAGTCGAGAGAAAAACACCGACACCAACCAGGCCCCGCTACGGGCCAAATCTCAGTTGGAGACACCTGCAATAGGCTGTCTGTCGCCACGGATAACGACCACGTGTTTTTAGAACCATTCCGGGACTTCGTCAATCCATGACAAAAGAGTGGAATACACTGCCACCTGACTGCGTATGACCCCTGGCGTGACTTTAGTGTGTTTGTAGGTAGCAACTATTCGTTGTCATTAGGACATCACTAAATGCATTAAATTTTTTTCAGAAATCTTGAAAAACGAACTTTATATAATAAACTTTATAGTCAACTCTGAATTAAATCCTAATGCTTTATACTCAATAAATTCGCCTATTTTATATCACAACATCGCTATACTGTTTCAATCTGTGTATATTTTACTAAACCCGATAAGTTTTTCTTTGTTGTTTAAATAATTTTGCAAACGGTTGTATTTTAACTACTGTAAAAAAAAATTATCACCAGCTATGGATTATACAGATGACTTCGACAGTTGACTGCTACTAGCAACATGAAATAAGATACGTTGAAAATTTAAAATCAGAAAATCCAAGCAAATGAAACGAATAAGAAACTTTTAAATGTCAAACTTTACAGCTAATTTTTTTAAAAATATATAAATATATATATAATCATTTCCCCAAAATTATGCATTTCTAGGATTTCATTCTGAAGAATTATAGAACAGAAACACTTTTGCTATGTATTAGTAGGCCAATTTTTCTTCCACTTACGATTTTAAAAAGATTTAAGTAAAACATATAGCTGAGATCAGGAATACCGAGAGCAGCTGTCATGCTAGTATAGAGCACAATCCAAGAAGTCGCCCCTAGACCACTGTTACTAAAATTATCTAATGGGGGGGAGAGCCTGTCAATAAAACCACCAAAGGTAAACAAAAGCAGAGAGGAGCCACTCGCTGCTTCTTTTTCGTTGCCACTTTGACTATTGTGGCGCTAGTGATCTAAGGTGATGAGTTAGATTGTAGTATGTAGTATCAGGACAACCGCTACCAATGATACTATCGAAAACTCAACTTCAAGTTACAGCTCCACCCACCATTTCATAAAACGTGCATAACCGACTTCTGTCGCCAGTAACGACAAGGGAGATAACCTTTTCGCCTAAAGTTAATATTACAAGCAGTCTCTCTGTTGCTGCAATGGACGAAAACTCGTCTTTCATTTTAATAGCTCCTGCTAAATATAAAAGATTATATGTAACATGTAAAGATGATAATTTAGGTTTTATTTAAAGGAATTATTAACGGGGTTTGTCTCGTTCGGTGACGTAGTTTCTGAAAGCAAAAGTGACAGTAGGCAATATTTTCGATATAGTGAATTGAGAGTTGAATATCGTTGACACCAGGGCTTGCCTTTTTTTCACGGCGGTCTCTATTTGTATCGCACGTATCTCGTTTAGTGTACAGTAGTTTTAAGAACTGTAAAGTAAATGGCCTTGACTTCGAAAGCCTCAAACTCTAGTAAACACAGAGTCATTTCATTTTATCAAATAACGAAAACCATTCCTTGACTGTCGTAAAAGCCAGTTACGTTTCACACATTATTTCAGTTACAATAATTAATAAAGTTAATAGTTACCGAACGTGGTTCCTGCAATAATATCCAAATTACAAAAAAAAAAGGTGTGCGCTTTCGTGCGTTAATAACAAACGTATCAATAACGACAGTAGTGCGATGTTGACGGGAACATTTACCAATCAATAGGAATTCGTGATGCCCCCCCAACAAAGTTGTCCTGACGCATGCACAGAACAGTTTTTGGAAATCCTACAGCAAGATCTTGTCTGACACCAAGCGGTAATGGTGGTCCCGTAAAATATCCTCGGATACGGAAAATCTTCATGTATCCGGCGATGTTTTGGTTTCTTCTCTCTCAAAGCGATTCTTTCTCAACACATGTACCAACCCATCAGAGATTTTACCGAAAGGGGGGGCAAAAATAAGTTGGTCTTTTCAATTAATCTCCAGAGCCGTTCTCCTGTTGACGGCATAAACCCCTGCAACTTTCACCTTTTTATTTTGTCGTTACGATTTATTTCGTCTGCTTAGAAAATCTCGATCAGACGTTTTACTGAGGATACCAAGCATTTTCGATATTTTAACGGCAAGTTGGGGTATTCCAAGGGAGGATCTTAAGAACATGCATAACAACACGATTTGATTTACGGCTGTAACCGTTAGATTATTTTACATCTGGTCTGATGTGATTTTCTCGTTGTTGTTGTTGTTGTATAGGTAAATGATTCTATACCTAAAGAACAGTACGCGATAATCGAAGAAACATCGTGAGATTCAAAGTAAAGGAATTCAAAAAATGGCATACCCTTTTCAATAGCTTGAAACTGCTTTCTTTATTCTTCAAAAAAAAACAAAACAAAAACAATTACCGGTACTTTGTATTAAGATGGAGTTTACACATTAGTGTAAAAGATAAATGCCCCTGAGACTTACACATCGCATTCAAGGAAGACAACGCTCTGGTATTTAAAGCTTTCAATCAATCATTCTGTTTGTGCCAAAGGATATCACGACCAAGCAGCAAAAACGATTTTAATGATTAATTTTTTTTTTAAAAAAAATTTTAATTCAAAATAATAATATTGTAGACTATATGGATTTTTGGAACAAAGTATTTACCCCTTACTTCGACCGTATACCATGAAGCTTGAGTAATATTTTAATAGGATATTTTGGCAAAACATAAGGTAGTTAAATAACAATTAAAAGAATAAAATATTCAGATGCATTTAAGCAGTTATTATATTTTTGGTTATCATTCAGTTGAGTTTAGTACATAAACTGCATAAACGTCATGTTATATATCACAATAATTTTAAAGAGGATGACTGCAGAATAAAGCACCCATTTTACTATAATTCTAATCTCTTTCAAAACAAATTTTTACGTTTATATTCTTTAATTATAGAAATAAATGTATTGCAGTTATATTTTCACGGAGACAGAGTAAGAATTAGTTTTAACGATTTTTGTTTCGGTTACATTCATCTTTAAGAACTGTATTTAAGAAGTATCTAGAAGCTTAACAGTCCCGTTACGAGTATGAGTATTAAGTTAGGAAGAAACGGAAGATTGGTGGGTACTCATAAGGCAGAATACCTGAAAGTTGTTGATTTTTTGTGGAAACAACTTCTGATATTCTAGATATAAGTGACTGGCACTAAACTAAACTAAACCATGTAAACTCCGATTTAACCTGCTAAGGCTTGTTTGTTTCTTTCATATGTGTTTGGCGTCTTGGCGACGTTTACTCCACTGTTTGTTTATTAGTGTCCACGCCATCAGTTTGCTTGTAAGCAAACTAGAGTTTTAAAAGCAGGTGAACACGGCACTTTCCTGTGATTCAGCGACCAGACAAATATCTGTTGGCGGTAACTCTCCGAGCTATCTGAGGTGGTGTCTGATAAAGGTCTGCTAGCGTAGAAATTCAGGTCAAAGCAGGCGGCACACGAAGCATTTTGGAAGTTTTCAAGGAATTGCGAGGTGAGCAAAATCTCGCTGACGCTACAGATAGAAAACCAGAATGTGAACGTCTGAAGTAGGAGAATTGTTTAAAGCGAATTTTCTCTACGTATTGACAGCACGGTTTTGGTTCTTGCAGAGGAGGATCTGTCGCAAAAATTACTGTTCAGAAATAAAGCAGCCTAAAAACCAACTTTACATACCTTTTACGAGATTAATGGAAGATTCCTTTAGATAAAGGGAAATAATAAAGTAAGAATATTCCACCATAAGGATATCTTTAAAATAGTTTTGGTAACCGCAAGATTTTCACCAAAGAATATGAAACGAATAAGAGAATTCCTTCAAGTTTTCTTAATTATTAGGAATAGAATTAGGTGGCGAACCAGCCTGTCGTCGATTATTCCCTATTGCCATGACCTGGGTCAAGACTGAGAAGGGGTCTTCTTGGCGTTAATGTTATTTTGCTTGTTTGGGTATGAGAAGCAATAGGTACAAACATCAATCAACAGATGCTGAATTTGATATCAGGTTACACCCGACTAGAAATTTTTAACAAATGAAAGAGTTTACCAACACTTATTGGTGCGAATAAAACCACTAGTATAGCAGTTCCTCTGATGGATTCTGCATGGTTTGACTGCTGAAACGTATACAGTACGATCGCAAATCGTACTTCGTTTCATAACAGAAAAAATATTGGGGCATTTGCCATAATTTCAACCCGCCTTAGCCAACTTGAAGAATGAAGGGACTCACAACGATTTTGTTGTTTAGGGCATACAAAGGAAAATAAAACACTGTTCGGTGCTATGTTTTAAAGAAATCTTTTTAAAATTAATATTAATATTTAGATGTTATTCTTAAGGGTAATTTATGATTTAGAACCATATTAAGATTTGGAAATCATAGTACTATAATTTATTTTGATGTGGTCGAGAAAGCTGGGTGTTTTACAAACACAACATGTATATGATATATTAACCATATTTAGTGTGCATCATTTTTGCTCGCATTTAATTTTTGGGTTAATATAAAGAAGCAGCCCGGAGTG
The DNA here is from genome assembly GCA_018389105.1 of Nautilus pompilius. Lineage (NCBI taxonomy): Eukaryota > Metazoa > Mollusca > Cephalopoda > Nautilida > Nautilidae > Nautilus > Nautilus pompilius. The sequence goes on along the minus strand of JACATO010001128.1, from coordinate 436,896 downwards.
TCATCTAGATACTCTTCTTCCCAAACACGAAACAGCACGACAATTGATTGAAACCAGATTTGGTGTATATAATTATAATTACATTCTGTACCTGGCATCATTAGACAGCGCCTGTTTACAAATTTATGGGCTGATTATGTAACAAGTCAACGACAGGTATGCTAGCCTATGAAGAAACTTTTAGCATGGAATCATCCGTGTAAAATTATCTCGTTGCTGCTTTCGGATAAAGTAAACAATTTTGAACTGTCCCCCTTCTTCGCAGAACTGGCATCAACAATGTAATTACCATCCGCCCAGCCTCTCAGCTACCCTTGCTTCGCACGTTGTTAGTTACTCTTTCGTTCGACTTGTCAGAATCTAATCAATTTTCTTAATTTCATCCAAGAATACACACCGTTTTAAATATATAGATACTATTTTTTCTGGCTGATTACGGTATATGTACATATAAGCACATCCAATCATGCAGGAGTTTATATCTATATACACTACGCAGCCATAGATTAAAAAAAAACTACATTAATATAACAGACATTTGGCTATCATTGTTTCCTATTTTTGGGAATATTTTACATTTTAAAAAACAAAACAACTTGCAAGTCATAAAAAAGACATTATTATTAATGTGGCTACACTGAAAGAAAGAAAAAAAACCGTTATTATTCTACAGTATTATTAAGTATTAGAATGAATCTCATTTTAAAACTTTTCTTTATTGCAAAATTATAGTATTACAATCCGTAAAGTTCGCGTTGGTTTCCTTAGGAAAACGTTGCAATATGGCGTAGGAATATTTATAAAACAAACAAATGTCTTCTTCGAATTCACATTAAATTTGTTACTCTTTTTAAAATAATTTACTTTCCTGTCCTATACGGGTGGAAAATATCTTTTTTTAAAAAAAAAAATATTTTTAATGACTCCATTTAACAAAAATAAAAATCTGTACGTGACATTTAAATGACATGTACTCTCCATATTTAGTGCCATACAAATCTTACCTTAAGATGATCTTTCGATATTTATGGCAATCATTAAAGATAAAATAAATATGAAATTCTGTACATTGAGAAATAGGTTCAGTAACATTGCTACAGAAACATTTACAATAAATGACATCATTAAATATATATATATATATTCTGCGTTGTAAATTTTGATACATTATGGACTTCTATTTTTCGTTTTATTTATTTTGTCTGAATTAGAAAAAATACTATTAAGTGGTAATCTCCTGATGCAGATTTCTTTAAAAGTTTAACTTTTCAATTTTTAAAAAATGCAAAGTGACCATCTCTTTAATTAAAGCTGAATTATTCTCAGAAAAACAGAAAACTAAAACTTTTAGGGGATCCATTCAAATAATCACCATTAGAAAGAAGGATAACTTTTTATTTAAGAATAATCACTTTTTAATATACGATTTTACTAATTAGTTTTCATAAACAATTGCATACAGAAAAAAATAGATATAACTAAACAATCAAAGCTGACATGAAGAGGTAACTTGTTTTATAGCAGCTCGTCCAGCTTCCTGTCATGCAATAGACGGTGCTGATGTAACGAGACTTACTCGGAAAATTAAAACATATGCAAATAATAACAATAACAATAACAACAATAATAATAATAATAATAATAATAATGCAATGAGAATTTTAAAAAAGAGAGTTTTTTATATACTTCTGTTTTCATGAACTATTTTTAATGCAAAAATTGGATAAATGTAAATAAATAAGACTGATATAAAATGAGACGTTAAAAACAGTTTTATTGAAGCTTGGAATCTGATGGATTGAAGTAGTTTCAGAAAGCGATGGATAAACATACATTTAACGAAAATAGAAAATCGGCTCAAGTCTTTCAGATACACAGCTTAACTGAAGATGGGTTTTGGGTCAAGATGCAACTAGCACATTATTGTTGTTTTCCTTTAAAAAGTTTGAATAGCAAGCATTAGGAATACCAATATCGTTAGCAAATAAGTCCGACTATGCGCGGTTAGCGTACTTGATTCTATTAATGTTAGACACTAAGTATTTCGGAGATGTTTATCTCCCCCCATTCTTATAAGTGTCAATCCACAGCGAGACACGGGAAGGCGAAGCAGTGACATTATCGATTCCCACAACTGAATAAAATCTTCACTTGGACAGTATACGAACGGAAACTTTTCCATTAATTTACTGAAAATATAAAAGTTTTTTTGAAAACATTTTCCGATATTTTTAGTAGCTTTTCACTTAAGTCACCAATTACTTAATGAAAAACAACACCGAATGGATTTATAAAGTGTATTTTGGCCCCGCGTAAGTTACAATTTTAATTAAGGGATAAAAACCTAAATTTTGCATATAAACTACCGCTCAAAGTTCGGGGGGGGGAGACATTAACAGAGAACAACAAAAAGTAACAAATGCTATTTTTAGTAGTTATTATAAGTAAATAGCCAGATTTCACCTATAAATAATATGTGTGTGTGAAAAAACATTGCCTTGGTCACTCTTGGTCATCCTGTTAGTCAATGTATTATAATTAGAAATTAAAGCATCCAAGCTTCAGAAATGTGTTGTCAAGGTAGTGTTACATTGCTAATTTCATTCCGCAAGTTTGGTAAGCAGCCAGTTTTCTGAGGCCGGGTTCACCGATGTACAAAGTACCTCGAGGAGGTTTTTTGTTGTTTTTTTTTAATTTTAATGTAGCCTATACATAATTAAATATGTTTAGGGGCATTGTCTTCGTGTTTCTTAGCAAATTTTGTAAAAGTTTGTAAGTATCTCGGCTTCATTCACGCCAAAAATGGGGGTAAATCGTAATGTTACGTTTCTGAGATTAAATCAGATGGGACACAATTAAGGCTGTTACTTTGGAGAAGCCGAAATTCAAATCTTTCTTCTTCTTCTTCTTCGATCACTCCTTTCATAAGAGTGGGATGCGTTGCACCGTCGTTATGCGCACTCCGGCCCAGTGGATCCGTCTTCAGCAGTGGAATTCAAATCAAACCAAGCTGTTTTGTTGCAATTGCTTTCATGCCATTTATTTAAATAACCACCAAAATCTGTAAAAAAAATTTTTTTAAAGCAAATATGCATTTGTTTCTTATATGATTGAACGGTTGTATATTTCGGTTTTGCTATTTAAATCAAGTAATTTCAACTGATAAAGATTAGTAGAAGTTATATTTAAATATGTAAATATAAAGTCTTATTGCACGGGTTCGCTTCTTATTGATAGGCTCAATACATTAAAATTTATCAGGACTGGGTTTTAAAAACTATTTTACAAATATTTTCAGTATATAGGAAAATCAAAAAAAAATTTTTCTGGCTATTTGTATAAATGGATATGTCCATTCGGTTACTGGGAATCGGTTTACAGCATCTTTCGATTTATGAAAGGTCTTGTTTTTTCTTGCCACAATCTGTCAAAAAGAGAAGAATATGTGTTGTTTGTTTCTTCTAGTTGGCGACAATGAGAGAGACTCTGAGTGAGATTTGGGCGTAAAGCGATCAAAGCGATTGGCTGTTCAATAACGTGAGAAACGTTTCCAATATGCAAAATTATACAAAATTTTGTTTTAAAACAGTTTTTTTTTAACGAGTATCGTCGATGACATTCTTTAGAAAAGGATTATTTAACCGTTTTACCAAAGAATTCAAAGTCGAGTAATTTATAGTTAAATTATGAAATCCGTTGGGATTAATTCTTATGGCATGAGTTTGAAAATATCTATTTAAATCCAATGTAGTCATATGAAAGTTCAATATATGATGGCGTTTTTACCTCTCCTGATCTAACATATTTTAGTATCTACATTTCATTTGCTTAAATACTCGGTCGCTTTTCTTTTCATGCTGGGTGAAGCTTAATAATAGTAATCGGTCTACATATTGCTGATACTGGGTGGCGCGACCAGTTAGGGTACTAATCTCGTGCTTCTCCTCTTCCTGTTATCCGTTTCGATTACTTTAATAAAATTTTCTAACTAATTAAACTTTCCCGTTCTTTTAAAATAAAATTTTTAACTGTTTTTTTTTTAAAAAAGTATTGGCAACAATATTTCTTGACAAGAGAAGCCATTCTCACGCATTTTACGTTATTAGTGGAATGGTTTTCATGCCCTTATTGTTCCTAATAGGCTCTTATGTACATTTCATTTGAAAATTTAACTTTAAATCTTACAAGCAAAAGGGAAACTCATAGGATTGAATATAGTGAAATGTAATCCAAAAGTGGAGGTGTACTGTAGTTTATTCCCAGATAAAATTAACTCAGGCCAACTCAGATAAAAGCAGTAAAATTGAAAAATTCGTGGATTGTTTAAACAGAAGCAGGAACAATAGAAGTATTCAAATTTAGGTGAAGAAATGGAAGAAGCTGGATGAAGATGTGAGAAGAAACAATCTTTGGAAAAAAAAAATAGTTCGAACTCCGGCCACTTTATTCACATCGTTCAAAAGCGAACCAATGACCAGAGTTTAAAATCGATATCGTCTCTGGCGGACAAGTGAGATACCAAAATCTCGTGCGCGCAAAGGACAGACTTGCCTACCTAAGCGGCCTTGTCAGAAGCGCCATCGAACACAGCCTTCTTTTATCGCGATCTGTCCGAGAGAGAAACACAGAAAAAAAGTAAACGAGCAAGACCGACTTTTTTAGAAAAACCTTACGGATGCTGGGCTGATGAAAGAGTAGGTTTTGTGGAAAGTGCCGGAAGTGTAAAGGGTGTGGTGAGTGACCGTGTGCAAGACAGTGTTTACCAAAAATAGCTGGTGTTGGAGCCCCGTATTCATCACCATTAGGCAGAAAAATCGTAGAGTTAAATACCAATTAAACGACAGGAATTTTAAGCCCAAGGCTCGGGGAAGCAGCAAATTAGGCCATTGCAGTTTAAAACGACACTTATACAAGTTATGTACAATGGCTGTCAGACAGTGCTCAGTACTGTCGAGGTTTTCTAATTTTGCTACAATCGATTTTGATCTCGGATTGGCATTTTTATAAATTTTCTTCACTGGACCGACGGGAACACGGGCGGAAAGTTGTTCTAATAGAAGTTTGTTAGCAGCTGGTTCTTCTCGAAGTGTATCAGGAGCCCGCGGAGTGTAGGATGTAATACTGTCGTCGTTTACGTCATCAAAATTGAGAAACAAGAAAAGCCTACGACGCTGTCGGCGAGCATAATAACAAAAGTATTTTTACTCCATTAATAGGAAATCGGTTGCTCCAATCCTTTGTTTGAATCTGTTTTACGGCTATGGATCAGGTGCGGATCTGTTCATCGCTTATCAAGAAGGATGCGGATCGAATACGGAAGCAGAAATTCCACTAATTTCTCCACACTGGTTCGACTGATTTTTTGTATGAAGGTGGTAAGTCATGGGTCGTTACTCTCGGTTTGTCAACTCGCTTCTTGATCGGCTGAGATGTTCCTCTCAGGGTCACGATGATCTTCTGAAAGGAGTCACACGGTCGGAAAACCGAAGTACCGCATAGCAAAGAAAGAAGTCTGATGCTCCGGACAGGGCGCTGGAAGGATGAGGCTACCAAAGAAATCGCTTGAACGTCGAACACCGAGAGGCGTTTCACGCAACTCTTTCGACTAGAAATTCTTGAGGAGAGCGCATCTCGCTCGGTAAACCTGAGGATGCCAAGGTGGATCGCCTGCTTTGATTTGATCTGAGCATTATCACGCTATCATGGGAACTAAAGTCTGGTAGCCATTATACACTGCTCAGAGGCCCTTCTAGATTTTTTGATTTCATATTTGTTGAACAGCAATGGCTTTCATGAATCATTTTGGTCTGCTTGTGATGCATGAAAAGCAACCAAACAACGTTTTGCTAATATTAAATCGAATCTAACCAGTAGAGTTTTCGAAGGAAATAAAGTTCCATTTCAAGTTACTTGGCCTCCAAAACACAAGTTACGCTGCGCATAATCTTGCGAACACCCATATATCACGTTGTTATTCGTGTGAAACAGATTTCAGCCTAAAATAAATCTCCACACTTTACAGCAGTGAGGAGTGTAGCGTAAAAAATTAACCCTCTGAAAGCCATAAAATGATACTTTTTTTTTTGTCTTAGTCAAATGCCACCTAAAATATTTCGGTTCAGTCGCACGTACTCTGCTGAACACTTATATAACACGTTAGGTTTCGTACCAGGCAGATTTTGCCTCCAGCTATGGATGCTAACTCTATTTTGGACCCTGGTATTGACTGATTATATCTCAGCATTCACACGGTTTATTCGGCCCGATTCCTTTTTTCTTCCATCATGTCTGGAATTGAACTGACTGTTACCACGCGAAGCACACAGCCAAATAGCGGAATAAATCGTTCTTTGAAAAGTCGGGCAATGCACTCGATTTTTGGTTGGTTTACTCGCCGACCGGCTATTGAGTCGAAGGATTTGAAGCTCTAAATAGGTAATAGTTTATATATATATATATCACACACAAGCACATAACTCAGTGTTAGTGTTTGATCAGGTGGAAACAAGAACAGTGGCGTATCTAGGGTAAATGGCGCCCGGGGGCAAGCTCGAAATTTGCGCCCCCCCAAGTAAAAAATCGACCTATTATTTATTACTTATGAGTTATAAGTAACTAAATCATTTCATTTTATTTTTCTAATTTTGCCCAATATTATTACTGCTCCGTAATATTCAACCCGCTAATTCCAAACCGTCCTTTTCATAGGACATACCGTAAAAAGCAATGAACAAATGAGTCGTTCTTGCAAGTATCATATAAAAATGCTTATACTGTCATGTACCTGTTAAGCAAAGAAATTATTCTTGTCAAATTTCGTTTATCTGCTGAAATGAAGTACGGATATTCCTAACTTCAAGCCCTCTAGAGCTAAATGGGTTAGGTTAGTTACTTCAAAAATCTATGAACTAAGAATTCTTAGACAGTAGTCCGATTTAACCCCTTTAAGGATTTTTTAAAGTTAACTTTATCCCAAGTACTAACTATTGAAAATACCATGAATGCATAATCTAAAAATACTCTTATGAATTGAAATGGAACAAAAGAGTAACAGAAAGTATTTACAAAGGGATCTTTCTACTTTCCATTGATGCAAATTGATCGATTATGTCTTCAAAATCGGTTGTGTTTGTTTTTTTTCGCTTTCGATGCTGAGGAGGGCAAGGTCACGCAGGCGGCTTTGAGACATTGATGTCCAGATATGACAAAATTAGCTTGAGTTTGCTGAATGACCTTTCGCAGCTTGCAATTGAACCGCTATTGTTAACATAATCTGAAGACCGATGCGCAAATTAGGAAAGACGCTGTTATCTCCGTATTGAACAATAAATTTGAGGAGATGTTCTGGTCTTGATATTGAAACTTTGGCGCGAGTGGACAACAACGTCCGGCAGTCAATGATTTCTTCGAAGAGCTCCTCACCGTCAATGTCAGCACTGTAATGATTAGCCAACGAAGCGCATTTTGATCGAAGTGCAGCGTCGTCTGGAAGTGAGGGATAACAGAGTACGAACATCAAGGAGGAAACCAAACTTTGCGTCAATATCGTGTAAACGGGCGAATCTATGCTGCATTTCGGATTGAAGATGATGAAGAACAGTCTTCATGATTTGTTCTATCTCATTGGTTGGTGCTGATGTTTCATCTCTGAATTATCAGAAGGCCGTCGTTTTGGTCTTCCGCGACGTTTCTTGATGTCAACGTTCCAGTGTTGACTAAGCTCAATGCCTTCATTTAGAGATTGGTGGACAAGAGCATTTCCATTATCCAAGAAATGCTGCTGAAAGGCTTTGATATCATCTGCGGCATCCCGGAAGTTCATCGTTGGATCTTGTAGCCGTTTCTGAACCCGGTCGATTCGAGCGAGAATCCTGTTCCAAAATCCAAGCAATGCAAAGAAATGGAAGACCAGCATTTGGCTTAAAAGATGGTCAGCATCACAGAGTGTGTCGGATGTCTCATCATTATCATCTACCAAATTTTGCAGAAGGTTTAGAATTTTGTTTAGGCGCTCCACCTGGTGTCCGATGGAGATTTGAGAACAAAATGGGATGGCTTGCTTCAACTTTTCCCAACGCCGTGTTGATCGCGAAAAGAACGCAAACAGGGAATCGATGACGTTGAAAAATGAAATAATCTTAAAACTGCTCTTTGCTGCGCTTAAACCAACAAGGTCGAGCGAATGGTTGCCGCAATTCTTAAATATCACCTTTTCGTTCAAGTCCGCTATGCGTTGCTGAACTCCACTGGTGTGTCCGGCCATGACCGCAGCGTTGTCGTAACATTGTGCCTTGCAATCACTCAGTGCAAGGCCATCATCTTCCAATCCCTTCAAAATTATGTCGACAATACTGGCTGCATCTTTCTTTTCGAGTAGGGTGAACCCAAGAAAGGACTCTCGGACACGAACAGTCCTTTTGTCGAAGTCAACGTCGACATATCTCACCATTCGTGATAGTTGGTCCCGATGAGCTTGGTCAATTTTGCGCCCCCCCCTCAAAACAGCGCCCGGGGGTCACGTGCCCACTCTGCCCCCCCCTAGTTACACCACTGAACAAGAAACATTTTATTACAAAAATCAAAATAAGAAATGCAGATTTTTAAAGCCCAGTAGAGGGAAAACAAGCAAATTCAGATTTGTGTGAAAAAGTAGGAAACTGTATCACTTCACAGAAAGTCCATGAATGTAAGTTTAGGGTAAATATATATATCAAAATTATTATCAATATGACTACAGACAGTTTCTAAAGACACTTTCTCATTATATTTATCGTTCATAATAAAATTCCAACTGATATGTAAAAAAAATTTTAAGAAGGTCAGCGAAATTTACAACGTTTCCATTATCAGAAATTGAAAGTCAAATTTTAAATCTTGCATATTTACTTTAAGCTTTTTTTGTATTGCCGAATAAAGGTAGAGCCGAGAACACTATACCGTTGTTTCAGTTAACTAACTGAAAACGTTGTAAGACAGATAGATGTTAAATTTAAACAAAAAATAGCAAATGCTGCAGTAATAGTTGTACTTACGTATATGTAATGCAAACAGAAAGGATATATCGGACCACACATTAATTTATTCTAGATGACCTCAAGGTAATAAATAAAATATCTCAAGAAAGGAAACGTATGGCTTGTGTGTGTTTTTTTAAATTACTTTTACAATAGACATTCAAAATAGAACTGGTTTTCATTTCTTTCTTTGTCTTTAATTTTTGAAGATGTCAAGCAATGGACTGTTTCAGTGTGTGATCTAAACGCACCTAAATTGCAGATTCACACAAGAAACGGTGCATTCGGTGTAAGATTTTGCGTAATTCTGATCCATCATATGAGTAATAATAATAATACAGAACAACAATTTTTAGGTTGTTTAATGCATTTCGTAGAAATTATGATTTATCTACGAAAGATGCTGTTTCTCTAAAGATTGTCATTTCTAAACACAATGTTATTATTGACACCAGTATGCTATCGATTGTTTAAAGAATAATTATTGAGGGTTGGCGTCTTTCACTTTGGAATTATAACAAACACATAAACATGACAGTTTAAAATAGAGAAAATAAAGTTGAAATAACGATGTGATAGTAGATAACTGACTTCAGGGTATACAGTCTTATCTGTTAAGGATTTAGTTTCATTCTCATGAGTAACTAGATGAAAATGAAGCTTCTTACTTAGGCCTTTGTAGTTAGCGCAGATTCTTCCTCCTTCGCCGTCTGAGGTTGAGATTTCGGCACCAGCCGTCAACTGAAGCAGCCAAATCGGCCTTAGGGACCCCCCGACGAAAGTTTAGGCCTCTGCTTTTCCTGTCTGGATGGAAGTTATCGTCGTCACAAATTCAAACCACCGAGAATCTGAGATTACGGGCTGTCTGCACGAACAAATTAATTTTTGTTTTTAACTATTTTTTTTTTGCTTATTTATTTCCCTTTCAGGCAGAATGTAATCTTACATGCGTTTCGCATTCATCACTGGCACCAATCGATTTGCTAACCTTTCCCTCCTCCCCCCCCGACATATTAGTTTAGAAACCCTCTCCACACACACAGCATCTCCCCGGTTGGTTGGTAACTCAGTCGTTCTCCGCCAGTCGTATCTGTTTCGATGCAGTGATTTATGGTTAATAACGTACCTTTTCGGGAACGAAACGTCTCCGACATTCTATTTACGGACGCTTTCAATTATACGAAACCGTGGTTCGAAATCACGCAGATGCCTCTAAGTCAACACAACATCTGGTTGTTGGTAAGGCGTTTAAGGGGAGGGGCTGCTTTCGGCTTAAAATTATAGAATGAGAGATGGGTTTCACTCGGGTCTTCTACTAAAATCAGAGCAGTGAACCAACTCCGCGTATCGCGGCGATGACTTCAGAAACAGAGCGTCTTTGCGCTGGGAAGAATGAAATAGACACACTAACGATGGAGGAATACTTCGCAGCAAACACCCCCGACGACACGGCTGGGATCAGACAGGGGGGGGGTCAAATATTGTAGAGCCGTATTTTGATTACCCGTAATCTATCCGTTCCAGTTGGTTTTCGATGATTAGCCACGGCCCCCATACAATTGGCTGAGGTTTGCTTCATAAAAAAAAAATATATATCTGGAGCGTTCAACTGCACGAATGCACTCTGACAGACTCGCACAGCAGGAAAAATTAACCTCTATTCGAGAATTAAAGTGACAATCTCTATAGAAGGATCTGTCCGGAAGATCTTTGTACAACCCATGAGTAATGACATAAAGCTCTGTTGTCGCACAGTTTTTTTTTTCCCTTTAAACCAAGGTTTAGGATATAAAAGAAAACGGACAAATAGGCACTGAACTTGTTCCTGTAGGAGATTAGATATAAACAACACTAGTCTGCAAATCTGAAATTGATAGCAAAAGATTAATATGGAAAACGGACAAAACATTGTTGTGTTTTATTAACATCTTATTGTGCGGAATATTCGAATTATTTAATCGAAATTGTTTGTGAGTATATTAATGTAGGGGCCTGTTCGATCTAAAAGCTGAAGGGGTATTTTTGAAAGAAAGGCTGTAGAAAATCGGGGATATCTGAGATTTTAAACGGCTTTATTTCACTTAGAAGAGAGAGATCCATTCGTTCTAATTTACATAAAACGTAAACTCGGCCAGCACGGGGTGAGCTATCTATACTAGTAAAAACCGCTGTTAATCTCTGCGCTATCTGAAATCTTAAAAATCAGAGTCACATCTGTTCAGATGGAAAGTTAGATACACACACACACACAAAAGAGTTTAACAGCAATTTTTTTTCCTGCTCCATAGGATGAGAAAGTCTGAGGCACAGGGTTTCAGCAAATGCCATATTTTGAAACGCTTTTGAGCAAAAAAATCATCTCCCAGCCTCTAATTAATTTTCAAACAAATCCTATAACTTTCTTTCTGGTTAGAGAACCAGGACTTGCGAATGGAAAGCTAGAGATGGTCGCTCATGATTTTTTTATTATTTTAACAAGATGCTAAGTCTCCGCTTTGACCAGAAAATACTTTAATATCGTTAAGATTCCGAGGAACTTAATAGACGACGTATTATCAGTAGTTTTCCTTCAGATTATAACTCGTTCACATATAGTCAAATCTGATGATAAAACAGCAGGAATTCCCGTAGTTTCCCAAGTACTGTGTATACATATGAATAACTGTATAAAGAATCCAATCTTTTGCAATGCTGCATAACAAGGTCGTACATCTTTCTGTAAAGAAAGTGTTACACGTTAATTTAGAACGTTTAATCAAATTTATAACAAATATCTTGACAAATAAAAGGGGTTGTTTGTTTTTTTTGCCGAAGTTTTCAATTTTCTACATGGTCATAATTATCTTCTTTTTTTTTCCCCCTATTTTTTAATGGAAGAAAACTCGTTTCTCATCGCAGCACGAAAGCATATATGCGGCCTCGAGGACATCGATCTTCATGTAAGAGGCTGGTACCCGAACCCCTTCTTCATCTATCATTGTTAGATTTATTAGGTTACGATTATTTATTATTATTTTTTTTTTAAAAAAAACAAATAAATAAATTCAGGGAGAAATTTTGTTTTCATCTCTCATCGCAATCAAAGTAAGCGGGGAACATACAACAGATCGAAGCTATTCTCATTCAGCGATTTGTCCCCCTTGGGTACTGAACTATCGGTTGTCGAAAGGTCCGCTGCTATGGCTATTTAGTATCGTGCCACACCTTATTTCTAGTATTCCGCTTTATTCTCACTCCCCGTGTACACGACACAAATTAAAAACAATTTTATTTATTTTTGCGTTTTTTGGGGGAAAAAAAAACAAAGACAAACAACAACTGCACAGTAGAATATGAGGCGCTAATAGTAAAACCCACTTACAGTCAAACCTCCGTTAGTGAACACCTCCGAATAGTGAACACCTCCGAATAGTGAATACCTCCAGTTAGTGAACGTTTTTTCCTGGTCCCAAATTTCGCCTATCTTTTAACATTGCAAATTTTAGGCTTTTTTCTGATTAGTGAACCACTCTCTACTGTGAACAGTGAACATTTTTCTTGGTCCCAAATATCAAATTTTAATACAAATGACATTCTATTTAGTGAACATACATTTTGTTCACTCAGCCATATCACTACAGCCATACTCAGTCATCAGGCAATTGTCTCATTAAAGCCATATCACACAATAAGAAACCACAGCCCTCTATTTGTAATTTAACAAAAAGATATTTTTCACCTCCAGCACCTGGTCCCTTTCAAGAGTTCCGATTCACAATGCAACAAACAATGAATAATATACAATGAACATTTTTATTTTACACTTTTTCATGTGTATAAAGATTGTGTACATATTTTTTTCTGATAAAAATTTTATTTCATGTCCTTAACAATAAATCTGTGATTAATTTCATACATATCTTGATGTTTTATCATCTTTCAACATAATTTCTGATTAGTGAACACCTCCAATTGGTGAACATTTTTGGTCGGTCCCAAAGATGTTCAGTAATGGGAGGTTTGACTGTATTTTGGTGTCGCGAAGGTCTTTTCGACAGATCTTGGTCGACCTCCGAAGCTTTACGCATCACTGATGAATTAGTGTGCGAATTAATTTCCGGTAAAATATAAATATCCTCAACTGAGTAGACCCCCGTCGATATGTTTACTTCAATAAAACAGATTATATGCCGTGAAGATAAACAGAAAAGTGGCAAACATAATTATCATTACCTGAGGCAGTTTAACGTTGGCATAAAATCTGGTGCACGGTTGTTATCATTTGAACAAAAAAACAAACAAAAACAGTTTTGATGAACTTCATTGGTTCTATGCATTTTAGGTCTTTTCTTTCTCCAAAACAAATGAGGTATTTGCTAACTTCTCATCATCTGACCAAGATGAAGTCTTTGTATCTAAAAGGTTAAGCGAACTCGATAAATTAACAATAATCACGGTGAAATGTTAAATAGCTAACTGCAATTACATCTGTTTTATTGATTCCTCAGAGTTTATCTGCTAGTGCTGCGGTAGCAAGAAAGTAGGTGCCAGGGAAGTTGGCGATATCCTTACGATGAATTTGATAACAAAAGATGTTGAAAACTAGGTATAATTAATACTTTGTTGTATTAACACCGAAGACCGAAGTAATTGTCTTAATTAAAGAAGATGTGGAGAGTTTTCGTATCGCCATGCAATCACTGTCAAGTTAAACATATGCTATGGTAATCGTAGCAGGGCGCACTTAGGGTTAAGTCTAAAACTTCACTGAAAATCCTAGTAGTTTTATTGCGTTTAAGACATTTTGGTAAACACTTATTGCTTAAAAGATACGTTATGGCTGTTTTGTATTTTTAAAATCCCAATGTAATTAAAGTTATTGGCAACTACTATAGCAAGCTGATAAAATACCAACTTTGCATGCAACAGATATTTCTAAACAACTGTCTAAAGCGTAAGTAATTTCTTGTTGTATTCTTTATGCACACTTAAGAGTCATACAAAAGAGCAAAAACGTAAAATTTATATTTGGTAAGTATTGCATGTGCTTCATAAATAGCTAGGACACACGTTAGCATTGATGCAATGAGAATTTTGATAATAACCTGGTCTAAATTTTACCAAAGTTCGGCCATTTTTTTCTTCCTTCCAGCGTGGTACAGATATGGGAGTCCTTTTTAAAATCAGTTTTCTCAAGTTACTTCCAGACAGGCTCATCGGACTTTATGTCAGGACTGGCTCCAAGTTCCTTATAACTCTTTCATAGTTAAATAGTTTCAAGGTGTGACGAGTGGCACCGTGTTTGTGTATGAGCTGAAGTACTCTATTGGCCGTTCTCCACATCCATGTTTGTGCATTCGACGTGAGGCGATGAGAACAGAACAAACATTCAAAATGTCATAGGTCTGCGTGACTTTTGGAGTCGAAGAATCAGCACTCTGCATTGGCTTCGGGAAAAAAAATTAAGATTATCTCAATTTTTTTTTTAATTTTCAAAGATTATCTGGGAAGTTCTTTCGGTTAATATCAAGAAGGCTTAGATGTAGAGAACTAGCATTACAATTGTTGTGAATACGCATATTTTATAAACATGAAAAAATAAGCTATTCTATCAGAGGTTTTAAGTGTGTTTATTAATGCAGTATATATTAAATCTTAACAGTATTAAAAGTAACTAATTATTCACTTGGAGACTCAAAGCAGACCTTATCTTAAAACTTCCATCATCAACCAGTAGATTGCAAAGAAACAAGTACAGGTATATTGTATTCCTACATAAGAAAAGTCATTAAAAACATGTTTCAAATGTGTTATTTTCTCAAGGACATGTTAAATATTATATCATTGTTATCTATATTATAGATATTTTTCATAATGTCGCTGAATTAATGTTTATGGATACTAAAGACAATCTTAATTCAAACTTCATAAATTATTAATTTTAATCTATAGTTTATAAACCAATTAAAAATTAAGATGGTTGACAAACTTCCTTATGTCAATTTCTCTTAATTTCTTTACAGATAAAATGTTTATGCCTGAAATTAAAAGAAAATTTTTCTACAGCCATTGATATTAATTTTCCATTAATTTATATTTATAATTTTGTTTTCAGGGTGAAGCCGAGAACCAGAGATACGTTCCAAGTTTCCTTCCAAGCAGCACAAAGTCAGAAGAAGCAAGAGTGGATACACAAACATGTGTTGTTGCCAAGACTGCTGTGAGAACTTAAACTTTTCTTGCTTTTAAAAACAATGCCGATAAATTCTATAGTCTAGGATGCGATTTTTTTCCGGATGCTTTACGTCGCCATCCCACAAAAAGCTGATCGCCAAGCGCTACCAAAATTGGAAGGATGCTTCGGATAGATGTTAAGAACCATGCATCATGTGACTACCCCATCATTTTCATGACAAAAATGAACGCCTTTAAGACAACATATTTAAATACATCCAGTTGAACAGATGTCATCATTTCAGATGAAAGCATAAAAAAGAGGAAAGCAGAACATGGAAGTATTGAGGTCTCTTGTAAATTGTTTGGAATTTTGTAGAAATGAGGGTGCTGATTGCTTTAAGATGTCACAGGGATGAGGACACTAGTAGTAGTTTCAACAAAGGTAACTTTAGGGCACTGCTCAATTGGATGTACTGATGCTGCTGACTAAAATACCGTTTTTTTCTCAATTGTAAAAAGAATGATACATACACATCAAACATTTTTCAGAATGATTTTCTGCTGTGTATCAACGAATTTATCCAGAATTCCACTGCATAGGACGTAAAAGCTTAGGTTATTGGGTCTTCCTATGGCTTTCAGTGTGATGCATTGAGGTCTTGTTATACTTTGCACCGTTAATAGAAAATCATTTAAACGATCAAATGAATATACCTTGAGGCAGTACACCAAAATACCATGGAACCCACGACCAGCGCTGGTCTCTCTGCCAATCTATCATCAATAAAAGAACACCAATTAGAATCTGCTGCACTGTTTAGGGATAAATTTCTAAGAGAAGTTAGCCCAAGACATAAATTAAGTGCTTCATACAAGTTTCCAAACTAAGGGAAGTTCGCTTCATGTTAGGCTCTCTCTTAAACAACATGGGATATTTTTAAATATTTACCAAAAAAGAGCAACAAATCATAAAATGTCAGTTCCATAATAAAAGGAAATATGCACAAGACTGAGAAAGAGCATATCAATAAAACAAAATTCAAATTATTCTGTGAAACGAGATGAGTAGCTGACCAATTCTGACGAGATGTGTTAACTTTTACCCAAATCAAATTTCTTGATGTCTTAGTTTCTCAGAAATCCTGCTGGAAAGGAAATAAAGCAATGAATATTTTTCAGTTCCACATTCATTTCTGCAAGAACTTAGTGTGACAACATACGTGGCGAAGACACGATGATAAGCCTGATACCCTCCCTGAGGCTCTAGCAGATAAAAACGCATTCCACATCAATGTACCCAAACATCAGTCACATCACGTAAATAAGAGATCGAGAACTTATTGTTAAGCTGTAAGCTCCAGGGCCGTTTTAATGCACTTTTCTTTATGTATACGCATAAAGGTATTGAGGTAGACATTGACAAAATTATTGACATGCATGCTAGAAGGCATCACAAAACAATGCTTTTGTTTAGTATCTTTTTCAATAATAAAACACTTTCAACTATTAAATTAACTTTTAATTTGCAATCATGTTTCGCCCTCCACGGATGAAAGGCACTTGGCGCAGGAAAAAACTGTGATTTTTTTTTTTTAATTCGAACTGTTTGCTCAGAATGTAACAAAAATAAAAAAGCGAAACGTTTCAGTATTAAACCGATAAATTCCGGATCTGCTTCTGATACTGACATCGTTCGCCCCAGAGATGAAAAAATATAGTGTTATCATTGTTATCATGCGAAATTCGCAACGTTTATGGAGGTATTAGATCGGGTTTTATGGTAAACAAAGTGCCTGCACCCAACGATAAATAAAAATGTTGGAGCAACATTTCCATAGATAATAAAGCAGCAGACTGCACCGATATCTCCGCACTTATATATTCGCCTCATTTTATCCACTGAACTTTAACTACCTGATTAGTTCATTTTTCTCTGCTACTACAAAACGACATTAGAGAAGAAAAGTAATTACACTACATACCTAGTTCTTACCATACACCCCATGTATTATTATCTGTTACTTTAGACGACAAGGAAGGAGGCCGCATAAACTGCCGATGATTACACTTATTGACCCTAAGGAAAATTTATTCATTGAAAACAAATCTTTCATCTCGTCGATAACACATACACAGATGAGAACGCAAAACGTCTCGAGCAATCTCGATCAGCTATGCACTTACGTTATAACGTGTATCGATCTATATTAGCAATGCGAGTTCAATCAAGCGCTATTGATAGCTATTATTTCGGCGAACGATGTATCAAACACCCGTGCTTTTCTTCTTTCTTCCTGTTCACTCTGTTATGTTCTTGAGAGCATTCAAATTAATTCATTTAATTTGATCTTTGCGATGAAGTAAAATTGATTATATAAATTTGATTGTTGGCAAACTGATAGGTTTTTTTTTTCTTTCTGGAAAATATTTCATGCTAAAAATTAGACAAGTCGAATGGTTCTGGTACCAGATAAGAACCATGAACTTGTAGGTGGGGAAGAACTTCTATGCGCTTCATTTAGAACTGTCCATTGCCAAGTCACGCGGTACAACGGGCTAAGGGTTCGTTTACTTATTGAAGTCAATTAGCGTCGTCCTACAGAAAATCCACTAAAGCTGTTTCACTGCTTTTGTTGTTGATGATGTCGCTATCTTTTGTTTCCACCGATGTTGAGTTGTATCTGTGTTTGTTCATCCTCTTGTCCGTGGTCTTATTGCGTTTTGTGTTGCGGATATTTACTGACTGTTTGCTATTTTTACCGTAAGAATTTCCATTATAATGAAAGATATGGCGAGTATTATTTAATGGTTTGCTGCAGAGCTCACTAACGATGGCGTGTCTTCTCCAAAACCGATCTTGAAGTAGTCGCCAGTTTTGCAGAGGGAAAATGCAATGTAAAATTTTACCAAACCCGAATACAAAACCCTCTTTTTTATTTTTTTTTAATTTAAAATTATTAATAATACGTTAATTTTTTTATCAAATAAACACACTGTACTGTTATTGCGGTATTCATCAAAGTATATCTTGGTTTTCCTTTGAATTAAAAACCCACATCAAGTATAATCCTAACACGATCTGTCTTTCCGACCGCTTGATTTTACGCTACAATTATTTGCTTAAATACATTTTAACAGCGTTTATATGAAAAACACTTTAAGGGTTAATCTTTTGATGCCAATAAAATGTTGTTCTTATTTGTGCATACAATTATTTTCAACATCTTTGCTTGCTAGAGTTGGGCAGAGAAAAGACAAGAAAGCCAGCGTCAATCGCACAAACTTGAATTGCATCATTACGTTATTTCAGTCCCGATCGATGTCATAAATAAAGACCTGACGATCTGTAAAGACAAAGACAGGGAGCCGACAGGGGGGGGGCTCGGCCCTGTTTCCTCCCACTCCACTTACTTTTTTCTCTTTTTCTTTTGTTTCTCTGAAACTTGAGAACCAGATTCTCCTGCGAGATGTTTTTGGCAAATTTGGTGCCGATTTTACCATCTCTTAGACGAATTCACGAAAGAATAAATCGATTTTGGTCTAAAATAAAGTCTGGAAGAAAACAAACACACAAAGAGAGAGAGAGAGAGATGGAGAGAGAGAGATGGAGAGAGAGAAAGAGAGACACACACACATACACACACACACACACACACACACACACACACAGAGAGAGAGAGACACACACACACACGCGCGCGCGCTCCACGCTATTCTTCCAAGGAAATAACTTGTCATAGCCTCAAATAAGATGGTCCAAGGTACCAAACCAAGGCCATTCAGAAGTAGTGTAATTGGACCGCCATATTTTGTGTGTTTGTGTGTGTGTTAAAAAGAAAACCAAAGCTGGAATGAATGCAATGATGGCCTTGCATGCATATTGCATTTACTGGAGTACACGGATCGGGCAGAGCTCTTATTCAAATTCATCCAAAAGGATCAACTCGCGCAGCCTTAGGTAGTATTTCTCTCGCCTGAGGAGGACCACAGAGAAAGTGAACCAAGTTAAATTGATCCCGACTACTCATCCGTCGTCTGTCCGCTTCACTGCATCGTCGGAGGTGGCTGGGCAGAGATGGAAAGTTGCCATTAACGAGTTTATTACGTGTGCTCCCACACCCTGCTGGCTGGACACAGAGAGACATGCGGAATTTTCTACCATTCTAAGTTATCTGGCCGAACAACCAAAAGTCAGGGCTGGAATAGACTTCTCCGCTCTCCTTGACCAGCTTTGAGCCTGTTTTACGTGTGCCTCTTTTCATCGGCCTTATCTCCCTAACAGTCGACTGGCAGTAATGGTGTTAACAGAAATGATGCTATAAAATAAAACAGTCCATAGGAGAGAATCACAGCGCTCTCGTCTCTCTCTCGCTTTCTCTCTCTCTCCATCTCTCTCTCTCTCTCTCTCTCTCTCCTCTCTCTCTCTCTCTCTCTCATATATATATTTAAAATAGTAATTAAACTTAACCTTCAATATTTATCTTTTGCAATGCCAATAGATATTTACAAATAATTTTTTTATTAGATCATTACTTCTACAAATTTCTTTAATATATTTCGTCGTAGTTTTGTAAACGGTCACTGCTCGATAACAACATCCGATGGACTATCAACTTGCTCAGATTTACAGTTGAAGTCGGATGTTATGTTAAAGCCAATCGATCGATTCCCTGACAAAGATTTATAAAGCTAGTATAAGAAATAGGTTCCTTATTTATTTAGCATACATTTTTAAAAAATATAAAATGTATGGGTACTTCTCTTCAACGAGGGCCTTTCAGAAGCCATCCATTACCTTGTAATGGCCACACTAAACTAGTATATAATCATTGTGAGATCGCTTACGTTTTCTTGGCTTTGCACGGAAAGGATCAGACGCTTATAACAGAAAGAAATGTTATTTTAATTTTTTCCCCCATAAATTATCTACCGTTATTATTTTGTTATTATCAGATTATAGGGTCTGCTAGCATGTCTTCGTACAGGTACTCCCCGTCTTATGACTGGGTTCCGTTCCGACCAACCGGTCGTAAGTCGATATGGACGTAACTTGAAGACCTATACATATTTGACCTTTTGGGGGGTATTTTATATGCATTACCAGTATGTACTGTACTACGTAATACATTTTATTTTATCTCCTGTTACTTGGACACTATGCAGATTGTATCTTTTTGAAGGGATTGAACCATCCATTGCTTGCTTAGAAAGTTTTCCTTGTAGTCATCTCCTACTCGTTCCTTTAGCATCTCAAAAATACTTCTAGCCTTAGCTTGAATTGCTAGTAGGCTTATGAGTACACGTTTTTGTATCTGGTCTTCCATCCAGAGCATCAACAATTTCTCCATTTCGTGGATAGGTCCTCGTCTCTTCTTTGTTATTATCATTGACCGCATGGCGGCCGAACCTTTTACTGCGTCCAAGACTCTTTCCTTGTCCTTAAGAATAGTGGAGATCATTGAATGGGACAACTGTAGATCACGTGCGATAGCATTTACTTTTCTCCCCCCTCCTTCATGTTGGCTGATTATTTTCATTATAACTTCCGAATCAAGTGACTTCCCCTGTTCCTTGCCTGGTGTATTGGTAGATGGAGAAATCTTCCTTTCGCACGACATCTTTGTGGGTGGTAAATCCGTAAAAGATAAGCGAGATACTTGCGATATGACTGCTGAAGTATAATTGATGCCGAGAGAAAACGCGATGCTGCTGCTGGGAGATACGCGTTGCCATAGCGACTCTTGTACGGCGCGCGGGGATATTTGAATTTATTTTTTTTTACACATGGATGGTCGTAACAGCGGGTGGTCGTAAGTCGGGGAGTATCTGTATAGAATATAACATCATCGTCATGAGTTATCTGCCCATTGACAGGTCGATGACTCACAGCCGCACCGGGGAGATAAACAACTGAGGTGGTTGGCTTCCCGTTGCTTTCGTCAACAAATGCGGGTGTGCGCGACGGAGTAGCCTACTAGAACTGCTCGTGTCCAGACGTCGGAAAAAGCTGGAGACGGCGTGTCGTCAGCTGGCGGCCATGAAGATGTGTACGCCAGACAGAGCTGCCGTCCGAGGTTCAGGCCAGGGCTCTCGACCTCACCAGTCCAGTAGACAAGTAAAGCGACTTTGTACACTAATTCTACTGCTATTGTAACTGTCTTTGGTAAAGTTATCGTAAAACATTTGGAACGCCCGTGACTTGCAAATCTTTTTTTTTAAAATTAAAGTGTTTTATCTGGATTTCGCAGAAGTTATTTGTCACAGCTGTAACTTGACGCCGCCAGGTTAGTCGGTCATCTGATAACAGACGTCTACAGTCGGCAGGACGTCAAGGAACATCGTATTTTACAGTATTCCCAGTCTGCTTAGGTACTTTATTCGCAAAAGACTATCCATTTACTTTAATAAAAGACCAGCCAGTTAGGTGTCTGATGTTTGTTTTTGTTTTATCGCATGTCATTCGTGTCGTGGTGTCAACAGGTGCGCGTGTGATACGGATATAGATTTTTATTCTTTGATGCTCGGTAATTCTGGAGAAGAAGTAAACAGACCGACGCCCGAACGCTCGCGTGTGGCTTAGAAGTCGTCCTACTACGTTCCCACCTATGTACCTCCCAGAAGACTCTTAAACATTGCTAATAATTGACTACTCGTTTCCGGCTTTTTAAAATATTCAAACATAGATCGTGTGAGGCATAGGTTGGTTGGATGAGAAATAGGTCAGTAAAATGGTACCACAGATCACGGAGCATCGTGGATTAAAAACAAAATGTTTCTAAACCTCAGGAGGAGTCGGAACTGTTGACGGCCACGATCATTGACATTTTATTTTTGTCAGGATGGCAAATAAAAAAGGTAGATTGGTATCGGAACACGATCTACTTTGAGAAAGGACGTCCTGACAAACAGAGAGATTGGTAAGGAACTTGGAATATCCAAACAGAGCGTTAACTTTGACACCAGACGACAGATCTATACAGGTGGAAAGCGCACGGGGAGGGGGGGGAGAAAGAGAAGTAACAACTAAACAGAGGGTAAATATTATAATGTTGAGCAAACTAAATAAAAGAGTCACCGCCCTAGAAACTACAGCACGGCTGAATAGCACGAAGGGAAATCCGGTCTCTATGACAACAGTAGAAAGGCGTCTTGGAGCTGTTAGTTTATATGGCCATTCGGCTGTGAAATAAAACTCTCTGCATGGGTTTGTAATAGAGCGAAAAGGTGTCTGTAGGTAGAAGTTACACAAACAAAGGACTATAGAAAACGAATTAACTGGCGAGTCAAAATTTGGCACTCGACTACTAAGTGCGGGGTTTATTTCTGTAACAATATAATGACTCTAAATATACTTCCAAATTATGCAGACAATATGTTGTTGGGAGCGAAGGGAGACAGGGTGTTATCTAGAAAGTAGTCGACCACCGCTATCACCTGATTTATCATTCACTGAGCTGTCACGGGATTAGTTCGATCGAAATATCAGGAAACTGATGCTACGTAACAAAACAACTCTTGGGAATACCTCCAGATAGCAAGAATCTGAGAAACGCTTTAATATTTGGAAAATATACCTGATAGACTCTACGGATTTTTGCAAAGCTGTTACGAGAGCAAAATAAGTTATGATGATGACACAAAGGTTTAAGTCAAAATTTATTATCGTGTTATAGGTTAAAAAATTGGTTTATAATAATTTTAAAAAAAAACAACAGATGTCCAAATATTTGTGTTTTTCCCAAACTTTTGAACGGTAGCTTATGTTAACGTAGATCATTGCTCATACACAGGTAGGGCATGTAAACTGCATTTTCAGAGTTTGCAGATTTGTGGGAGACGCCACTTAAGCCATATGGCTCCACTCCAGAACGACGTCAGTTTAAGAAATAACTTCTGGAATTGATGTGTAACTGTATCAGAAAACAGTGACAAACTGGTTTAACTCGTTAGAGTAACTGTTCACACAATGCCTGCTGTCATTCTCACTAACAGCTTCTAGGAGAAACATACGGGGCTCAGATAACTACTGTGGATGGGAAGAACGTACTGTAGAATGCTGGCCTTATGGATGGTTATCGTACACAAATGTTTTCAGATAGTCCCCTAACCGTAAACCTTCAAGCGTGGGGCTTGGTGACTACGGTGGGCAAACGCTTGGATACACCCTATAATGGTTTGTCCACAAGTCATAGCATAGATAGCTCTTCCCAACATGTAAAGCGGCGCCATATTATATGAGCAGAGAGTGCTGCTGAATGCATCTCTCCATTGAAGGCGGATAAAACGAGGTTGGCCGCCATGTACTGATAACACGCTCCAGCGACTAAAGCCCGATGGGGGCAACCCAATTTATGATGGCATGTTGAATCCCTATAACAACTTCCACAGGTCCAACTGGGCATCGGCCACAGATCGTGCCTCCTTAAATTTATAGATGAGATTGCATAAGACCCTCAAACTACATGGTCTCCGATGAGCTTTCTTATTATGACGATAAGCAGAGTAAAACAGCCTTTACATTAAAATTCACTGCAAAATAAACTTGTTACAATCGTTCGGTAGATAGAATTTTAGCTGAACACACTTTTATGGCTGGTTATCGGAATCTGTACCAGGAGGATTCCACGATCAGAATTCAGCCGTAGCCACTAACAAAGAACATCGAGTTCTTTTTATAGAACGAGGCTCTTCACAGGTCATGTGAACTATTTTCCTGCTCTACCTATTTTAATATAATTGTTATTATTTTATATCTTCGTCCAATTTACTTAATATCTTTTATTCATCAATAGCTTTGGCACATTTTGTTACTTATAATACGGGATGCCGGCGTTTTGCCTCTTCCTTCTCGTTCGTTCCAATCTAAGTGATGGTTTATATATAAAAAAACGTTATTTACATTTGGAAAGCGCTGTAACCCTGACATTTATTGCCTCCCTTTACCGATTCATATAGAGAAAAGTACTCTGAGCCATCCCAGACGTTTAGCAAAATTTTCCTTGGCGTCATCAGTCTTATGGCAACTGCAGTGAAGCAAGAGCCGTTATTTTCTAAGCCTCGGTGACTGTAACTGAAAGCCCTTTGTCTTTTTAGCATAAACAATTTCGCTGGAGAACGGCCATCTGTCTTTGTTCGTTTTTGGAGCCAACGATTTTAAAGCCAGCGGAGCATCAAAGAAGCCGGAAATCGTTCTTTGCGCCTTAAACGAGACAATGAATAGTCTCAAAAAGCTGCTAGGCTACAGTCAGCTCAGAGACAATCGAATAAGAGGAGCAAACCAAAGAAAAATTTGTATAATCAGCAAGGAAACCTTCCTTTTTCACAGTCTCGTTATTAAATTTAGCAAAGAATTATATGCCGTAAATAGTTTAATATCACAAAAATTCTGCGATGGACTTCACCAGTTTGTGAGACAAAAGAAAATGACGTTGAATGAAGACGTCAAACTCATCTGGTCGTTCGTTCAAAAACGTGTATTAGGGAGGTTGTGAACACGGAGGCAATCATTATTTGTATTTTAAAAATAAAATTAATGTTTATTTTTCTTTCATTCTGTAAAATAAAGTCTTGCAATAAAAGGGGAGAAAAATCGATATTAAAATCATTATCATATTGTATAATATAAATTATCGGAAATACAATGAAGATGCTTGAATGGATAGAGAAAACTTAATTAAAAGTTATTTTTAGTTATGGACACTAACTGACTGTCGTTAAAAGAAATGTAAATATTGATAAAATTTTTTAATGTCCATAATAATTTTTGCTTCGTTGTAAAACATGTCGACGTGATGCCAGCCCACCCTACTTAACGATTCCATCATTTTTACTCTGCTCTGACTAAATCCTAATAAATGCTTCATTATGCTTTGTATCACACGTTTGCTTATTTGTCGTTTTCCATTAATGATGCTACTAGATTCCACAATTTAAGGTTAATATTATTTTTTTTCAAAATTGAAATGGGAAAAGGAAAAAAAATAGATGGGGAAAATAATCTTAATATTTATCACGCCAGCGCATGAAGACATCGGGGCCGAAAGCGTGTGGCTTAGTCAGGTGACCGCGAGAACCACTTCCGGTGAATCATCGTTTCTTCTGCGATGCGTGTTTTGGAGTTGCTTTGTTTCTGAAGGTTCGGTAGATATTTAACAACAGGCTGTACAAAAATGTTTAACTCGGGGGTTCACACTAAACTTTCTGCATCACGAACCTGCGAAGAATTTCTTAAACTGATTAGAAGCCGTCCTGTGGGAGCCTCGAAGAACGTACGGCCAAATTAGCTTATAGATGGACTGTGGCGCCAGCTACGACGCCGTGTTACTTAAAAAAAAAAAAACAGAATTAATTGCCGAAATAAAACAATATATATATGAGACAAAAGTACTTTCAAATTTAAAACAAATAAATACACTGGTGACTTCACAATCCACTATTGTGCTTTTGTTTTTCTTTTTTTGTAATGGAATTAAATATGGAGATTCCTGAAAACCTATGCGTCTGATACTTGTGAACATCCACTGCTATGATACTGGTTTGGTATTATTTCCATTCACCGTCCCTTTAAATTCTTGCTGCTAAGGTGTCAACATCGGGTTCCTTTTCTTTAATTGTTCTACAACGTACTGACATTGAACAGAAATGGCTTTGGAGAGTTTACACAGTTTTTTTTCCCTTTCTTCCATACAACGTTACAAGGGTTTATGTCCGGCTCAATGATCATCGCAGGGTCCAGTAACGGCAGCCGGTGGGTGTTCTCCGCCTGTGTCATCAGACGAAGAAAGGAGATCAAGTTTAATGGATTTTCTTCGTTTATGCACGGGATATCCATCTTATTACCCAAATGCGCGACGATCAGCACCTTTTCAAAGCAGAGGTTCAATAAATAAACCTTAAAAATATATTTAATGGTTTATTTATATTTATTTGTAACCATCCTGACGTATACCAAATATAAATCGGAACGTAATCCAAATCCCAGCTGCAGGCGAAATAGGAAGTAACCATTAATCGGCCAAAACAAGCAGCGCCAGTGAAGCCTTCTACCGCTTTCTGTAAACTTAGACCCTTTTTTTTTAAAAAAAGGGAGGGAAATGTATTATTTTTTAGTTTTTGCAGGTCAAATTTGAATTAATTTCAAAATAACAGTCTCGGCTTATGCAGAGTGTCTCGAGTATATTAACTCTAGACCCTGACAGCTTTAAGTACAGTTTCTTGGCCGATATTTCAATCGTCTTTGAAGTAGAATGGCACCCACAAGACGAAGAATAATTTCTATGTTTTGTTTTTTTTAACGAAGCTAATTCGTTTCAACCAGATTAAGCTATTATAAATTTAAAAGGGAAGTGGGCATTCTCGATGGTAAAAAAATGCAGTTTATTCTGAAGTTTCAATGTAATCTGTGACTTAGATCGGCGCTGAAACTCTTTTGTGTGTATTTAACAGGAAGAAAAGTTTACGAATCGCTGTCTTCATATCGTTAAAAAATCTGGTTTATTGTTTGCTTGTTTTGTTTTTTTTTTTAAAAGGCTATTTGACAAAGCAGTATTCCTGTGATCCACAAAAGATGATGATCCTCCTTCACGCTCTCATCTTGTGTAAGTAACAGAGTGAAACAGTTTAAAGGATAACGGATAATGTACTTCACACAGCTGGGGCTAACTACAAGCACTGCACCATCCATAATAAGAAAGTCTCTCTTTAGTTGAGCCTGGTATAAACTATTTCACAATAGACAAAGTTAGGCCCCTTTGTCTTTAAATTTTCAGAATAAAGTTTCTTTCTAATATTTTACTTGTTTTGCTCTTGTCGTACAAAAAAGAATAATGCATTCGTTTAAGAGTTGGGCTTTGATGCATGTTTAAAGACTAGGATTTGTGAAAGGTGAAAACATTTTAGGGAAAGACAAGGATACGTAAAACAACTTTCCCACTATCAAAAAGCAAAGAGGCGGATACGATGACAAGAAACCAACCAGATGTCGCCGTTATAATGTCCAGTGACTGGCCAGGCCGTGGCAGAGTTTCGACTCCATGGACCTATTTCCACCAGGGTCCTGCACGGGGAGGAGAAGTCATCTTCTATAAAATCACTGCCCCCTACTTTGACAGATGGTTACTAGCATAATCAAACAGGAGTTCCTCTTAGAGAATGTACTGGCGGGGGGTGGGGATGGTCACGGATACTTGGCAGACAGCCGCTACCTTCAATTAGCCCAAATCGCACCGAACACCCTGACAGACGGACCTGCCATAATATGATGGTTCAAGAGAAACTCTCGTTTTTGGGTGGCACGGCGCCCGTATATGCCGACTGTCTGTGACGACTCCTATCGATCAGATAAAAGATCAGAGGCTCAAAAAAACGTGGTACATCCGCGTTGACCGCTGCAATCAGCCACTGACAATACGCGGAGTGAACGGCGGTTGGCGTCTTGCCAAATCTTTTGTCCTTACCACCCTCCATAGTGTGGAAATAAAATGATGATGGTTTTTCTGGTTGACATCTGCACGTGCTCTGACACATTTTTCTGGCAAAATCCCGGGATACTGTTTTCACGATCCAGAGCGTAAGGGGTCCATCACGCGCATAAATGGTTATCTTCTCTTGAGCCGGACAGCGGCTTTGTTAACTGTCCGGCGCTCTGGAGATTCCTTTCTGGCTTCAATATCATTTGCCCAGGTATGCGCTTTCATTCAAAATTCTATCAGTTCCGGCAAACCCTCTTTTTTTGGCAGGCTAAAACTTCCGTTGTCCTAACGATTTTGGTGGAGTTTCCAATCATAATGTAACTGGAATGGTCTGCCGTCAAATATCTGGAAATTATCTATTTTTGCACGCTAATCCGAGATGGCCGACTTGCTGTTTCCACCAGACTCTTGGTAAAGGCAAAATCAGAAATTACATTTTCATACAAATGAACAAAATTAACGCTTTTATCATTAATTAGAACGAATGTGCATAATTTTCATATTACATCAATCTTCAAAACTCGATGGCCCTAAAATCCACATTATATCTGTTTCTGTACACGCGTCGCTATTTTTGGTAAAATATCCTGTGGAGTTTACCGGTAGAACGCCATAGTCTTCCTTTTGCTAAAAGTAAACCCTAAAATATATTATTATCATCTTGCTGTGGCATACCATTTTGCAAAAGAAAATTTGAATAAAGTTAAAGAATAGATTTTTATCTATAAACAATTGAGATCTTATCGATTTGCTGACTGACTTGTTAATGAAATCCTTTATTCTTTTGTGTATAAACAAAAGATGGGTACAATATAATGACTTCTACAAGAACTGAATGGTTCTGACCTTGGATCTGATAGTCCATATCTCTTCTTGCACTGTTTAACCGCCAAGATATTATTGTAGTTTCAATAAATATCTATTTCCGCTTCACTGGATTAGAATTAATCTTCGCTGCATTTTTCCTTGACTGGCAAAGAAGAAAACGACCATCTTGGCATAATATTTACTACTTATCATATTTAATGTTTTGTAAATACCACGTAAAGATGAGTCTTTTGTTTTTTTTTTTAAAGATTCTTTGCCAATAATGTATCAATCCATCACAGGGCTAGCCTTTCTATTAAATCATATCTTCAAGATTTTCAGTAAACTAGCGACCGGATATAAATGTTTTCTATTAACCTGATTTTTGTAGAGTTAGGAATTCGGTTACTAACCGTGTAAATGCAAGAACCCGCGTGAAAGAAGAAATCGATACTTTGCTATTCTTCAGAATTTTGTTCTGTTCAGAAGGCGTCTGCAATCAAGATGGTTGTCGATTACTGCATCTTCATTACTTTGCTGGAAAGTTTAATAAACGCAGCTGGGATGGAGAACTACCAAATCGGTTGCTAACAGTTTCCAGCCACGACTTATCCGTTTAACTGTAGGAGAAAAATTTTCGGCGACAAATTAGTATAGAAGAAGAAAATATACCGTGAGAGGTTCACCAAACCGATCTGAAAGAAAAGTGGGGTCGAATTCGGGCCCTCAACCACGACAGACTGGTACTCCAAAGACTCGGCCATCCCGTGCCGAATGTTGGACAAAATAAAAAGTTTGGAGGTTCTACTTCTTGAGCTGAAGCAAAACTGAATGAGAATAAAGCAAGATCTTATTCTATGTGGAGTAGAACATGGGATTGTGGATGAAAACATTGCAAGACATTAGGACGTGATTGCGCTAAACAACTACGAAATTTTAAATTTCAGGATAACAGTGCGAAATGAGCTATGATTTTACAGTAAATGGTTCATAGAAGAGTCTGTGTTAAACATCTGGATTATAACAACGGCATTAGAAACTGATCAAACAATAACGTATATCACATGGATGTTAGGAAAAATATCTGTAATTGTTTGCTTTGTAAGTACCACAAATACTGCGATATACCTACCGGCTTTTACCTAATCACAGTAAGAGATCTGCAAATGGATTTTACAGAAGTCCAGCAAATTTCGTTTATTTACATTTAGATAGAAGATTAAGTGCGAATAATTAGATTCTTCCACCACAAGAACAAATACATTAAGCATCATAAAATAAAAGCTTCGTCTATTCCAAGACATCTACAGATACTGATTAACTCAGGATAAGAGCACAGCTACTTAGTAGTCCAGATTACAAAATGTCGATTACGCCGAAAACCATATGCCATTCGTTTACCTATCTTTGCATTTATCTTCCTGTTACAGATGTTTAATATTGATTCCACGATGAGACGACAACATTTTGAATAACTTTTGAGGAAGCAACTGATTCGTCTAAAGAATCAGAATCTAACTGTTTCTGAGAAAAAATGCTTTATGCAGTTACGTACAATAAGTAACATCAGGTTTCTGCTGTAGTTTAGGTATCTAGATTAAAGATATTCAATCATTAGTTTTTATGGTGGCCTTCTTTTGTTAAAAAAATTTTAGTTTATTTAAAAAAGTTTTTTTTTTTTTTTTTTTGAAAACCTAACTTGCTTGACCAAAACTTCCAGAACATTATACAATTTATGCCGGGAAGATAATGGTAAAAGACAGCTGTTTACTTAGTCTTAAATCAATAATGCGACTGGACTTTTATCTTCCTTTTGAGTAACCTTACAAAAGTTTTCTAAAGCCGTGTGAGAGCCCTGCCACGTATGGAAGACTCAAACAAAGGATTTTTTGTACTCTTCTTAAATAAAATAGCGAGACACCAGTTCTCACCATCCCAACGATTGCAGTTATGGCACTGTTTCTGGAAGCAAGTTCTCGCATGTTCAATCAGTGGTTGAATCTACAAGGCCACGCGAAGACTAGAAATAAGCAGCCGTAATGGCATTGCTTCAAAGATGCTAAAGCACACTTTTTAAATAAATTACGATTCATATGGATGGGGTCATTCTTTGGGAAGAAAGAGTTATCCAAGACTTCAAGAGCTTTAAAAAAAATAGTTAAAACTGAATGTGGCATTGGGCCGGGGTGAATGAGGACGTGTCTTCAGTGAACAGTGAAGTGCGATAACAGCATTTCTCTTCTAGATGTCCATTTCTTTTATTAATATAATACCAGCGGATAGATTTACGTGATTTTTTAAGACATAATACTGAAAACAAATTTATGGGAACTTCAGTGCGTTTAAAAAGAAAGTTTAAATGTTTGACGTAACAAATAAAATTCGGATTGTATTAATTATTGCTATATAAGTAAAGCTGCGTTGACTGATTAAAAGATCGACTATAAGCATGTTTTATAGAGGGAATCTTGTGGGGAAATAATAATAATAATAATAATAATAATAATATAATAATAATAATAATAATAATAATAATAATAATAATATCACTACTAAATTAAAGTTTTTCATGACATGATATTATACTTCAAAAGTATACTACACAGACTTAAAATTCTCCTTTTCAGCCACCCGTTTTAACACCTTTTGACGCCGACTTACAATGAAGAGTAGAATCTAATCTCGATTCGTGGTCATCCTAAATGTACCGTCACGGCTGGATGCCGGTTGTATGTGTACTCGCATGAATCTGCAAAAGTCATAATTGGAGAAAAGACGAGCGATCTTTTATCCAAAGAACTGAAAATTACTTTGTTAGATTTAAATAACATTTATTATCTTTGATAAGTAATGTCATGTAAATATCATGCAAGATTTGTTTTTAAAATTCTTTTGGTTAATACTAGCGTTATTTCCATGGTTTTATGAAATACGCATTCAGTTTTCATAGTAGATAATTTTAGGCAGTTTAGAAAAATTGACACGAAATCGAAGTCTTTTCTTTTGAATGCGACAACATGAACTGCGTCAGGTGCCTGCATATTAACACGGTGTGTTAGATGAAAATGCTTTTGAGATAAGCAAACTTTATTCCACAGGGAGATGTAGGAATAATTGCTGCCGGACACTTTTGTTGACTCACAGGCGGAACAGGTAAACAGAGTTCACAACTAATTATACACGCAAGCTGCGTACACATCTAGAAGTGCGAATATCGGTAAGTAGAAAGAAAACGAAGAATCGGGTCAGCGAAAATCTCGAAACACAGAGAGGCGCACGTCTTATTATTTCTGCTGAAAGGTCGTTTATTAAAAGAAATCTCCAAAATGTTGTGATATTAACTTTTGGAGAAAAATAGAATTTATGACATTAAACTTGTAAATAAAAGCTCGAACGAAGAAATATTTTTTCGCCTTCCGTATGGACTTGGATGAAAACTGGCTAAAGTTATATCCGTAAGCCCAACTTTAATAATTAAAACTCGACTACGCTAAGAAGTTTTCGGTTTAACTCTATTTTTAGGAAAATTTTGGTCTAAAATAAAAGCATTCAATAATCTTATTTTTGAATGTTAATTAAATTCCACGTTATCCATTTCTTACTTTGCTTTTAAGGTCTAGGACTGGGCTATTGCGAATACAAATTAACAGGCAAATTGGTTCTGGCACCGTTCGCCTCGGAAAACATCACCAGAGTGCTGACGATTGGAAATTACGTTTGCCGTAGTGAAAATGGCGGACTAACTAATTTCTTCAAACAAGGGCGTGATGTGTGTAGCAGGTGACCGTTCGTCGTCATGGCGATTTTCTTCCTCGCAATCATTAACAGAAATATTCTCAAATTTCTCCAACATACCTCCATTTTGGTTCTATGGTTTAATGTTTGTCAAAGAAAAAAAAAAAAAAACTAAATAAAAAATATTCTTTCTTTTCATTTAGTGACCGACGATGGTCCAAGAGGCGACCTTGATGCGGTAGTTACCTATGTGGCATCTCCAAGAAAATCATTTATTATCGTAAAGGAAATCTTTTGTTTGTTTGTTTTTTAATGTTAGTCATTAAAGATAAAGTAAAAATTAACCAAAACTTTATAATGTGCAAATATAAATGGGTAATTTTATACTGACCCTCTTTACTTTTATTTATCTAGGCCACATGCGACCTCTCAAGGATCCAACCCTTTGACTTGACTCATTTTATTTGAAATTCTATGTTCAGTAAAAATACGATAACTTTTTAGGACAAGTAGAAAGTATTTGAAAACCTAACCCGAACAGCACAGCAAGCCTGTCATATATATATATACATAATGTATTTAAAATAATAATACTCAATTAGAATTCATGTGAATACGCCATGTCTAGATATAAAGGAATTATTTCTTAAACATTAGGTACTGCATATTTATGAGAAACTTTGTCTCTATAAAGAAAATATCGATCATGGATTACCACATTAGAAAAATTAAGATATCTACTAAAAATATTAACAATGGAAAAGATTAGCATTTCGTTAAAGGACAGGCGATAGCTTGCGTGCGCTGCGTAGAAAAGCAACAAATAACTTAAAAATTCAGTTATAAATGTTCAAGCTTGAATATGTAATAGATAAGCGCTTGACGCCAGATTCCTGTACGGTCTGCTATTCTAAACTCGAGACATAAGTAAATTACACCGCAGAGAATCAACAAGACATTTGCAGAAGTTTCTCTAATTATTCTGCTGTTTAATTTTGTACTTTCCAATGTCCAGCTGAAAACTATTGGTTTAAGTTCCTAATAATATATATTTTTTTTTTCAAAATACAGCTGTAGAATGCTTTTAAATTCTTACATTTACAGTTAAACATTTGAAAAACATAGTTGATATTGATGTACTTCCAGCAGAGCACCATACAAAATATTTCAACGTTCTAATTTATCTAGGCCAGAAACATTTAGGTCAACAATCTGATTTTAACATTTCCATGAATACTCAAAGAAGCCCTTTCTACAGAATATTCAATTTTTCATTTAAGAAACTTATAACGTTTTTGAAATGATAAAATTGAAAAAAATTAATATATTTTAACTTTAGAGTATCTGAATCTAAGAAAGTCACCTTTGGCTTTTCTTCCAAATGCTCTTTCACTACAATAACAAAAAAAACACTTATGTTACTCGACAATCTGTTTTGATGACTTTCCAAACCCTGACTTTTAAGGAATATCTAAAAAGTAAACTTCTCTATGGTTTTAGGTGTAGCCAGGGCCAAAAATTTTACATCATACTAGAAATGTAATAAAATTATCTTTAAATTATGCCATTAAACTTGATAGAGTGCCCATAACCACTTCTAAAGGTCAGCTTTTGAATAAATAGGTACTTCAAGTTGATTCACTCTTTTTGGCTAATCATGTACTTACATGTTAGATTTAAAGCTGTCGCATCTTTAAATTCTGGTTATTTTCCATTAATTATAGAATGTATAGTTTTAAATTGATAATAGAAATCAATATTAAAATTCTGTAAAAAATAATATTTTGAAAACATATTTTATATTCCTTTTAAAGGTATTTTTATTAAAGTAAGAGTAGCGATGTAACAAAATGTCTCCATTCTTTTCCTAGTAAGTACTATATCAGATTTCTTGAATGCATTGGTGATCGGGCCATAAGTACGTCAAATATTAAAAATAGAGTCACTGAGAAAAACATCACTTATCAAAGGTTATCGGAATTATCATCCACCTCCCTTCGATTATTTGTTAGAAAGAAAATATAAGGAAGGTACATAACTCCACTTTCTAATTTTTAACAAAATTGTTTTGCTTTAATCCAGTCACTGCAATAACTCTGTTCACTATACGTGATCCTAAATTGGATCTAATACACAGTAGGGGGTAAAAGCTGCTCACATTCCCCCCCCCTAATTTTTCACAGCCGTCAACGGATAATAAAACTGTCGCGGGTTCTCTCGGGGCCTCTGAGGTGCTCTTTAGATAAGAAGTTAGATTTGGGGTCTGTGAGAAGGCGGATCGACTGCTGAGGCCTGAAAACCAGGCGTCGTCTTCAGAAAAATCCAATGATTTAATTCTTCGCTTGTACACACACCGCCGTCCCTACACCCATCCCACGGGCCATTCGCGTCTTGTCTGAGACTCTCTCCGGCGGAGAATCTTTTAAAATCTGATTTTTTTTTATTATTATATATTTTTTTTAAAAATAAAATTCACAAAATGAAAAGTTATTTTAACACGTTCTCTCCGGATACTTCTCTCGGCGAACTCAAGAGGCAAAGCGATGAAATAGTGAATGAATCTGCGTGTCGTGATGCAGTGAGACTCGGCCACATAACGTGGCGTAATCACGAGCGGTTTCTGACCTCAGATTGGCGGAGTTTGGAGTAAACCGCACGCACCTTTCGACTTTTTTTTTACATTGTGACCCGGAATCAAAATGGCATTTATGGAGACAAACCGAAATAAAAGGAAATCAGTATTAAAAAAAAAAAAATCCATAAGAAGGCAATCAGAATCAGTGTCCGGAAGAAAATCTTTCTTAACTTCTCTCTCTCTCTCTCTCTCTGTACTGACGTCATCTCTCTCTCTCTCTCCCATCTCTCTCTGTACTGACGTCATCTCTCTCTCTCTCTCCCCATCTCTCTCTCTCTGTACTGACGTCATCTCTCTCTCTCTCTACCCATCTCTCTCTCTCTCTCTCTCTCTGTACTGACGTCATCTCTCTCTCTCTCTCCCCCCCCCCCTCTCCCTCTCTTCCCATCTCTCTCTCTCTCTCTCTCTCGGTAATAAAATGCTATAAGAAAACCTGCGGGAGTCCTGTATAATCCGGTTACTGACAATAATCTCAGAAGACGCCAGTGGCTG
Organism: Nautilus pompilius; assembly: GCA_018389105.1. NCBI lineage: Eukaryota > Metazoa > Mollusca > Cephalopoda > Nautilida > Nautilidae > Nautilus > Nautilus pompilius. The sequence goes on along the minus strand of JACATO010001128.1, from coordinate 401,587 downwards.
GCAATATGAATGCCTAGGGTTAACAAGTCTACTGCATTAACTGACAAATTAACAAATGTTTAGCTTTTTAAAAGAAAAAAGAAAATCTTCTAACAGAATGATGTATGTACGGGTGTTCATTACGTGTGTCCTCCTGTTGCCACAATTTTATGCTGAAGTGGAATTGCGCTCAGAGTGAGCCTCACGTGTTTTCCAATCTCTACCATAAAGAACATCTGTACGCGGTGTCCTCTAATCCCCACCATAAAGACCACTTTTACACGTAATTTACACGACATGTAAAGACAGGAAGGAAGTGCGTTTTGAGAGGCGTCTGTACGCTTAAATAACTCGGTTGTGTTTTTAAGCGATAATCGCACCAGCGCTCGTACTGCTAATGGCGCTATTCTGAGCCGAAACACCCCGGAAGCAAGCAAGGAAGGAAAACAAAACAAAAAAAATGGGTTTTTTTAATTAACGAGCAAAGATCGAAAGTTTTAAACACGAAAAAAGAAAAAGGCTTTCGTAGAACACAAATGCTAAAGGAACAAGAGAAAAGCACCGACACCTGATTCACGATTTAAGGCTACAAGTGAATAGTTACTGGTTTATCCCTCGGCGTTATTGAATATTTACACCTCTCGCGATCCACGCACATGTTTAACCCCTATTGCCCCATCAGCAAAGCTTTTAAAACTGGGCACAGGCGAGGTTGTCTCCGATCTGAAAGGACTCGCGACCTAAGCACGTGCACAACTTTGCCAACTTTAAAAAAAATGAGAAAATAAGAATTTGGGGTTCAGCGAAGATTCGGCAAAAACTCTTTTAAGTCTTTGAGATGTGAGTTGACGCAAAAAAAAACGCGAAAAGCTTTCACTGTATTGCCTTCTCAGACCAGCCTCATTAGCATCGATTTTGCTGAAATTTTCGGTTCGTTTTGCATGCCAGCCATTTCTTTAATTCGGCTTATTTTTCTTACCCTCTCTACATTTTAACCAGCAATGTTCGGCCATTCTTCTGGCTTACCTACAGCATCGTCAACTCCTATCATAAAGAAATAAGCAATCCCTTACTAATACAAATGTCTTTTTTATTTAGAAAAGAGAAAACGGAACACTAAATATTTGAAAAAAATATAGAAAAATGCTGCTGTTTGATATTTCTGTAAGTATAACAGCTGAAAAAATAGTTTGAATGCTCAAGGATTTATTAGAATATACGCTGAGGGATTATCACGTCAAATCACAAAGATATCTTATGATCGAATAAACAGGACAAAGAGAAATTAAGCAGCAGGATTGTTTTGGACCTATGAAGAAACAATTTGAGAAAAGGAAAGCCAATTTAAAATAAACCAATTCTTTGTAAACACAAAAGAAATAGCCACAGCCATCTTCAGCTAACATCATTAAAGTTTTGCCAGTTATAAACACGTAATTCAAAAAAAAAATACGCTAACAGTTTTGCGTCCAGTGTACTTAAATTGGTACGGGAATGATCATTCTCTCTTCCCCTTTGCCTAATTTCGGCGTAGTTTTCAACAATGGCATGTATTTTTCGAGTTTATGATGGACTTCGCGTAAGCTTGAAAGTTCGATACTGGGTTTTGAGTCATTCCCGGGACAGAAAAAAATCCCATTAGCGCTTCGGTTAGCTATGGGAACAAAACTGTTGTGTCCTGCCTCATCTATGATGACTACAGACCGCCAATCAGCTCTTTGCACTAGACAAGACGACGGCCTTTATTCGCGTTTGCTACCATTGGGTCCTGCTGAATAAATTCCATGCATATAGCAAATGCACAATGTCATGAATAATACCACATCTGAAGGAGACAATAACTTGTTTTAAACAGCAAGAGATGTGACAGGACATCCAGCACGTTCAGAGAAACCAACTGATGCTTACACTCTATAGACAGTGAAAGATCGGAGGCAGTACATCGTACAGACCCGAAGTGGGTGGCTTTGGAATGGCCAGTTACCCGAGGGAAATATCTCGGTTTTTGGCACTAGCCTTTCTAGGAAAAAGAATCTACTGAATTCGGGTCCTGTCTGATTCTGTTAGAACGTGTAATATGTGGCTCCCATTTTTTAGAGAGATATATATTTAATGTAACCATACCAGCTTTACTGTGGAATTATTTTTTTAGGTTAAAACGATATCGCAAAATGTGTTTTTATTGAAGTTTATTATTAATTTATTGTTCTGTCTATAATTGCACAATTGCTACATTGTTAATGTTTAGTATAGAGAACGTAAGGATATCCAAAAATTAATTAATATGTTAATAATGTGTATTTATACTGTAACTCGAACACAGTTTTGGTGAATGATGCAATAATTTTGGCCATCGCTCTATAGGAATAAATTCAAGGATATGCACAGTAAGTGAACAATATTTCCAGTGTAATCTCAACTGCATATACTAACATTTTTAAAAAGACTTGTGGAATTTGTGAAGATAAAAGTACTTAAAAGAATACTTAACAGATTCTCTCAATTATTTTAAAGATGTTTTCAGATTCATTTGCTTTATATATGGTGAGCACAGTCTTTGACAGTGATAGAAACTTTTAAAATCACTCTGGTGCACTTGACATTTGGACGACTGAAATGCAAGATTTATTTTATAAAGAAAAAATCGCAAAAGCTCTGATGAGAGAAGACTACTTAATAAGATTCACTTCAGAGTAGCAGGAAAACACTCGGCTCAATTTGTAGCAGGAGTTGGCGGCTGTACTCGGCCGGGTTTTATTTGAACATCCGTAGCACCTTTGTTTCATACGGAATGCCGTTTGACATGCTAAGAATTATTACAACAAGAGAACAGTAAATAAATATAAAATTGGATAATAAATTAGTTCCGCAAAACATCTAGCATTCATTTAAACTAAACGTTGTTCAGAAAGAATGCTTTAAAGTGGTCTTTAATGCTTTCAGAGTGACAACTGATGGTTGGTTAGAATCTTTAGGAAAGAAATAATAGAGAGCTACGTATACGTGAACAGTGATATGTTAACTCGAAAAGCTCATAAATAAGGGGGAAAATATGACTGTTAAATCACGAAAGCTTTATTGTCTACTTTCATTTTTATTAACAGTGAGGCAACTTAAACAGAAAATATACTGAATTATAATAAGTTACTACAATTATAACTGTCATAATTACTTGATAATACCAAACAAGTGCACGTTTCAGCTCGAGTCGTTAGCAGAACTTGACGTCACTTACCCAGTAACACTTTTTAACGAATATAGTATTCCCCTACTGCCATGGGTTTGATATTATTAAGGCGATACACAAATCATCTTACTTTCACGGTAGTTTCTCCCATAAATTAACGATGATTTGATTTTTATTTGCAGAAAAAGAAACCAAATTGCAATTGATTTTGGTAAAAAAAATGTTTTAAAAAACAAACAAAAACAGCTTCATTGCCCATTCTTTTAGTGCTGTAGCTTATTCCGATATTAATATGTAAATTCTTTGAAATTAAAAGATATACTATTGCTTATTGTGGGATTTCCTTTGAGAACAACAATAGACGATTTCCTACTCTCTCGCAGGCACCGGATATTTGTGTCTCAAACAGACGCGACGCGGGTAAAGGAGAGAGAGAGAGGGAGAAGGAAACAGAAAAAAAATAATAAAATAGAACTTTGTCTTTGATGTGAATTAGAAATTTTCATCTTTATTGTGTTTACCATTTGCTGCCTGAACAGAATTAGTGAAGGCGCAAGCGCGGTATCGTCACATCGAGCCTCTTAAGCAAACTTATGTCCACCATCTCTCTCGGGGTAGTCATCAAACTTCTAATTACGTACAAGTTCTGTTCTTCTCGTTTGCTGATATTTTCCACTTTGATAATCCTTCCAAGGTAATACCAAGGAAATGGAAAGCAAGATCTATCTAACTGTGCCGCTTAAAGGTATAATGGTAATTATAGAAATACTAATAATACTTTATTATTATCGCTATTGTTCTTGTCGTTGTTGTGGAGGTTATTGGTCGTTGTTGTCCACAGCCAAAGTTCCATTAAGATTTTTATGTACCGGGGTTAATTTAGCAAAGTGGATTGATTTTGGAAACGAACAATAAATGTTCATGTTGATTGCGCTAGTAAATAAATTTAAAAGTAATTTTCAAACTGGGGCTATAGTACTCGGAAAAGAAAGACTTCAGCATCTAGGGCCGTTTTGAGATGATGTAAAATAAATATTAATGAATAAAAAGAATCATTTTTGCCAGACGTTTATCTGCTCTCTGTCCTTTAACGTTGGAATTCTAAGAATAGCCAAAACGATCGTTGTCAGATCTGTATCAAACAAGATCGACAACTTCTGCGCAGTTTCGCCAGGAAAACTTTCAGGAAGTTCTGAGTAAAAAATCTGATATATATATATATATATACCTAAGACATATCTTTCCATAATTGTGGAGCGCAATTTTAAACCAAAGGAGAACACTAACGCAAAAAATTACAACAAATACAGTGTTTAAAAACAACTTATACCGAAGGTTTTAATAAAGAATAATTAAGACATTATAAAAGAAATCATGGCTTTCAAATCAATCCAGTTTGCAAATTATAAAATGAACTTCCATTAGAATTAAAACTGAAAATTTCAGGGAGTAGTTAGTAATTCAAAACAAAAGAAAGAACTCGAGAAACTTACTAATGAAGAGTGGCTACTGTACATTAAAACAGATTTCAATCCATGCAGATAATGTTTCCATAACTCCCCTTAATATACGATAATACCAGTTTACACTTCTCTTGAAAATTCAGTTTGAATAAGTGTTTTTTTGTTGTATCTATTGTTTAGCTTCAAGACAAAGGTTGTTCAAAAATCTTTCCTGATGAACGAGGTTACAGCCGGGGAGAATTCATTTGGCCAGTCAGTCAGTAATTTTCAGTTTGTTTTTTGTTAGAAAAAAAATCCCTAATTTTAAATGCAAATATTTGTTTAACAATGAAATCTCTTTCGCATTTCATATGATAAAAATTGTGAAACTAAAACCAGATACATGAAAAAATTGAAGTTTGAAAATAAACGTTGTTTGAAATAAAAATGTGCATCAAAAATAATTTAAATATTTTCTATTATATTCCGAATGATTCCTGGTCTTTCTTTCAAGTCTTGAAATACGTTCGAACTTATTTTTAATCTATAAAATTTTAGATATTTCTACAAATCTATTCATAACTTTTCCAAGTATAGAAATAGCCATCCATACTTCAGTATTTTCAGTAGAATTTGGAGTAATTTTTAGTAAAAATATAATAATCCTGAATTGTTAAAATATCCGTGTATAGTGTATGAGTAACTGATCATGATAAACAGAAGCTGGTTACATGCGTCGAAATGTGCCTGGCACGTTCAGAAATTGTTGGATAAGTTAGTATTTCAGTCAGAACTGTTTGCAGATTCTTTTAAAAAGTGGACATTTCTCTGCTAAGAAAATATGCGTATCAGCAAAATATTTGTCACCAAGAGAAGATCGGGTTTTGACAAACGTTCGATAAATCATAGGTTTGCCTCAAGTGGCACATTAGCTAGAGATTTTAGAAGAAAGTATTGCCAAGAAGATATCGAATGGATCCGTTATAAGATATTTGATAAGAATGAGTTACAAATTACACATTGCAAATTGAAAATAGGACTTTCTGCTATACAAAGACAACAAAAAAAAATTCCAATTTGTAAGAAATAAAAAGAATGGCAAGTAGAAGATTGGAGAAAGGTGATATCCAAATTTACTTAATATTTTTGGCAATCGTTGTGCTTTCAGGTTCAGGAAAAAAACATATAAATAGATTTAAATCAAACTGTATTTTACCATCAAAGAAGCATCCAGAAAGTGTGCATATCTGGGCATTTCTCTGCTAATAGTAAAGGCAGTTTGGTAATTTTACCAGAAAGAACATCAATGAGAATACAAATTTACATTTGAATCTTTTAGAACACATTTTGTAGATCCTGCTAAGAAACTTCATTCTTATGGTAAATGTTTTTTTTTTAAAAAAATAAGATAAGGCATCAAGTGACACCGCTGGGAAAGTTCCATCAGTTCAATAACGATAAATGTATTGGTTTTTAGACTAACCTAGGAATTTCCTTGATTCATATTCATTTGAAACATGGACAGTGATGGGAAAACGTATTCAAAGAATAGAGAAGAATTGGAAAAAGTTATTAAGAAGGTTCAGGAAAGTATTTCATAATATAAAACATTTGTTGAAGCAATGCCAGATAAATTGAAAACAGTCAGTAAAAACAGAAATTGTACATTTTCTTTAGCATGTTTGCTTATAAATACCCGATACAACCCAAACATTTTACCTGGATTTAAACCTTCGTGTTAAAAAATGCATAAATCATTGAAAATTATTGATTGACCATGATTTTACTTTAAACAATTTATTTCAATTACTGATATTCGTTTTTTTTTTTAAATATATGTTTAGTGTATATGTTGTTGCTTTTCCGTGATATTCTTCTGTTATTTAAAATAGTGTTTCAAATAATATTTAAAATGGTGAAGTGTATCCGGTAAGTGAAGGAAAACCAGACAAGCGATGACTCGTGGCGAAAACTCACCTTTACACCATTTTAAATAAATTCAAAAGCCGGGATTTAGTATATTTTTTGGTGATCTTTTTCGATAATCGACCAAAGCAAGATAAAATTGGATCAGTTACGAGTTTCTTTAATTTTGTTTACAATATTCGTAAGACTTTTTCTCTGTACTTTTAAAAAAAAAATTTTATATAAAAATTTCTGTGTACTCGCGTCGCCTCTGCAGTTGACGTCCATGCCTTATTTTCAAGAACGTTAGTTAGTTACGAACGATCTGTGTACCCGGGTCGCCTCCCTCTGCAGTTGACGTCCATGCCTTATTTTCAAGAACGTTAGTTAGTTACGAACGATCTGTGTACCCGGGTCGCCTCCCTCTGCAGTTGACGTCCATGCCTTATTTTCAAGAGCGTTAGTTAGTTACGAACGATCTGTGTACCCGGGTCGCCTCCCTCTGCAGTTGACGTCCATGCCTTATTTTCAAGAACGTTAGTTAGTTACGAACGATCTGTGTACCCGGGTCGCCTCCCTCTGCAGTTGACGTCCATGCCTTATTTTCAAGAACGTTAGTTAGTTACGAACGATCTGTGTACCCGGGTCGCCTCCCTCTGCAGTTGACGTCCATGCCTTATTTTCAAGAACGTTAGCGTTAGTTAGTTACGAACGATCGTGTACCCGGGTCGCCTCCCTCTGCAGTTGACGTCCATGCCTTATTTTCAAGAACGTTAGTTAGTTACGAACGATCTGTGTACCGGGTCGCCTCCCTCTGCAGTTGACGTCCATGCCTTATTTTCAAGAACGTTAGTTAGTTACGAACGATCTGTGTACCCGGGTCGCCTCCCTCTGCAGTTGACGTCCATGCCTTATTTTCAAGAACGTTAGTTAGTTACGAACGAGCTTTTAGATGCTGTTGTCGTATTTGGATATCTGGAGAGAAAGTAACTGGTAAAGTAAGTATTGTACTACGTCACATAACACTTTAATAGATCACAAAATTTTCCACAGTATGTTGACAAGACTATACTTACTCACTCAGTCAATAAATACTTTGTGTCAACGAATTTTGGTGAATTTATATTTGGAATATTATAAATACCATCTGAAAATGGTATTTTGAGTTTTTATGTTAGTCATTAAAGACGAAGTAAACGTGACCTTTTATCTGGTATAAAACCAAAAAAAAAAAAAATGTACAGAATGAAAATCCGCATCCTACTGTATGCAATTCTTCTCTGTCTTCCTAGTTCAGATACTTTACTGACAGAACGTAAAGAAATCAATGTGTTTCTGGCGATAATTGATTACACTGGTCAACAAATTTTTATTTTTTTTCTTTGGCAGACCATCTAGGAGTGTTTTCTGGGGTTTTGAAGGTCGCTGATTACGAATATAACATTGGTTTTGTCTGATTGGCTCTAGTTTAGAAGATATTGATAGCCTCAAATAAGCCTAAACTGCTAAAATTCTCCCTGAAATACTTCAATATAGAAGCAGTAAATAATAATTTTCTGATATTATTGAATCATTATAACATACTATAGGACAAGGGAAGGCAGCTTGCTTCGTTTCTTTTCTAAAGAAGATGACCTGATCTTTTGTAATGACGTTTCTGCACTTCTTAACTGCATGGGGATCTCGTCATATGACCCAGCAGATTGGCGTCTCTTTATAGATAGCTCGAAAGCAAGTCTAAAAGTTGTACTTTTGCATAATGGCAATAAGTTTGCTCCTGTACCACTTGGCCATTCTACCAAGATGAAAGAAGAGTATGATGGTATCCAATTTGTTCTTGAAAAGCTAAATTACAACACTCATAAATGGCTGATTTGTGTGGACTTGAAAATGGTGAATTTTCTGCTTGGTCAGCAAAGTGGGTACACAAAGTATCCCTGCTTTCTTTGTTTGTGGGATAGCAGAGCAAGAATCCAGCACTGGAGAAGGGAGAGAACTGGGCCAGAACGAGAAAGTCTCGAAGTCGGCACAGCCAACGTCATCAATGAGCCTTTGGTACCCAGGGATAGAATCATCTTCCCTCCATTGCACATAAAACTAGGGCTCATGAAGCAGTTTGTTAAGGCGTTGAACAAAGATGGGGATTGCTTCAAGTACATATGCAGGCAATTTCCAGGTCTTTCCATCGAAAAAGCTAAAGGTGGCATCTTCGATGGACCTCAGATTCGAACGCTCATGAGGGATTCTGACTTCACTAATCATATGAACATGGTTGAGTTAAATGCTTGGGTGTCCTTCACAGATGTAGTGACAAACTTTTTGGGAAATCACAAAGCTGACAATTACAAGCAATTGGTCCGTAAGATGCTTACTGCATACGAAAAACTAGGGGCAAATGTGAGCATCAAAGTTCATTTCTTGTTTAGCCACCTCGACAGATTTCCTGGTAATCTTGGTGATTACAGTGAGGAGCAAGGAGAGAGATTCCATCAAGACATCAAAACAATGGAAGAGAGGTATCAAGGCAAATGGGATGAGCACATGATGGCAGACTACTGCTGGAACCTTTTGAGAGACTGCCCGAAAGTTGCTCACAAGCGAAAATCGTATAAACGTCAATTTCACTTTTGTGAATAAAATATTGTTTTGTGTGTTCATTGTAACTAAGAATCTAGTGTATAATAATGCTTTGCATTAATTTATGATATATAACTGATTATGTAAATGTTTTTTTCCCTTGGAGAATTAAAATTCAGCAAATTTTTAGCAAATTTTTTGTATATTCTCGAAATATATGAAAAGTGTTCATTTATTAATAAATGAAATGATGTTATATCTAACTTAACTTGTTAGATTGAGATTTTACACTGTCTTTGTGGTTTTGGATTATCATAAAAATCAATATCTGACATTTTTGCACTATTTAGCCGTTTTTTGTACGTTTAGTTATGGTCGCGAATGGGTGATTTCAGACGAACGACCCCCCTGTGATATCTCCAAAACTAGAGCCAACTTGAAAAAACAAATGTCAGATTCGGATTCAGCGCCCTTGAAAACCCCAGAAACCAGTCTCACTTTTCCTGCCAAAAATATTGTGTTGACCAGTGTTAATATTACTCTATTAAAATTTTTCAAGCAAATTAATTTCTCCAACAAACGAGATGATTGAATTTCTACCTTGAACTGACTCTAAATTAATCATCCTTTATTTTATTATTATTATTTTATTATTATTATTATTATTATATATTATTATTATTATTATATTATTATTATTATTATTATATTATTATTAATAATTACACTTTAAACATCTTTGTTTGATTTTGTACAAACAGTAGTTTTGTCCAGGAAGCTCCAACTGCTCTTGGGAACTTTAATGTTTTGCTTCAATGTGTGCAAAGAAAAACAAATTAAAATAAAATCTGTCATCTAGTGCTACTCTATGTAATTGAACCTTTGTTGGAAAATCTCTCCCCATAGAGACAAGTAGTATGCGATGATCAAATTTATTTAAAAACCGCACCAATAAATATTTCTTTATTTTGATTGATATGCAAAACGATCTTCTTGTATTAACTAAATAAAACAAAATTTCTGACGTGTACACGTTTCCTTTTAAAGACATGGTAGCACTTACATAATTTTGAATTGCTCTTTATCATTTTAAGATAAAAATGTTCTGATTTTTCCACAATTGCTGAAATATCATTATTAGATGCCATTGGCCTGGAATTTTATATCTTTTCATATAATAGTGACGATACACGGTGACCACATAACAGGAAAAGGATATCTGTCAAGCCTTGAGTTCGTCAGAGATTTTGCTGCCTTCCCTGTCCGGTCTACTGGATACATTTCCAGAGCTGTCTTACGAGCATCATTTGCTGCGGTTTTTTTGCAATAATGTCTAGATGTTTATAAATCTGGAGAATTCCGCGGCTATTCTTTGTATTCAGAATTCTTAACGTTTCGACTCATTATCTGGTTTAGAAGGTGAACCGTCGGCCAAGTCGTAGTCCTGATGGATAAGAACGACACGTTCACAATTCTACCTCGAATGATTAAAACTCAAGTGGAATTTTTTTTTTAAATTTCTGATTCACTGTCAACCATTCGGCTCCTTGTGTACCAAAGTGACATGCTGGTAAGATCGACAGTTGCTTTTGAAGTTTCTTGTTATTTCCCCCAGAGTAGGAAAATTTTGGTGTCGTCAAGTTCGTGTCAGAACAGCTGGCATCAGATAGAACAGCATAAAGCTGGCCACAACTCCATGGTAATAAGCGACCCTAAACATCTTATTTTTAAAAGTTAAACACCATTGTGAAAGTACCATTTACTACAACCGTAATTTATCTACGGAGATGGTCTGCCGCCAATAGTTTATATCTTGATCTTGGACCTTAAAACTGTAGAGGAGAAATCGATGAAGATCTACTCAGTCTGTTGTGAACTATTGTACAACTCCTCTCATATACCGATAAGTCTATTTTAAAAAAGCTGACACATCCATTCCACTAAAACCCTGTTTTATTTTTTGGACACTCGGCCAACTTGTACACTCTAATCACACCGGGTTCGATAGAATCGACTGATTTAAGCGTTAATGAAACAGTCCATTTCAAAAATTATAATTTTAACCAAATAGATGCATCAATACAGTGACAAAAATAACCAGCTTTGAGGAATAATCGATTTGTTCTGCTTTTTTCTCATTTCGCATTAAGTTTATTATCTTTTTTTTTTTAAAACCTAAAATCAAAGTCAGGTGAAAATCTCAGTAGTGGAAAGCCGATATGCCTTAGAAATAAATAGCTTAGTTTAGAAGATATGGAAGTAGCCATGGGTTTGAAAGGACAAACAGAAGAAATAATTGTCTATGTGGTTGCTTCTAATAAATTCCATAGCAGTTTTTTTTTTAAAAAAAATATTAGAAAGTCAAAATGCGTGCAAGTTTAATTAGTTTTCGCTTGATGGCCAAGGTTGTCACTTACATACTCTTCTCAGAGTTCACCATTAACACTGAAATTACTTCTTGGCAAGTAGGATCGTTCCAAGCAGCAAAACAATTTGTTCTACGTATTCGTTGCTTTAGACTTTTGTTTCATTTCGCTCCATAATTATTAAAATATTTAAAAAAAAACAGAATAAAGGAGATAATTTGTTAACGTGGGAGGTAGCTAATCAACCATTTAGTGACAAACTTGGGTACGGTGCCTCGATCGCTGCGGAACTGGATTCGTACGGTTTGAACGAAGAATCTGCTTTGATTTGAACAAGCAGATAAGTGTAGGATAGTCAGAACGTTCACTTGGCCTAACGCGAACACTGTAAATGGATGTTACAGAAAAACCTCGATTTTTTCTAATTTATTATGAATGTTTAAAATGTACGCTTGTTATTAACTAGACAATTTCTTCGGTTTAACACCTTCATTATTATCTGTGTATTTTTGTTGCTGCATGTGAATCATATCTACCAACATTTATTGACGTGATGCATTACAATTGCCATTTGAAGTTACTGGATAAAAAAAATCCATTTATCAAAGCAAAACTAATAACGTCACATCTTTACATCTTAATAAATAGTACCCGAACACTATAAAATGCATAGTATAGAAAATCTCCCTATCGTTATAAGTCAGTTCTCACTGTTGTTGATGTTGCTCTGACTGAAAACAAAGTTTATATCACTCATCATTTATTTCAGTATCTTTCCAACTAAACACATTAGACAGGGATGCTGCCTGCAGTCGAAAAGATCAATGGGAAAGTGTTTGTTGAAAGATGCAGATTATAGTCAATTTTATGGTGTTTTTTATATTAATGCTGAAATCACACTGTTTTACAAAACATAAACGTAAATTAAAACCATAGCTATAACAGAAAAAAGTAAGAAACTGACCAAAACGTTGCATCATACTACAATTTTTTTTTAAAATCTATATGATGAAGTCGATTAAACCTGTAAAAATAACATAGTAGTGTTACCCTGACGCACTGAGGTGTGTGTGTGTGTGTGCAGCTTTGTAATTACCCACGTGTGACCATGCAAATACGTTCCCGAAAATACCTTATAAGTCATGACAAAAGTGTGCTTTAATTCTGTACTTTCTTCGATTTAAACGATGCTAAACGAAAGTCTTACGTTCTCTTCACAATTTTTGGTGTAAAATTTCTAGGCTGATGCAGGATTAGGGCCAAGATTGTTGGTTTGTTAGCAAGCAATTCTCGTTGAAGACCGGATTGTATTTGGAGAAATAAGATGGGTTGGAAAGATTCAGGGTCGTCTAAAAAAGACTGCTAAAACTTAAAACCTTTGTATGTATTCTTGAATAATAAAAAGCATTACTGCAATCGTCAAAATATCTGTCATATGAGTTTATAAAATAACTAATGATATATTTTTTTTGTTGTAATACCTTTTGGGAGATTTTTCTAGATATTAAAAGTCAATGTTTTGATTTATTTATTCATAATTCTATGCAATAACAAATTTATAACTTTACAATAAAAACGCAAACGTTTTTGGATACGCTTCAATTCTCTCCAATGTAGTTATTAGTTGGATATAATTTTTTCTGCAGTCAGCCCAGCTTTTAAAGTTCGATCCTTTGTACCAGATTAACGCAGGATGCCTGAGCCATATAACTAATTTATAATGTTCACTGACTAAACTAAATTTTAAAAGCTGTCATCTTTGTAAATACCTCAACAAGCGTTGTCAGCAATGAATGTTTACGTTTGAAATGTAAAACAAAATTTTAAATGTTAATTAGATTCCACAAAAAAATGTGTGCAAACTAACTTTATATTCAAATCCAAAAAAAAACAAAAACATTAGTAGTTACCCCATGTTGGAAAATGTACCTGTGCCTGTTCTTGAGTTAGATTGTGTCAGATCTAATCGAAATGAGGTGGGTAATCAGGACTAGAGTGAGTTTCATTGACTTACAAATTGCACTGACCCACACATAAAGCTGACAGTTAAACACAAACCAGTAAAAGAACAGCGACAAATAAGCATTAGTTAAGATTTTTAAAATTTTTTACTCATAGTTGTGCCACGGACCTTTATAGGTTTTCAATACGTTTGTAAGTAATATGTTCATCTTCATTAAGCATCCGAGAGTTGAAATGGGTACCATGAAGCTACATATAATACCAATAATACATCTTTATTTTCAATCAGTGCAATGTGCTCTCAAGGGTTGTTATTCTTCCGTAAGACAACAAACAAAATGATAATATTATAGAGTGTTATCGATACCATATATCGTTTACGATTGTTTTTCGGGAAACATTGCGCATATACAATCAGATATTACGAGTTGTCTCCTTTTGCTAGCCAGTATTTTATTTCATGTATGAGAAGCAGTAACATGGGATTTTAGAACAATCACGGACTTTACCATAACAGTTTTATATTTTTACAATAGTTGTTTGATAAGCTCCAGATAACGACAGTACAGACATGAGAAACTTTCCAAACCTATGATTGATCTATTTAGTTAGACATTTAAAGAGCTTTTATAAATACGGTAAATATAGCGAAAGCCTATAAGTAGGCATTGAAAATCGAATTAAAAAAAAACAACATTCCTGAGAATTACAAGAGAGTGGTAGCAGAAACATGGGATGCTCGGTCGTCAGACGCAAGTCTACTGGTTAACCCCATCATTTCATCTCTTCCTGTCACAGATCTCGTCGTTATCCGATACACCGTTTTCCCACGATGCTTGCTGCTTTTGGACGACTTTAATTTTTTGATAACTTAAAATAGCTCCCGTCGATAGTTTCTCTCGCTGGAGGATTTTTTCCACACTTTCAATATCTAAAAAGTACCAAAAAAAAAAAAAAATTGATGGAACCACGACTCAAAAGCAGTCAACGTTAAATCGCATTTGCACTGTGCTGACAAGACTGCTGCTCGTGCCATTTTGTAAGATGATTAATCTTCACACTAACCACAGAGTCGTCTCATCAAATCGAGTGAATAGGTAGAGAGTTTATTGGGAACCATATGATTTTTCACACATGGAAAACAACAACAGCACCTTGGATAAGTCTCGCACATTATTTCAATATCATCAGGTACTTTAAATAGTAGCAAGGGTACTTTTAGTTTTCAAACACCCAGGTGCGACTGATCGATATGTTGTCAGAGCAACGGCTAAGTGTTGGAGACAGACGCCTGTCTGTGTCAGAAAATCGATATAACGATTCCAACGACTGCCACAACTCAAAGCTAAATACTATTTTCTTAAAACTACCCCCATATATATATATTAGAGAAATGTGGGCACATTTCTTGTTACACAACAGTACAAAAACTTTCCGTATTTTTTTATGTAAATTAAGTAACTAAATGTTTATAAATTAAATAAATGAAAAACAGCACGTCATCAATTTTCATTGACTGCTGAAAAGAGTTAAAAGTTAATTTGCATATCAGCCATCACGTTTTACTTAACATTAACTAGGTCGATCTTAACAATACAATTCGCCATAATTTAAAAAGCAATAAAAGAATTCATTAAACATCCGGGTATGTTTCGACCACACGATCAAATCTGTACTTAAAACTCTGCTAATTCTAAATATTTCTGTCCGTTCATTTATTTTGCAAAAATGTTTTAATAACGATTTTAAATCAGGAACTTTGTCAAACCAATTGATCGATGCATCTTTTACATATTCTATTACGCTATAACTTTTCTCGATGCCATTTCTGCGAGTTGAAATATTTGGCGCTGGTTTGTGTCGTTACAGTTAGACTTACGGGGTGTTCGAGCACGTTGTTTGTAGCAGCAGGAAAACAACCCTTCTATTAAATATGATTATCAAAGACTTTAAGAAAGAATACATTTTTCTTGCCTAAATCTTGCCTCGTATCGAATGTCTGATACACCTCACAATAACACCATTTTTGTGATAACAAATATACGTTATTATGATATTTTCATTTTCTTTGGCGTAAGTAGATGAAAGGATTTTTTTTTAGAAAAGTTTCCAGCTTAAAGAAACTCGTTTTTCTCAAAGTTTACTATATAGAAATGCTTTTCAGATTATAATTAGATTTTTTATTTAATACATTTTCGCAAAAAAAAATATTGAAACCGTTTGTTGTTTCTGATTTCATGTACTAGAGATGTTCAAAGGAAGCTCGACTGAAATACAAACGCCCTAATAATGGTCTTTGGCGGGATGGGCCTTTAATAGATACATTTCAGTAAATTGCAATATATAATTTCAAGAAGAAGTAAAACCTACTTAATATTTAAAAAATTAATCGCGATTTTCTTTCTTTATTTGTTATCTATGTCATCTCCTCATCCTCCCAGCCGGATTTTGACTAATTGCGTTAAATTCGGGGTCCAGGGTTGAGTCCGGGTTGATTTATGCTGCGCTTAAACCTCGTAAAAGCAACAGCGGAATTGCTTGGCTACGATACATTGTCTCCGTGACGAGCGTCTTCGTCGGGGCATCGGAGTGCCGACTGGGCGAGGAAGTTGGGCGATCAATTACGACTGGCTGAATCTAAAGACGTAGAACATCCTAACCGATAGTAATCAGCACGCGCCGCAATTATTCCGTCCGTACCCAGCGATCTCATCCGTTTTGGCGATCGGACCACGTGATCCGGACCCCGGTGTTTTTTTGTTTTTTTTTTTAGCGGTGGAGAGAATTACAGCTTTGATGCTCAGATAATGAGGTAGAACGACTTGTAATCTGCTGATATAGTTTTTGCAGAATGTGGATATATATGATATACGGAAACCGCAACATCAATTAAACTGATGAAATCGCAATTGGTGTCCGGGTGAGAATAAAGAGAGTCGGGGGTAAATACACGAAGGCATAAATAAGGATTAGATATGCTGATCTAATAACCTGAAATACAGATTTATGGACATCATTTTTTTTTCTTCTTCAAGGCTTTAAGGTAGAAGTATCAGAAAGTCGGTACAGGATTCCAACTTTCCGAATTATAAATTAATCCCGATATAGAACCAGTCAGTAAACATTACGCTGACAGTTTTTCGTTGTCTTGTAAACGATTCACAAAGGGGATGCTCAGAGATGCGGTGACGCTCGAGCTGGTCTCGTGATGATTTCGCGTCTTGGAAGATTTTTTTGCCGTGATGGGCGAGAGACGAGGAGTGGAACAGTAACCATCGCTTACAGACAGCGTCCTCGGTCAAGAATGGATGCGAATGATAACAAAATTTCGTTATTTTAGTACCATGAAATATATAGAAAAACCAAAGTACATCAATTAATGTTCCCACAGGAAAAACAAATTTGTATTGCGACCGGAGTTAATATCTAGTGGAAAAAAGGTTTCTCGCTGTTTCCTGTCAATGTACTAATTAAGTTAAATATACAGGTTAAAAGTTCCTTAAATGTTTTCATTTACCAAGAAGCTTTTTCTTTAGATTTATAGCAGGCAAATCACAACTGAACTGGAGAGTCATTGGTTACGGAAGAAGCGTAATTCCTTTTTAATAACAGGCAAGAAATTAAAGGTCAATCTTTCCAGAGCATTAAAGATGGAAGATAGTAAATATCGGTACCGTGTAGAGTCGGTCTTTTGATTCTTTATGACAGTCACTAAAGATGACGACATAGCACAGAACAAACAGCCATCTTTACGTCATATCTCGGCGCAACGCGATAATTTGGTAAAATGAATATGGACGTTAAAAGAGAAGTGACGTTTTATTTTATGGCTGAGAAATGAAATCCCTTAACGGATGAGGGCGAGAACGAGGCCAGGGTGGCCTGACTGTGCTGGGAGGAGGAAACGATGCAGGTGTGGCCTGACTGTGCTGGAGGTCGAGAACGAGGCAGGGTGGCGCCTGACTGGTGCTGGGAGGGGAGAACGAGGTAGGTGGCCTGACTGTGCTGGGAGGGGAGAACGAGGTAGGGTGGCCTGACTGTGCTGGAGGTCGAGAACGAGGCAGGGTGGCCTGACTGTGCTGGAGGGTCGAGAACGAGGCAGTGTGGCCTGACTGTGCTGGAGGTCGAGAACGAGGCAGGGTGGCCTGACTGTGTTGGGGGGAAGAACGAGGCAGGGTGGTCTGACTGTGCTGGAGGTCGAGAGCGAGGCAGGGTGGCCTGACTGTGCTGGAGGTCGAGAACGAGGCAGGGTGGCCTGCCTGTGCTGGAGGTGGCCTGACTGTGTTGGGGGGGAAGAACGAGGCAGTGTGGCCTGACTGTGTTGGGGGGCGAGAACGAGGCAGGGTGGCCTGACTGTGCTGGAGGTCGAGAACGAGGCAGGGTGGCCTGACTGTGCTGGAGGTCGAGAACGAGGCAGTGTGGCCTGACTGTGTTGGGGGGGCGAGAACGAGGCAGTGTGGCCTGACTGTGCTGGAGGTCGAGAACGAGGCAGGGTGGCCTGACTGTGTTGGGGGGAGAACGAGGCAGTGTGGCCTGACTGTGCTGGAGGTCGAGTACGAGGCAGGGTGGCCTGACTGTGTTGGGGGGGAGAACGAGGCAGTGTGGCCTGACTGTGTTGGGAGGGGAGAACGAGGTAGGGTGGCCTGACTGTGCTGGGAGGGGAGAACGAGGTAGGGTGGCCTGACTGTGCTGGAGGTCGAGAACGAGGCAGGGTGGCCTGACTGTGCTGGAGGTCGAGAGCGAGGCAGGGTGGCCTGACTGTGCTGGGAGGGGAGAACGAGGCAGTGTGGCCTGACTGTGCTGGAGGTCGAGAACGAGGCAGGGTGGCCTGACTGTGCTGGGAGGGGCGAGGAGGAGGCAGGATGGCTGACTATTTATAAATTAAAAATAAGAGAACACGATAAAAAAAAAAAATCATGACAGATACAAAAGTCTGTGACACTATTAAGGTAACAAAAAATATTAAAATGGATGTGGAACTACCAAAGTTCCTCTAACAAAATCTGAAGTAACAAATATTCCACGTTTTCACCATTTATCCATTAAAAAAGACGATGGGTCGATAAACGCAGGGGCTAATTTTCCACGAAAGCGTTGTGATTAATAGTGGCTGCTGATTTGCGACCCCGTGAGATAGATGAACAAGGCCTGAAAATGTCGAACGACTTTCGTTTTTACTGGCAACGTGCCACACGTGAATTTAATGAGCAGTTTTTAATATTGGAGCTGGGGATTTCTGCTTGGGCAGTCACATCTGCATTGTTTGCCCGAACAATGAAATGCTTAAAGAATAATTATAGGACGTATTTACGTTGGCGTCCATCTGCAAACAAAAGAGAACAGTCCAGTATTTCTGCTGGTAAATAAACGGCCTAAGGAGTCGCCGCCGTCCCACCTCTTAGCAACACTGCTGTGGAAGCTGTAACAAATCTCTACTGCACCGGAATTGTTGTTAACTCTTTCGAACTCAAAGTTAAGGTCCGATTGCTATTATTTCTGTGATCTGAATGTTCAGCATATACCTGTAACGGTTTACAACTGTACCAGCTGAGAAGTACAGGCATCGGGGAAAGTTAAGAATACCCGTGTGCCTGGCTAGAACACGTGACGTCATTATTATTTAAATAGAATTTAAATTTTACTACAAAATATACGCGATGGGAAAGTCTGCGTCGTTTAACCTTCCAGAATAAAATTTCTAAAAACTGCGTGGGCGTAATTATGGCGTGTCAATCGTTGGAATCTTAACGTGGTATTTTTCAAACTTTTCAGGTGTCATTTCTGATTGTTTGTTTTGTAGGTAAAACACCTACTTCCTTAAATTACAGCAAGACATCTTTGAACGGCCTTGAGAGATCTCTGCGTGTGGAAGTACAAAACCGTTTATTTAGAAATTCCAGCTGTTCTCTTTGACGTAAAAGTCGTGGCCAAGCTACTCGAGATCCTAGTCAGACGAGGAAACACTACGAGCAAGCATCTGTTATGACAAAGTCAGTACTCGATGACTTTGTTTTTGTAAAATTACGGGCATAAATTAGGATAACAGACCTATTCACTTCATAATTCCATTTCAAACCTCATTTACTAGATTGGTTTTAATAAAATTCAATTTTTAATTTAATTTTAAAAAAATATATAATTTCTTTTTTTTTTTTAATTAATCAGTCCAAAAACTAACAATAAGAAGGCCTCAATATAATAGTAGACTGAAGTTGTAAGAGACAGTCTGCTACTGGATTCTTTAGCTGTTCGGGTCACCATGGCACTAGAAAATACCGAAATCAACAAGGTCAACATGTAGAGCAAGCATAACCGTGTCGCGCAGTGATTGTCGCAGAATGGCCTCTCGTCTTACAACACAGTGTGTGGTCGCTATTTCAAGCTCAATAATGTAAAAACATTGTGTGGCCAGAAAGAACCTACGTAAAAGAGATACTATTCACCTAACTGACGAGAGGTTGTTCGACAGTTCGCTCTACAAGTATTTTTGAATTTTTTTTAAAAAATGAACTATTGATGCTATTGCAAATTGGCTTTTTTTCCTTATCCATCAAAAGTGTTCTTAATTAATTCCACGGTTTTAATGAACCAAAGAATTTTTCTAATAAAATTTCCCTCCCGACAGTAGATCAGATTAAAACATCGAGGTCAGCGAGTGCGTGATAGCGGAGTCTGCGTAGTAATCGCTTATCCATAAATTGTCGAAATGTATTATTTAGTATTTTCTAAGAACTAGAGAATATAAAATTACATTTACATTGCATTCTTATGTGTTCATCAGTAGAAGCGAACAGGACGGAGCCATCTTTACTGAATAACATTAAAAATAGGCAAGGTATTATATACAATTCTACCTAGCAACTAAAAGACTTTCATGTTTTTTTAAATGTCTTGTAAATACCGCGTTCAGATGACCTTAAGCTTCTTATTTCAATGATTAAAGATTAAGAAAAACGGCATTTTGGTTCTCAGTGTCCGTCACTAAAGATGACGTTAAGGAGATTTAAAGATGAAAAGAGGTATTTTGTCTCATTGTCAGTCAATAAAGATGAAATAAAGCTGACTGCTGCTTCTGTTTTCATTTAATGAAGATGAATTAAAGATTATTCTTTGCTTTTTTATGAGTTGCAGAAGAACTATAAAAGTATAAACAGCGATATCGTTTTAGTGTGGTGAATGTGTAGTCAATACTGTGGCTGGATGTATCGCATGAGAAGCGTACATAGATCAAAGTCTTAGCTGGTGAAGGCGACTCCGTGTGGCAGATTGCAGCCCTATTTCATGTTTCAAAAGAAATTGTATGCAGGTTTCTGAGGTGGATACGTGAAACTGGTACTGTTGATGATAGATGCGGTCAATGAAGAAAGTCCAAACTTTGCAAAACTAATGTTAAGTACTGAAAGGTGCAGGGGAACTGAGACAGTGGGATGACCGAATCTGGAGAACGTAACCATTACTTGTGATTCTAAGTTTAAACTGTTTAGCAATAATCGACGACAGTTTGATCGAAGGCAGACCAGGAAATATAACATCCTGTGCACAACAGTTACAATGAAACGTGGAGGTAAATCAATACATGTATGGGGTTGTATATCAACCAAGAGTGTCAAGGATTTGCATAAACTCGAAGGTATACTGGTTTTCGACTGGTACAGGCAGGTTCTCATCCATCGTGTAATTTTCTCAGGAACACATCTCATTGGGAGAGGATTTATCTTCCAATATCACAATGACCTCACGCATACGCCCAACCTAGTGGAAAACTTTCCGGAACATAAAAAGTCCACGAAACACTCACAAAAAAGGTTCTGCATGAAGTCCTGATATGAACATCATTGAGGCTGTATGGGGATTACATGGCTACTGAGAAAGTCAAACGGCAACCAAACATCTTGGATGAACTGTGTACTAATGCACTGTACAACGTATTCATTTTGCTTTTGTATATGTTCTATAATAATACATTGTGTATGTATTATATACGTCTCTTTCTCAGTAGCAATGGCTCATTTGTGGATAACCTCTGTGTTTCCACGATTATTTTCAATACTGTAATTTATTATTTGAGAGTTTATAATATTGATAAGCTTTATATTTATTTATTCTATAACAATATCCCATTTCAGATTAGAAAAAGGCACAAAAAATATTTTTAGTTTGTAATTTAAAGTATTTTGCAAACATCATGGGGAAGTTCTGTGCAGACCAAGAAAGCATTGAAAATTAATGATTTAAGGGATATCTCGATCCATCATTTTAAAGAACTTTGTGGGGTTTTTTTTAAACATTTTGAGTGAAAACCTTTGATTCTGTTACTCTAATGCGATTAATGAGTCTTACTATATTGTCAACTTACAGTGCTTCAGAAGGCTGCGTAGCTCTGCGATTGTTTTTCTCGATTGTCCAGCTCACTATAATAATCATTTAAATTTTTTATGCCTTCTTTTCTGCTGTTGTTGGTAATTATCTAAACATGAAAAAGTCTTTGTTTTATCATCTAACCCTCGTCATCAGACCATCAGTTTTAAACAATTACACAATACGCACTACACTAAATGAATGGCTGTACTTGGGAAAAGAAAGTACAAATTTAAACCAACAAACAAGCTTATAATCTTGTATGGAGCTTTGCAAACTCTTGATGGTAAATCAAGTTTTTAGAAATAAAAAACAAAATGTTTTATTTAAAGTTTTAGTTTTTTACCTCAACCAGATTTTTGGGTTGCTCATTTTCCCGAAAGATGGCAGTGGTTTCAGAGACGAAAACAATATTTAACTCAAACAAGTGACATTATCTGGAGCAAAAGTCAGTTTAGGTGGCATTATAATTTTAGTTACGACTCCAAACTAAATATTATAGAATACCCGTATTGCTCAGAAACTATACACTCCTCTCTTCTGTTCTCTCTTGGTCTTTTTTTCCCAGTTTATACTTTCAGTAAATATTTGGACACAATAAATATTATTGGGAATTTACTAAAGGTTATCAACAGACCATAGATAATAGCAGCAAAATGTCAGATTTTTCACTTTCTATGTAGTTAACTAAAAATCTTTTTTTTTAAAAAAAAGGAAGCCCAATAGTAATGATAAAGATGGTAGTAACAGAGAGAGAGAGAGAGAGAGAGAGAGAGAGAGAGAGAGAACTCTTTAGAGACTGAGCTATTTCTACATCAGTTGTTTTGCGCATGCGTGTCTAGTCGGTGGCTTTCTGGCTGAATTTCATTTGGGAATGTTTATCACAGCTTATTTTTCTGTTAATTAGCATTTTAAAAATTTTGTCTGAATAGATCTTTAAACTTTTAAACAGGTGGTATTAGCATAAATGATGAATCATTGTCTCTAATTTCAGAAGACAGGAAACTTCGACACATCTAACTAAGCCTGTTATCACTGGCAGCTCCAGTAAGACAATCACCGGTGAAGGTTAGTAGGCGGAGAGTAGGACCATAACTTTTGGCGGATGAAGCCCGACCAGTAGCGGTAAATTAAATTAGAAATACCGGAATATGGCTTCAAATTTAGCGAAAGCTTCACGCAAAGAATGTTTAATGCCTAAAACAACTTTCGATGCGAAAGTGATCTGTGCTCTCTGTTATCTTGTTCTGTACAATGAGATGCTATAGATAATCATAGCGTTTCTGTTTATGTGGAACACATTTTATAAATGTATTACTGCACTGAATATTCTCAACTTCTTGGTTATCCATACGCATAGACGTCCGATCACCTGAGCGCAGCAATATAACAGATTCTACTCTATACAGAGCAGTGATCAATAAATTTGAAAACAATTTTAAAATGATTTTTAACTAATGTATATTGGTAACTTTGCCGACGAAACGATGTAGCAGTTCACTTTAGGAAATTAAACTCATAAACTAATTTTCTTTGTCCCTTTATGTAGAAAGTCGTGGCACCTGAATTATTGATAAGACCGTGACAAATATGGATTGACAAGCTGGGTAATTTACTCACAGGGGAATTCTTTCCTATTTCCATTGATATCAGCAGCAAACCGTAACGTAATTATTGCAGAACATTTTTGATATTGCTTTTCCACCTCCCTCAAATCCACTATCGGAAGGTCTGTTGTTCCAAATTCGTCAGCACGCTGTAATAAGTCAGGTGTGTCTATTATCTAATAACGTCATCGAAGCGTCGTGAAAGCTTCCGGTCGTCATCAAATATCTAAAAGTAAATCTAACTCATTAAATATCTATACAAATTAAAATATCAACAAAATTGTTATTAGAAGTCCATCGCACTAAAAGCTCTTTTTTTCCTTTTATAAAGGATGTGAAGGTAGCAATATATATATATATATATTTTACGTGTGATCAGAATTCTTAGAGGCTTCTATCGGATCGTTCCCACGTAACCTGTGCTGGAGTTAAGTTGGTATACAAACATCCTAAACGCATGGAAATATTTCTAAATAAATTTCACTAAAATTTAACGAAAAAGAAAACTTCTGATAACATTTTACGGGTACCTCACCTAATAGCGCTTAAAATAAAATTTTAACAAGGAAAAAAAAAATCGGCTAAATAGTTAAGATTTCTTATTTCAACATAACTAAACAAAAAATATATATATTGTCTAGATACTAATGATATTACTGATATCAGTTATACTGTAATAAAAGTATCAAATATTTTACCTAAATTTATTTGGAAAATAAAAGTATCAACTACCAGATTCTCTTAAAGTACAGACGTGAAGATGTTGTCTAATATCAGGTCCTGACAAGAATATAGCAGAATGTTATTTATTTCCTTTGTATTTCTAACCGTAGATCGACAACTAAGAGTTTGACTGTTTCCGTGATTGGAAGCATTATTTTAGAAACCTAATAATCAAACCGTATAATCAGAACATCGTATTACCTCTACCTTATCTTTAATGGCCGAAGAAAAAAATCTTTACAATGGATTTTCCTGACATTTATTACTCATAATTAATAACCTGTAAGTATGTTCTACGTGGAAGTAATCTTCTGGTTTTTAAGAAGGCCATTACATGGGGAGACGTTTTGCCTTGTGTAATATTTGTCGTCGTTCATTTATTCTAGAACTTGGAAATATAATAGCGAATTTATGTTGAGCTATTTTATAATTCACTACGAATAAGGTGGACAAACTGAGATCTTTATAAAAGCAGTGAAATTTTCTTGGTTTTCCTGTTCGCAAGCTTCTTTGCTAAAAATTCATATACAGTTTCCTGTATAATAACTAATAAAGACACAACATTAGAATATAATTAAGATAATATTGAGTCGCTGGACGGTGGGTGCCGTACTGTCTGTCTAGCCTCTCTTCATGGGAATAATTATGGATGAATATATTCATACATTATTGGTGACCACCAAGAAACATAGTGTTTTAACACATCTGTATCCACTAGCCATTTTCGTCTTCACGACATGCCGCGCACCTGTCTGAGTCATTTTCTATGCTGACTCCCACTTCACATTCTGTTCAGATTTCAACTCAAAAAATAGATCAAAACCATAATGAATTCTTATAACAAAAAAACAGCACCAAGTTCAGTTATATCCTCCATTAAAAAAGTAGTTTTTTGTTTAAAAAATTTTTAAAAAAGCGTTTCTTGTTGAGATTATAATCACCATATTTCTGTTGGGGGACTAGACTTTCTTTTGTACTATTTAGTAACATTGATTTCTTTTCTTTGTTGTTATTTAATAAAAACTTCTAACACGTGATTGCCTACTTGTTGATCGGCGCCAATAATATTTGATTATGAATTTTTGTTTTAAATATTGGAAACTGTGAAGTCGGGATCAATATCTAAAATAACAATTAAAAGCCGAACAAAGAAATACTGTGGCTAAAATAAGATCCCGTTAAAAGAATTCTTTTTAAATGAAAATCACACGAGAAAACAAAAGTGTAAATTAAACAAAAAGTTGCTTAACCAACAAACGTTCAGAGCACGACACAAAAACAGTGATTTGGTTTTTTTTAAGAATAACTTTTGTGAGTTTTGAAAGATGATCAATAAGTTTAAAATGTCAAAAACAAGCATATATATATATATATATATAGAACTTCGGGAGAAATGTTTTGCGCTCCACGCATAATTAATTATGTATAACTATTTTTAATTAAATGATTCGTGTTAAAATCGCAGACACGCTTATTAAAGTGGTTAATCTGCAGCCTAGATCATCAGAAGCTTTCACCTCAGCTTCGGTGCGCAGAAGTCATTCCACAGAACATGAAGATTAATTAAGAAATGTGCATAAAAGCGAAAGTAGTTTTCGGAACGTAGCATGTAAACGTCTTTGATGTTATTTGTCTTTCGTGAAAAGGACCGGTAATTTAAGGTTTCTGAGAGAAAACCCAAAAGGCTTCAGACCAAAAAACATGGCTTTAGGCTAAAAACGCAGCAAAATTCGGAAAGCATTTAAGATAAACGCAACATTTCGGATTAAGTTTCGGAACTGTTTTATTTATACATTTTTAGTGTTTATATGCTCGTGTAAAAGATATGGCCTGCCTAGGAAAGTGTGCGCGCGCTTGCGGTCCGACCCCCGGTAGATTAAAGGACAGAAAAGAGCTGGCAACTGTAAAATCGAGAGATAACCGATCCATTAAAACCAGAAAGCTTCGGATTGGCAATTAGTGAACACGGGACAACATCACACCGTCAGTGATGGCGAACAAAAACATTTATGTTGTACACAGTAAACACCATTCCAATGAATCATTTTCTATTGTAAAAGTGTTAATTAAAAGACTAGCTGGCACGTTATCCGAGCCTCTTTTATTACGTTTAGATCATGCTTCGTGAGTGATTAAAAGATTTAATATGTTAAGTAAACAGCGTTAGGTAGAGCTTATTCATTAAAGATGTTTCACATACTTTGCTGCATCTACGTATCGCCCAGTTATGATATCCTCGCTGACTAAGTTCTATAAAAGGCTATAGAATTTACTTGTGTTTACTCTTATCATAACAAAAAAAGACTATTTTACCCGTTGTATTAAAAGAAAAAAAATTTAAGGCTCGATTTCAAATAACGTTTTGTTTTCTTTTTTTTTCGTGTATTGCCAAAACTCTGTAAAATGAATAATGAAGAGACGAATAAAGTTTTCCATGTGTGCGATGATTCACCACACACCGAGGAAGGTCAGATACAATCATTAATTTCTTGGGGGGGAAAAAAAACCTATTAATTTGAAACCAGTTTGTTCTTTTTTTTTCTTCATCCAAGCCGAGTCGACCGTCCTTTCTGTGTGATAAGTAAATCGGAGTTAATTTGTGTACATTATTTTTTTTTATAAATT
Organism: Nautilus pompilius; assembly: GCA_018389105.1. NCBI lineage: Eukaryota > Metazoa > Mollusca > Cephalopoda > Nautilida > Nautilidae > Nautilus > Nautilus pompilius. The sequence continues at coordinate 374,856 of JACATO010001128.1, read as the reverse complement.
GCTAAATAAACTGTTAATGGCTTCTGCGGTCTGATGCTGAGCTTCGTGTAGATCAATTTCTTTGTGTGTTTTTTCTTTATTGAGCTCTGTCTAAGAGTTTGGGTAGTTTTCAGGCTTCCGACTGACCAAACTCGTTCTGATTTGCAAAAGTCGAAATTTTTTTTAATGTTTACTATAACAATATGGTCTCCGAATATCCATGCCTTGCTTTACGCTCAGACCGTGCGAGATAGAACTGAAGCGTCCTGCTGTCGTGAAGCTCTCTCAGGCCGGAAAGACAAAGAGCAAAGTATCATCGATCGATTCGTCAAAACCTCCCCTTTCAAAGACAGACCGCGATTGAGCCGACCGCTTACTTTCTTAACAAAGACATTTTTAAAAGTTCTGGGCAGTCATGTGTCTCAAAATCGTAGCAGTCCATGAGAAAAACGGCCCAGGAACTTAATGTCAACGAATCGATCGTTCGGAAAGTGGACAGAAAAGAGCTCAACTTCTTGCATATTCTGGAAACGCAATATTTTATGGTGAAATCGAAAAGAAAGTCACTGAATCGTAAGATCCGGTTTTCGGGAAACAACCATGCGTGCATCTGTTTTCTGGTAAGAAACTGTTCACAACCGAACAGTTGGTCAACATTCAAAATAACCGTATTTTTGTATCCTACATCTTCCTCTATCCGTCGAGACCAAACGACTGCTGTCGAATGCCAAATGCGTTTTCTGTGATGGTTTTGGTTCCAGTGACGAGCAAACTCCGTTGTTTTCTTTCTGTTTCTCAAGGCATCAAAATCTACAATTACGACATTCGGGAAGCCCGAGCCCACATGGCCCGAATGGTGCAAACATTATCATCCGGGAGCTTTCCTGACTTGACGGGCAAGGAAGATTGGCGGCCGCCATCGTCCAATCTGAATACTTGGGTTTCGCTATTTGGGAGATTTGGGAGGAAAATGCTCGATCAAAGCTCCGCGAGAAAATGCCAAAGCGCTCGTGCAATCGTTCCCCAAGAAATCAGACAAGATTCTCCAAGAACAGCTCCGAAACCTCGCGGACGACTCTCCCGGGATCTCTGGGATCACTTCAAATCCAGAGGCGGATTCGTCGAGTGATTTGGATGTCAGATGCGGTATTTATTCGGATTATGTATTCAAAACACTCAAATTTAGTTTTTAACCTTAATTTCAGCTGTATTCTATCCATGTTCTGTTTGTATGATCTTCGTGCTGTCCTGCTGATTAAAAAAGGAAGCTGCAGAATAATGTTCTGTTTGTTCGAACACTGAGCTCCAGGTACCAGACGATGCATGTCGCCCGTGGCGCGAGCGTATGGATGATTTGGTTTATCGGAAAGCTGAAATAACGAAGCGTTTACAGCCAAATGAACAATTCCGAGAACCTCCACTGTCAGCGTCTAGAAGGTTCCGAAAAGAAAAGTCGGGCTGTCTATCGTGAGTTTACACGGGTGCGAAGACGGTTACAACTCTGCTTAAGGAGCAAACCGTCTTTCTAAATGGTAAAGTGGAATGGAAAAGATTCGGAATTCAAGACGAAGTCAAAGATGGCTGGAAAATGGTCATTTGTACTGGGAGTTGTGGGGTGACTGTTGGTTATTCTAAAATAAGATTAATAACAGTGAGAAAACTTGACTGACTGAATTTGTTTATCGCGTACTAGTTCAGAATTTTCTAAAAAAAAAAAAATAGGTGAATAAATAGCTTGACACAGCTTGTCGACAACAGAAGTCCAAGATGAATGGTTAATTCGGTCTACCTCGCCTGGAGTCCTCTCTGCCTCGGAAACGGCACCAGAGCGGCTAAAGTGATGGCGGGCAGAAAGAGCGATAAAAGAAAAGTCCTGAATGAGGATTTTTACGTCAGACGAGTTACATTTTGTGAACAAATTAAAATCAATGTTTCAGCTCACTGATAACTGTTCGTTACATCGTTACGCGCTTATTTACTGAAATGCACTAAGATCATCTATATATATATATATAGCCAGCCTTTTCAAAAACTGTGTCCAAAACAATAATCTGGTGATATACAACGAGGATTACTGGATGTGTAGTTTACACTGTCTGAGCCGACGACGACGACCTTCCTTCAATCCGGAATGGATTCCCGTGAAAGATTCCTCCTTTTAATTTCGCATCAGAAGGGTTTCTCTCTTCCAGTGGAGAGCCGCTGGCTTCTGATGGTGATGATGAATACCAAAGAGTAGCATAAACAGTTTGTCATCAGAATAAAATCGGCGCATTTTCTTGTCGAGTTGAAACTAATATATTCTATCACAAAAAATAATTACATTCATCTATTTACTTTTGTCATTCTGCTATCATCCTTTCTTAAAGTAGACCTAATATATTTTTCTTTTGTTTTATAATGCATAGATTGCATTGCTATTCTACGCCGCTGTTCTGTTCCAGCTTTTATCCTCCTCTTCCATTCATTTCACCCGCTTTGTGGAATCTCTCCATTTCCTCTGGCTTCGCATCCTCCCGGGGATTGTCGCTTAATTCAGATTCATTCGACCGACTCGTATTGCCACTATCTCTTTATTTCACTTCATTTGTTTTCCGTTTTGACGTCTCTCTCTCTCTCTCTCTCTCTCTCTCTCTCTCTGAAATATATCTCTGGGACATTGTCACCATGTAATCACTTCGACAAGTAAAATCGATAAATTAACTGAGCCGATCACTGACAATAAGTCATTAAATATGTCATTAGATGTTTCAGTTTTAAACTCTACTTTACGGAGATTCGATTTAAATTCCCAAAAAACGTCAGGCTTAACTCGGAAGAATGTTCTGGTCCACGACTGGTTGTCGGGATGCGATTTCAGTTTTTCTGTCAAAGAAATTTTTAATAGAATTTTGTTATGAAAATCTGTTCTTGTAAATACATCAGCAAGAGACACGGGTAAAAATTAAAATCTAAACAGCTATGTTATCTCCCCCCCTATTTTCTAAACTATTTTCGTTAATTTTTACATAGATTCCCATGTCTCCTTAAGTTGGTCAGGGTCGGATTTAAATACCACTAGCCTAAGGCATAGATAAAGCGAGAAAACATGTCCTAGTCCGTTCTTGTTCTGAGTTTCTTCCATGACATTAGAGCCTGCATTTAAAGGGCTAATAAGAAAAGAGAGAAAGGAGGGAGAAATTGCTCAGCAAAGTTAAACACGACGAACTCTAGTCTAACACACTCGACCAGCGACGTCAAGACGTTCGGTGGTGGCTGGCTGGCCCACGGTGCTGTTTCCCGACCTGTGTCATCCTCTGATTGACCAGTGCGAGCGAATATTCTTGGCTTCCAGAGGTCTTAAGAGTTTGCGCCGTCTCTTATTTCCCTGCACTAAAAAGGAGGGGACAGAACTCCTCCTGTTTTGCACGTCACCATTTATATTTCAAACCGTAGCGCATAACGAATAGCGGCTCTTGCTTTAAGCTGAATCGTGCGTCCCGGGTGGTCATGAGGGCGCTAAACCCAAATATCCCAACGCGCGCTGCAACACCATATTATATCATCATCAACCGGGACCCGCAGTTGCCTGGTTTTCACGTTGACGATTATAGAAGAATGCTAACATCGATCAAACCATGACGATATCTCACCTATCCTGGTGACTCTGGTTCTGAGTTATCCCAAATCTGTAGGCGATATCCTTTTGTGTTGCCAAGTTTAACCAAAAATGAACGTTCCCCCTTTTCTCGGTAAAAGGGCGTGGTTAGTTGTTGGAGCCGTTTTTTTTCTTCTTCTTTTTTTTATATTTCCCCAGGTTATCTGATATATTTAGTTAAAATATTCTTGCTTCTGTGCAGATAAGACAGGCCTGAGGGAATTAGGAGGAGTGTTCAGGACTGGCTCAGGGAATTCACTAGAATAATAGCCAACTCGCGATAATTGATTACGGATGTAAATGAAACGTATTTAAAAGATGAAAACCTTCGTTGTTTTACTTTAAAAATGAAGGGCGTTCAATGATGTATCCCTTGGCAGCGATATAGGTGCCTGGGACGAACCCGTCCCCGGTGTAGGAGGAAGGGTGCCCACCCTGCTGACTAGATACAAGACTGGCAGAGCCTTGAAGCTAGAGCTGGATGATATTCCGTTTCCACGAAAGTCTCCGCCTTGGTGTGTACACTGGAATAGTCCCTATTCCTCTGTTTGACTGTGGGAGGGAACCGGGGATCCTGAGAAGAAGCGATGCCAATGGACTGGAGCAAAAATGAAAAGGAGCCTTGTTATGTGGTTCACCAAAGCAAGTTAGTTCCTAGCGGATATAAAATTCAGTCCCTTTTCAGCAACAAAGCCAATGGATTACCTCTTTCTTTTGCAGCACAGCAATTTCTTAAATCCATTAATCTGTGGGGTGCTTTAGGCAATAAAACTAATCTAATTAGCATAAGGGATTTTTTAAAAAATTACGGAAAACATTTAAAAACGAACTACCTAGGGTCCTTAGGGTACCTTTTAGGTAGCAAGATTTTACAAATAAGTGAACAAAAGATTCCCCCTATACAACATCACTAAATGCAAAAATAAGGGTTCACTAAATTTTTCACATCGATTTATATACAAAAAAATTGTAAAACTCTATTTGGACCGAATGCAAAATTCACTAGTCGACTTTCTGGGCACTTGACGACCCTTTGTTTCGAGGTATGGGGAGGTGTAAAGCAATTATGATTTGTGCTGGGCCTCATGAAAGAGGAAAATGTATCATTTTGTATAGCATCGCTGACACCGAGTAAAAGAGCTGTCCGAAGGCTTCGGACCCCAGTAGCGTTTAGATGGAATCTCGCTTATCGCGTTCCTACCCATAAATCAGAAAACTATTGGCGACTTTAACATTAATAATAAATAAACAAGCAACGCGCGGTTTTTTGGGGGTTACAAACGAGCCGATAAGTCGAACTCAGTAAAACAGAATATTGGGACTTCTCGTCTGGTTATTGCGTGTGACTGGGCAACCGAAACATCCGCGGACGGAGAGAAATGGGTTTTTACCTGGGCTGCAAGTTCTGTCGTCGCTTTTAGCTGAGTGGATATTTTACCTGGTGGCGAACAGCATCCGTTTGTTCTGCCACAACTTGACGGCATTTCTCTATTCGTCTTCGCATAATTAAATATATTCTAATTAGCTTGTGATTCAGTAAATTTGCATTTCGGTTTCCAGGAAGTCGCAAATGAGCAAAAGCAGTCATCATTTTTATTAAAAAAAAAGAGAGAGAGAGAAAAGATTTGTGAGAAAGTTTCAGCATGAACTCGTAGCGGCCCGTTTTTTGTCGTGTGTTTGCTCGTATTTCTCTATACGTTATAACCTTATGTGCATGTTACTGTGTGCAATAACAAATTTACCATATGGGAAATATAGAATATCATTAAGTGTGCCGGCATGACCGCCACAGAGAGAGATTGGTTGATTGATTTAAAGAGAATTCTCATTTTTGTAGTTGTTAGGACAATCAGTCTTGCATTTTAAAACACGATTAATGAATTTTACTTTAAAATGTGAAAAATCTAGTTACCCACCACTTTTACTTTAGTATATCAGGATTTTTACAGAAATTACTTGCAAGATCTCATCCAGTGGAGCCCTCGAGAAGTCACTCACGCATGCGGAAGTGACGGTGGATAAATCAACTCGACCCTTCACTTAAATCAATTCTACGAGGTCAGAAATAATAGGCATCGCTGAATACAACGTGGCAACTATTATTTGCAATTTTAAATTCTAATTAATATCTCACTGCCATTATTAAACTAAAAGTACAATTTATAAGTGGGGGGACAAATAATGTTACTTCCTGATGACTTCATTCATTAACTGTCCATATTTACTGAAGACCGAAATCATTAATTTATTTCGAACATAACAAATGCAAAATTAGAATAAGCGATAAATTATGGTTAGATATTTACTTGGTGTTAAATTAATAACAAGTACCTAGATGGATGTCATATTGCAGATTCAGAAATAAAACATTTTCCCATCCTAGCACCAGATGAAAGTTGAGTTAACTTCTTTAATAACTCTTTCATGTCATTTACAGTGCATCACCATTTTTCATATAAATTGTCTCGAGATACCTATGTCGGTCATTAGAAGTGAAATGAAGATTAACTTAAAAAGCATCGAAGGTTTACTTAAATATCAACGTAAACTCGTCTCGAGCTTATGTTAATCATTTTAACCACCTGTATGGTGGGATACTTCACTAAACATTCTACTTACAAATTAACTCATGTTTATTGATTTTGTACCTGATGAGACTCGCAGATCGTGGACAGACACTCGGAGATTTTTGGTTTCGTGCCAAGTACCCGCCAGACGCTTCATCATGTGTCGCTAATTATCCTGGCTTCAGACAAAATAGGAGAATAATATCAGTGTGCAATTTATCAAAGTTAAGTAGTGAACACTACAAACGACAGGTACAATATCTTGTAACAATATCGTCGAGTAACTTGTCTTATTTCTCGTATTATTATTTTTTTTACAAGACGGATTACTTTCAAAAAGAGCACGTTATTATTTTGCAATGTTTTTTTCTAAAAGATAAAACAAAATATGTCTAGGATTCTTGCTTGAGTATATTCTAATAATCATTCTAAACCTGCCATCATTTAATAGAAAAAGCGTCTACACCTACCTTTAACATTTTAGAGAGATTGATTATTTATTTAAACTTTGGCATAGTTTAAAAACATTCTAAAATGGCTTTTTAATGTAGAAAACAGAAGTTATTCTTTATTTCGAATAAACGTAGTCACTTTTCAGTTGAACTTGTGGAATGTCACATTCTGACAATACTGTAATCAGAGTAAATTCAAATATCATTAGAAAAATGTAGATCAGTATTTAAGTCTAAAAGAGAAGTAATATTTAAATTATGCAAACAATTAATTTAAATGCTGCATTACTAGAACAAGAAAATGTAAATATCAGACATCAAAATTGAGTTTCTTATAACAAGCATGATGTGACGTAACTAGTCTATTTCTGGTGTCCCTTTTATTTTAATTAGCATACGGATGAGCATGGATGCCATGTGTGTGTTTTTTTTTTTATTTTCTTTGTCACATATTCATGAATCAGAGTATGTCCTTGGAGCAGCAATAAAGCTGGGCACGAATTTTAAAAAAGTTCCTGGTCAGTGCCCAGCGGTAGGTGAGTAACGCGAAATGTCTGCAAGTCTTGTTGTTAGCAGCAATTAAATTTAGACAGCTCTACGGCTTTATCAAGAAAGAGTCGGATCCGATACCTGGCCAGAAGCTGGTTGATCATATGCGACATCACTATCGCAGAGCAACTTCATCGGAGCCAGCCATTCCAGAGAGACTTTTGAGCTAACCGGTGGCACCCAGACGCGTCCAGCCGTATTGACAAAGACCGAAGACGACAGGTATGCAGTAGTGCTGGCGGCAACGTCTTGGGATTTAAAAAATGAAGTTGGTAAAGGAATTTTCAGCCCTCCTAATAGAGTTGGTGCACAGTAAAACAAGTGTTGCTGGATGGAATCGTTTCATTAGTGGCAGTAACAGCGACCGGAACGGTGTTAAGAAGTCAAGTAAAAAAAGAATCCTTTAGAAATAGAATTTTCTTTTTCAGACAGATAAACGATCGTCGATATGTCCACACAGCCATACTCCAAAATCTGATTTTCACTAACTAAAGAACGCCACACGTGGAATTCTGATTCCTTCTTATTCAGAATGGTCAATGTCTCTTGTTATGATATAAAAGCTAACATTCGCCTCCAAAAGCCGAAGATCTGTTTATCTGTGATCCGAACCTGACCAAGATTTTAGAAAACCGCAGAACTTATTGATGTTTCGGTATTTCTCGCTGCTCTGCTCTCGCGAATACAACTTATCAGTCGAACATTCGTTAACTGTTTATTAAAATCAGACATGCGTATCGCTTCCATCTAGAAGTTGTAAGAGAAGTGGACTCTTTCAAACTAGTTCAGTGGTAATTAGTTTGGTATATTCTTCTTCGACACCTTTCATTTTAGAGGATGACTGAACAATGTCAGCCGTGGAAGCCATCTCAGAGTACCTCTAAATAGATTTCCCTTAATTATCTCTCTAGAGAGAATTAAACACCTGCTTTCCATTCTCATCCGTTGGGCAGACTAAAGGTCTGGTTTCTTTGCGAGTTCCAGCCCCAAGAAAACGAAACAGCCCTCGACAAAAGTACAAGCAATCACCGTTAACCACTGGACTACTGCGCTGCCCAGGGTTATCTGAAAATGTAGTAGAGACCGTAGTTAGGTCGGCTGTAGTCGGAGCGCAGTGGGCGCTTTTGCGCTACCCACAGTTTCCGGTGTCACGCACCGAGCTGGTATTCGCAATAGGGAACACTCTCTACTTCCGATTTACACAACCGTGCGGATGACAATCGATTCCCGCTGACCACACGCTCATAACCTATTAGGTCTCCTCTTAGACGTCTATAATCCAAAGTCCGTAGATCTAATACTGTTGAATAGCAATATTGTAATGCGCAACAATGCTACCATTGTTACTTAACACTTCTAAAACCGCTAGAGTCGTTTTCTCTTGTCTTAGAATAAAAGACTGCGCGCCTGACTTTACCATCTAACGCAGTAAACTGTATTAGCACTTTAAAAATATATATATTTTCGGAACCTTGAACAAAAATACCGGTGCGACTAGTAGACTTAATCAAATACTGAATGCCGATTGAGCTTAATTTGTGGAGTAAAATACAGATGCTACATTTGTGAGAAATAGTGCGAATACTAGACTCTGAATGCCACTGCTTTATGTAGTATGCTAAAATACTCAACTGCGATGTGTTAATGTAGTATACTTGAACTTTACTATACTGTACAACACCATATACTCAAATGCACTGCACGGTACAAAAACCAGTGTTCTGAAATAATCTATATTATTAGTAAATGAAACAATATTAATCTGCCCTGGACTCCAGCGCATTGAGCGGTATACCGAGCCACACTCTACTGCCCTACAGACTTGCAATAGCAGTTCTGTGCTGCCTTGTACTTTAATCCTTTCACTCCATCGATAAATTAAAAAAAAAATTTTTTTTTGGTTGCCTTTTTAGAAAGCAGATTATATTCAGGGTTTCGAATGTAAGTTGAGCAAAGGAGCCACTGTAACAGGAAACGCCAAAAGTTGCTCCATCGGTGGTATTCTTGATGAGAATGTTAGAAAATTTCTGCGAACAGGATTGGCATAAACGGATATTTCCTCGCTTAGATTTCATCCCTGCTGCCAGGAATTGACCATATCAGTCCGCGTGTCCATGCTCCTTTCCAAGGATGTCTTCGTGTCGGAAACTACTGTTTATAGTTTTGGGTGTTGACAAGCGATCCTTCACCAGAAGAACGAATTTACGGGAGCTCTGGGCCTGCATCAATAACGACAATTGTCGCGACTGCTCTCGATTAACCATTAAATTTCTCTCGGAGCGAATTATTGGTCGGTACGCTCGCCCTTACTAATGTATCCCAAACAGCGCGGCGGGAGGCCACCGGACACGAAACGATACTTGAGAGAAAGCAAAAATATCCCTGCATCTCTGCGCGATTATCTGATCTTGCTGATGTTAACTTCTTTCCGAACGAACCTCTCTTCCCCCCCCCCACCCCCTTCCAAAAAAATCGATCTACTTTCGAGGTCAGCTTGTTCGATTTTACACCAAAGAAAACATAACTTTAATAGTTTAGGCCGCACAGAGCAGCTGATGTTCAAGCCTAATACTTCGAAGTTACTTCGATCGCTTGATATCTGCAAGTTTCCAAAACCCAACTAGTTCGAAATCAAACTGAAATCTAAACTGGCGAAAATGTTGCACATTATCCGGCAGGCTATGAAAGCGCAGCCCCCCTCACTCATCTTTTCTACCATTAAAAAGCATCGGCATCTTTGTATTCTCGATTTCCAGGTCTTGTTATATATATATATTTTTTCCAAGACAATTTCAGGAACAGTTTTTTTGCAAACATCAGAAGTGGGCGGCTTTGGCTTCTGTGACATCAAAGAACCATACATACAAAGGGGGCGCCTTTGTAGTCGCTACTACAGAATAGTTGGCTCCCCGATGTTACATATTCTATAAATATCTTAAACTCAGGAGGGGGGAGGAATCTTCAAAGGACCCCAACCGACAAAGAACGAGGAATTCTGCTGTGTATTGTAAGTAACATCGCTTTTTTTTTCCCCAGCTGATTTGACGCCCCGCGATCGCTGCCTGATCAGCACAAACTACGTCATCCAAACTAACACCAAAGCTATTTCTGTTTCAAACGGATAAATCCCTAAAACATCTGAAAACGCCCTGCCATCGAACTGAGCAACAAGATGGCGCTGCTGCTCTTGATATGACAGCCTCAAAGAAACTCACTTACAGAAGCAAAAATTTCATTTCTGAACTCTATTTGTTTCTTTTACCAGAAGGAAATGACCAGTTATTTCCGACACAACGCATGTTGCTCAGCTGGAATTACTTTCTCCTCTCTTTACTTTGAAGTCCAGATTTTTCTGGCCCTGCAAGGATGATGCATTGAAAGTATACTGAACACAAAGCATATAATCTAAGCCATCGCTAAGAATCTGACAATCATCATTCAAAACAGAAAAGTAAACAAGACAGGGAAATTTTGACAACTGATTTCCAATTTCATGAATGGAATACATGCTGTATAAGCAGAGACAAAGTGGGGTTAATGCTTTGTAATCCATGTCTAAGGTAGCATCGTGACGACATTGTGTTTGACGATATCACCAATCCTGGTTTTCGGTTGCAGCTCCTTCCCGGGACAATCTGCAATAGAGTCTCTCGCAGGGGTTGGACGAAGTTTGCCAACACGTGCCCTAATGTGATTCATATTCGGTGATTGGGCAGGACATAGAGATTTGACGGGCCTAAATCTTTGCGTTGCTGGCCGGGCAGCATCTTCACAGTTCGCTTTAAAGAGATGACGAATGGCGTAAACATGCAGAAGACTGTGGACGTATCGGACAGGAGTTCCTTTACAGACCACCAGCTGTGACTGTCTAGTAGTCGACAATCGCACTCTTACTATAGACCTCGATATTTTGTGCTTTGCAGATGCTTCAGTGAAAATCCATGTGCTGGACACGACCGCTGTCAAAATCCGAACTCATCGGAAGGAAAGACGGCTCACGAAGAGGTCAGTAACCTCTAAATCTGATGCTCTACGGTGATAGACGCCAATCTTGATTTTCATTCTGCCATTTCCCATAAATCTTCTGCCAGAACTTTTATTAAAGTCCTCTAGATATGCAGCGCCTTGCAGAAGTGTAGGCGGTGATGAAGTCAAACAAGCCCTCACTCACCGCGCTCTTGCTAAATGCATCCGGAAAGAATTTTTTTTTTTTTACTATTTTGATTTAATTTTCTTTTTTTACTGTCTGTCAAACGCAAAACCGAATTATAATATGGTTTTCAAACAGTATTGATTTTTAGAGTTTTTAGCAATAGCGTCTAATCTTCCGTAATTGAAACTGTGAAGCACATGACTGAAATTTATAATAAGAAATACAGCAACAATTAGGGAAAACAAACATATTTCTTTAATTTGATAAAAATTCTCATCACCAAAATACAAATAATGAACCAAAAATTCAATGACACAATAAGGTAGTAGACGTTCAGATGCTGTAAGACCGTTCTGTGTTTTCGTTAAAACAAACAAAGTAACTGAAAGGTTAAGATGTAATATGGAATCTGTTAAGGCCCTAAATGTATTGTCGTCTGTAACATTATTGTGGAAACGTTTAGAAACTATTACTGTTAGTTTAGTTTATATTCAGTAAAGAAGTACAAATTTAAACAAGTTTTCGTGTGTGCTAATTGCAGTCTTTCATTAATTTCTAACTTAAAGTTTGAATGTCGAGAATTTAATATCTACTTTCCACAAAAACAGTTTAAAATAAATTTATAGTGAGATAACAATATAAGGAAACAGTTTCATGAACTTATGTAACTTTCAAAAGAATTCGCTGTAACATTTTCAGCAGTACACCGAATGTATCTCATCTTCAGAAGAGTGGTACCTTTTATAAAAGCCCCTGACCGAAGTACTTTTCCTGAGTCACATAGATGCAGTAATTTTCTGCGGACTTTGCTTGTTTATAAAAGACAAATGGATAAACAATGTTTTCACTGTGATCGACGAACATTTCACACACCAGAGATTCTTCGACAAAGTACCCTAAAATTCCAGATCAGGGTGCGGCACAGATCATGACGAGCCGAGCAGACACTGACGTCCAACAGATTCCCTGATCTCCCCCTTTGTTCTTATGAATTTTCCTCAGCTATAAGTTCTTCAAATCTATCAGCTATGTAACTCTTCATAAATTATTAATTCAGAATACTCTCCCTTAGTGAAGGGAGTTCAGCTGAGGAGTGTAGATCTCACAAACAAAAGATCCCGTTAACAATGGGAATATTTTCAACTCAAATCAAAATATAGATAATACCTTCTAGAACAAATGACTGCATTTATTTGTAGTTTACCACTACTAACTGGTGCACTGGTTCTTATGACGTCATTTGTATTTGCTATAGGTTCCCAGACCTAAATATAATCTCGTTTTAGATGCATATTAGAAAACTGCATAGCTTATTTAGAAAACTCTCTCGTAACTTATAATAAGTGTATTATATTGATATCAGAGCTAATCTCAAAAACTTTCCACACTACTAGTGTTATTATCAAAGTACAGTACCTAAGAAAAACTTCATTTTATCCAATATATCTTGATTTCTTTATAACGCAGAATGTTTATACAGCGGTGTGCAAAAGTCTTGCATAGAAATGACTAGACTTAGAAAATGGGTTCTTATTTTGTAGAAATTGGTAACTGTTGTGTTTTCTGTTTTAATTGAAAGGTATCGGTGTCTTTAAACGATTTATAACACTAAGATCCATTTTGTAATTGCAGAGTCAAAATTTAATATTAATAAAATAATTTGCATGAAATCGACGAGTGCAAAGTGTTTGCATAAACTACAAAAAAACTAGAATATATATTTTGTGCTATAATAGTTGAGGATAGTAGAAATAAATATGAAAACTGTCATTTTCCACTATTCTGAGTCATTTTTGTTCAATATAGTGATGCCGAGAGCCCGATATTTGACCCCCGAACAGCGGGCCACAATCGTTCGCATGAAAGAGGATGGTGAAACTGAGGGGGTCTTTGCGGATCGGATCGGTTGTAATCAGTCGAGGATATCTCGCTCCCTGAAACGTTGGAAAGCCGATGGGAGCCTAATTTCGAAACGCAGAGCCGGCAGACCGCGGAAAACGACGGCTCGACAGGATCGTCTGATCGCCCGCATGTCGAACTCGGACCGATTCCGCACTTCCACCGACATCCAGACCGTCTTGTCAAGGCACCATGGGATCCAGTTGGCCTCGTGCACCATCAGACGGCGTTTGATCCACATGGAACTGTTCGGGCGATCGGCGCAGAAGAAGCCGTTCATCAGTCTGGACAATCGTCGAAAGCGACTGTGGACCGTGGTCCAGTTGTCCCGAGTGTTGTTTTCCGACGAAAGCAAATTCGTGAGGGTCCACTCGACGGGTCGGGTGTACGTTCGGCGATCGGTGTCCGAGAAATACCATCCTAGTTGCACTCGACCGACTCTGCAAGCAGGGGGAGATTCGGCCATGGTTTGGGGCTGTTTTCAATCGTGCGGTGTCGGTCCGTTGTATCACGTGGAGGGTCGAATGAATGCTGATGACTATTCTAAGATAGTCTCGGACATTGTCGAACCGTATACGTGTGACCACATGCCCCTGACGGCCATCTATCAGCAGGACAACGCCCCCATCCACGCAGCTAGGAGTGTCAAGGCCTTGATGGCGGAGTTTCGAATCCCCCTCCTCGAATGGCCGGCTCAAAGCCCGGATCTCAATCCCATCGTAGACATTTGGCACTCGATTAAACTCAGCGTTAGTGCCAAAAAAAAAACGAAAAATAAAACCGATTTGAAATGGAAAATCGAGGAAGCCTGGTCGGAGTTCAGTAGTGGCAATTGTCAGCGTTTGGTAGCCAGCATGCCTCGTCGTTGTGAACAAGTTATCAAGAATTTCGGATATTATTGATAGATCTGATCACTTTCTGCATAATTGGAATTGAATCTGAATTGATTAGATAGCTGTCTAGATTTTATGCAACACTTTTGCACAGGTTGATTTGATGCAAACGATTTTCTAAAAATTATAACTTTTCTTACAATGAAACAATTTGCTTGATATTATTGGAATATATGCACAACAGTAATATAGAAAGACTTTAATGAACAAGATTTGATAACAACTGCTTTCGACGAAATGCGAGCTAATTTAGAGGGAAAATAATTTTAATGCAAGACTTTTGTTCACCTCTGTACGTAGATATAATCGTGTCAGACGCTCCGAAAATGGACGCTTGGTTATAGTCAGGTGAAGAAAGAAGAAAGTCTCAGGACTTAGACTGGCATATAAAGCCCAATCTTCCCACAGGTCAGTTATATAATAAATTGGTAGAAATACAATTAACTTTATTGAACATTACTTTATACGTCCGTGTCTCTGAATAGATTAACATTAAATGGAAACTAGGATTCCGTCATGTTACCTCTTCGTATCGGACACGTAAAATTTACGGCTCAGACTGGCATCTAAATTGTATCCAAGACCAAGAAATCTTGTCGCAATGCTACAGAAATTTCTGGCGGATCTGTGCTATGACGTTACACTGGCGTACCCCAAGTAAGCTTGATGGGTTTGATATCATGAGCTCTGGACGGCCAGTCAGGCACAGACAGACCATCTGCCTTCAGGGAGTCACCGCCGGCTTTGCTGTGTGCCGACGGGTGTCGTCTAGCTGGAAGTTCAGGTCACCACGCAGAATACTGTCGACATACCGCTGTGATGGTTCAGAACTCCTCTCTTTGGATAGAAAGCGACTAATGGTGGATATACCGGCACTCGAAAGTGCTACCTGTCTGCGGCCTGTGGTATACCTGAGGCGCGGACTGAAGCTGCTTGTTTCAGGCCTTCTGAAGTAACGTTCTCTCTATAAGTCATAATTCTTGTAGACGGTGCACAGCTCTGGCGCTGTTCCATTAGATTTGGAGAGGAAGTGGAAACGTGATCACAAACAGCTGTATTAACACGGCTCGCTGTTCTGCAAACCTAAGACTTAAAACAAACAGCAGCATTGGTGAGAGCATCAACTTACAAGTTTCAGGCAAGCATTTAACCTGGAATTAATTGATACCAGATATTAATTTATTCGTTGATTGTTTGGTCACAACTTTGCCAAACATATACCGTCTCTCAGAAGCCAAACCCCGGAGCACGACAATTGTAACCAAGCGGCGGGGCCGCGTACATCGCCACATCACAGCTGTTCTCCCAGCAGCCTTTCCACGGAGTTGGTGCAGTCTGAAACCTCACGGCTGTATCCCGAAAAGTCTAACGGATGTTAAATCTCCCAGACCGGTGACTGGCCCTCAGAGTTTGTTTAAATGGTTTATATACGCCCTCAACAACATCCTCCTTACTCGCGTACGGTACGGGAAAGAACTGGTTTTGTTTGCGTTGGAATAAAACGCAGATGCTGCACCAGAAGGGTCTATTTTGCGACATTAGTTCCGTGAAACTTCAGTTGTAAATGTAGGGGGACGGGCGTGGTTATCAGCAGACAAACCCGATTTTTCACTTGGGTTTTAGTTTTGTTCTTTATCGCAACCAGAAAGGGGACGAGGTAAAGAAGTTTCTCCGATGTAGCCCGTATCTGAAGTCACGCACCACAGCCATCCACTTCAGGGGCTTTTGTTTCCTGTTCTAAAGTACCCTTTTTCTTCGAAAAAGGCCAGAAAGGGCCGCGAATAAACACCGGAAAGTAATATAAAACCGAGTCTTCCGAGGCTGGCGTGATGGCCGCACATGAAAATGGACGGACAGGTAAAGAGAGCCAGAATCGGAATGCTGCTGGCAGACCGTAAGCCCTCGTCCATGAGGTGTAGTCGAGACTGACCTAAATACTGATGCAGCTAGAGTTGCTTCCCAAATAACTTGTCTCCAAGAATTTATTTTCATACTTTCCCAAATCACAAAGACCCGAAAGCCATCGAGCTTAGGGCGCCAGTGACCACACCCGCTGCCGATAGTGGGAGGTGACTGGTAAATAGACAGCTCCCAGCAGGAAAACCAACCCATTCTATTACTCATTGTGGAATTGTACTCCCTTCGGTAGCCGCGGGCGATTGGTGTGCGGAGGTAGTGACTAGAAAGATGAAAGTTCTTCTGTTCACCGTACGCAGAGTGTAGTTGTAGACAGCGGGACACGAGACCCAACGAGGTGTCTGGTAGGCGGGGGTATAGCACGTCACGCAAGCCCTACATTTACAAATGACCGGATGAATGGTTCTTATCCCTTTAATAATAATATCTATTATTTACTCACACAGATAAGATACACCCAAGTTGATTTTTTTTTTTTGCATTTTTCATTGCGTCCACAAAATAATTAATAACAGAATGCACTAATATTTTAATTTTGTTCTTATACTGCCGGTTAGTTAAAATCTTGCTGTGCAAGGTGAAGCACCGCGCTGATGAAGAGGCTGTTTTCTGTAATCTGATATCCTCTTCCTTCCGCTACTGGCGAGCTCGGATTTATCGATTTGTGAAGACATTCTTCAAAACAATCGCTGGACTGTTCGAAGCAGCCACATCTACCCCGCTCGGAGCTGCCAACACGTTATATAATACATTCGTGAACCTTGTGATAAATTCATTTTATCTCCAGAATCTCCAACGAGCAACAAATTGATTTTCATATGCTGTTGTCAATAGCAACTGTACGCCTGTGATTTCTCTTGCGAAGGGGCCATTAGTTATCGTGCGACAGCAAGGAAAACGAGTGGCATTTAAATTTTTAGTAAAATGGAAATTGTTACCAAGATGGTGCTAGGAAATTAAGAACAATCCTAAATTTTAAGAGGTATTTTATAGGAGAGTTTCTTATCGGTTCGCACATGTTTTAACATAATCACAAATATTAAATGCACAGTATGTTACATTTTTTAAATAGTTTTTTAGAATCCCATCACTACGAATCCATGGACGGGACTGTGTCTATGGCAAAACTGGCATCGAGCCTTAGGCAGAATGTCGTTATGTATGTGAACTATTTCGAGATAGTCCATCGGAACTTTCAGAAAAAAATATCTGGCATAAATTTATATGGAAAGGCATTCCTTTCTTAGTTAGTCATCGTAAAGAAGAGATATCACAGTAATTTTACTGCGTCATCATAGAAGACAAAGCAAAAGCGAAGCCCTGTTATATTTATTGATCCAGGGTTACCTGACGATTTTGTTGCTGCATCGGAAATCGCATCACATTGCATTTATTCGTGAAATATAATATTTTTCCCAAACATAATTTATAAGCCAGGATATGCAAATTTATATCATTAGCTTCTGAGTCACCAAATATTTCCTTGGGCGACAAACAAAAAAAAAAAAACTCCATTTCGTTATAGGAAATAATTTGATTAAAATAACCATTTAATTTCAACAAACATGCGTGATTTTGTACATCAGAAGAGCAAGCACCTATTTCTTCTCTTTTTTTAAAAAAAAATATATATACTTATTTTAACAAATTTGCTTTTAAAGAAGTAATAATAAATTTCGTCGACTGACTGAAACTGGAAAGCAGTTATCTTTAGCTCGGAACGTAGCCACAGACCTCCAAAAACATCCAGACAGAACGACAACCCATTATTCATCACGAATTTTCCAGCGCTGAGATGAGGGTAGAAATTATTAACTACTTTCCCGGAGAGGTGGGGGGCGATCGCTCGTGAGCCTGAGCTCGTTGACCTGACCTCTATTTAGCTACGTCATACAGGTGGAAGCGCACGTTGGCGAAGAGCTGCTGCAAGGTGCGCTCTAGTAACTCGTTTGCGGGAGAAACGCCTCCGACTTCAATGGTGTCTATATTACACATGGGCACAGAAGGTGCTGAATGAATTGGTGAACAAAGTGGATTTTGAATTATGAAGCATGACATCATCTTGTGACCGGTGTGTCTCGGTATTGTGTGCTCTCCGATAATTTTGGTTTTTGTACAGTAGACAACTGCAATTCAACTATCTCCTTTAAACAAAAAGATCTATATTCGCCTTTCGTTTCTTGGAGTTTAAAACGTATGATGGAACTTCCTTTGCCATCCGCACGTTACTATCTGAAGCGTTAATGTTACGATGAACCCGGTGGACGGCCATGTCATAAGAGAAAGACCCAATTTTTCGGAATCTGACGTCACCGTATAAATCTGTCTACTACGTTGGGCATGAAAAATGAGGGCCACTAGATCCTATTAAGTCCTGGAATTTTTGAAGTTCTTAGGATTCGTATACATTAAAGTGGTTTCATTTACTCTTACATTTGAAATAAGGTGAGATGAAAAAAATAGTAATTATAAAAGCTAAATGTAAATGAGTTGAGGCAATATTTTTTTTAGTTTGTGAATACGGTTACTATATTTTAGAGTGAAGACTTCAGTAGTGGTGATTAGGTTGTATGTCTGTGTCCATCAACCATGACTGTTTAAAACATTAGTTAACTTTCTTTTATTTTAAAATAACTAATTATTAGACATTTGATTGCTGTATTAAATACAGCAGTTTAAGCACTTAGCATCTCATATTAGATTCATTTTTATTTGGTAAAAAGATGAGATATACCAGCAATGTCAAACTCTTAATGCCATTCGTTTTTAAAACGATTTCCATGTAATATGTAATGTTTAATAAAATAATTAAAAGTTCTAATTGTCATTTAAAGTCTTTAAAATGTCTCTGAACTGTTTTATTAATTAACTACAGAGACTTTGTAGGGGAAATATCTAAAGATTTAAGTCTGAACCAGAATATAAGTAAAAAATAGGCAAACCTGATTAAGATGAATAT
The DNA here is from genome assembly GCA_018389105.1 of Nautilus pompilius. Lineage (NCBI taxonomy): Eukaryota > Metazoa > Mollusca > Cephalopoda > Nautilida > Nautilidae > Nautilus > Nautilus pompilius. Next base: position 355,851 of record JACATO010001128.1, on the reverse strand, counting down.
AAATATATATATAATAACTAAGATAATGTGAGGTGAATTATGAGTTACAGTGTGAAAAGATTTTGTATAAACAGAAAAAAATGTTATGCAAACATCCATTGATTCTGGATTCTGAGAATGGTATCATCGTATGACTGGTGAGTCTTGGTTCTAGTGCGATGATAATGCGTGTTCTTAAGAACTCTTCTTTATCCACTGTGTGATTCATCCGGAAACCTACTTATCTAGTGAGAATAAAAACCCGTTGACAATGAGGCATGAAGAGAGACAAATCGAAGCATGAAATAATGCAGATAAACCTAATTTCTGATATAATTCACCATTTTACGATCACCGGATCTAACGAGTGAAAACCTTTGCTAATTATTTCATATAAAGTCGTGTTGGATTGAAGTAAAATTTATCGTGATACAGACTAAAGAGTCTAAACCGTTTGTCTGCAGTATCAGAACTGGACTGGATTTTTAGAAGTATTGTATTTAATATTAAATTGGTGCCAGCTTCGCTTTTTTCGTTCTTGAAAATTTATCGAAATGTAAAGCCTTACTTGAAATGTATATCCAGCAGAACAAAAAAACAAATGCATGATGCCGTCGATGCATAGCTAAAATATTCGAGCGTAGACAAAGTAAAAAAAAAAAAAAAGAAATTCTAAAAGATTTCAAAGACTTTGTCAGATAGAATCTTTCAGCTTCACAAGACAGCTTCGGTAAACGGAAGTAATTGAGAAGATCTACGATCGCGCAATATTTGCGTGAAGCAAAGGAATGATAATAAAATCCCTTTTAAAATGATCTTAAACGTTTGATTATTTATTGATTCACTTAAAAGTAATTGAAAAGTACAGTAAAAGTTTATAAGAGAGTTTATTACTTCTGTTTCGATGATTTGTGCTCGCTGATGAGCGGACCGTGTATGGTTTTTTTTACATGTAATGCGTCGGTTCAGAAGAAAGTGTTGACGTTTTTGTAGTATCACAGGATGCAAACTTTAAAATTTAAAAAAAAAAATGTACTTTCAGAGGAGTTAATAAAATGAAAATAAAGTCAAAATGCTGAATGGACAGCTGTCAGATTACCCCCTTCGATTGAAGCCTAGCAGGTTTTCTGTGTTTTTTTTTTAGAATTTTGGGTGATTCTTGCAGTGTTGCTGATGTTTCCCTGATCGAAAACGAAGTTTCTATCGATCGTCACTTGTTCCTGATCTTACCGACGCATGGAAACTTTCGGAAATGCCGAACTCCGACTAGTTTTTTGTCATAAAGGACTCCAACAGTTTCTGATTGCTGCACGAGTCAACGCTTGCTTTGCGATAATGCCGTTTACCGGTAAAACAACAACAACAACAACATAAAAAAGAATAAGTAATGGCATCCCGTAGATCAACAGGCGCTACAGAAGTGAATCCCTGCAGTAATTTGCTAGCCGACAACGTTGATAACAGAGAGACGGGAGTTTCCTCAAAGAAATATTTACAGACGTTACTCGGTAGATTTTCTCGCCCTCACAGGGCGAATTATCTATACACCACCTCCTGTTATGGTGCAGGATAACAAAATCTCTCTCTTTTCTTTTTTTTTTATCTTTAAAATTTTAGCTGGAAAATTTCACGCTTCTGAGCGGGGATTTCTCATAACTAGGCAACCTGCCAGTATGCAAAACCATTGGTGGTCAAGCAGAACAAATGAAGATGTGGGCATCTTTAATACATCGCTTCATGTATAATCAATCAGTCGACAATATGGGACGTTACGAATTGCAGCTCCACCTGTCTGCGAAGAAGCAGACACCCACCCTCTCCCGAAGTCGGCTTTGTGGCAACATAACTATCAAGATATTTTTCACGACGCGGCAGCTAAACCCTGGCATTTGAGGTAGATTCCGCACATTAACATTAAACAATCGAAGTTGCGGCTTCCGGTCAGTGTCATTTGCAACGCGACACTTCCTCGAAATACTGTCAGAATCGACGCAGGTGTAACATCTAACGTAAAGAATACATGGAAACCATGCATCAGACTTTAGAAAAACGTTACTTTTGATGTTTTTATCGACCCGACATCGACTGTGCGGTAAAATCCACAATGGTAGTTCTCAGATGCAGGTTACGCGACCAAAGACAGTCTTCGATGGCGGACGACTACGATAATATACCCTAAACTCCAGTAATGTTTTAGATCTTTTGCTCAGTGTGCGATTGACAAAGTAGCTTACTAGTATCAGCATGCCGTTAAAAAGATGTCTTTTGTTTCTAAAAAAAAAAAAAACAGTAGTAAAACATTAAGAATGTTGAGGAGATAGAAAGTCACTTCCTCTGTGTCTCGTCGGCCAGCTACCATGGTCCCATGAGGTGGTGGCTCGCCAGCCTGGACGGAAGATTCCTCGGTAAAGCGAATAGTTATGACTTCCCCCTATTCTCTCTAACGACACAATCGTTCCTCTTCCCCCCCCTAAAATAGTGTTAAACACCACTTAGAGCAATGTCTTTTTCGTATGGTTTGTTGTATACGTGTTTGCTTTGAATTCTGAAGATATCCTCCTGTGCGCTCAACATTTCCATCGGACAAACAGAATATCAATCCTTTTCGTTATTATCTGAGCTCCAATCCACGCTGGACGGACGAACCATTTCTCCCAGAGAACGACAGAAATTTATTTATTCTTCAGCTTGTAGTCTTCTAAAAAAATTTTTTGATCATCTACCAGCAGATGGAAGCAATGATTGATGGTTATCTTTGCCGTTCCATTTTTGCCTTTTTTAAAATAAATTTAAAAAATCGCCCGTTCGGACACAAACGTGGCAAAGACTTTCGGTTGACGCCAGCTGACCGATCACCGAGGCTGGTTTACTGCACCGCCCGTGTTCAGAACTGAGAGAGTTTTGGGGATCGAATCGACGAGGTCTGTAACTACCAGCCACGAGAAGCAACCGTGGGAGGGAATCGTGAACCCCCCGGGGATGCTCGTGAACGCTGATCGGACGACAGTGATGGAATCAAGTCATTTAACGAGGACCGAGCTTGTTAGCGGTTCGGTTCACTCAGCCGCTAGCTTGGGGGTCTCATCTCGAAATTCTGTTATGCTAAAACGCCTCATGCTAATCTCTCTACCGTGCAGACGAAGAATTAATTTTATTATACATTATTGCCATTTTATTAGGGAAATTTCTGCAAGGATGAATAAATAATAATCGAATCATCCAGATTGCTGTACAGTTCCCGATATCGCTTCGAAGTCGGTTGCGCACAACACTGAAGTTTGACAAAAGTTTTAATTAATTTTCTTACATTAACCATTTTCATTCATCGTCACTTGTTCATCGCCCCGTATTTTTTTTGATGTCATATCGAAAATCTGACTGCAGCTAACCTGCAACACCATATATAAAAATGGTGATTGATCGACTGAGAAAGTAACAATAAACCCGTGTGTATTACCAGAACCAGCTAGTAAGGCAACAATCTATGGGTAATTGAATTCTATATTCACTATTTTTGTTTATTTCTTCCAATAAACCGGATTGTTGTAGAGTAGAATCCCGTGTTATGGTTTCTGTTTTATACAGAAATCCATATTATATTCCAGAATGAATAAATGGAACTAGTAATTCAGATAGTTGGTCAGTCATAACTGTGGACTAACCTACACGACTGTTGGAAAACAGATCCTAAATATAAAGTCTGCGAGATTGTAGTGTTCAATAGATGCTTAACTACGTAAGACTGAACAGAATGTATTCTATTATAAAGCTGTGTGCTTAGATTTTTCTAGAGATTCGGTGAGGAATTTTTAAACTTTTACATAGTCTATCTTTAGAGATGCAGTGTTCAGTCCTGTTCGACGATGCCTTTGGTTTATTCTCCGGGGGATAATCGGTTTGATTCGCGCCTTCAATATGCTATTCAGAATTGTATCAACTGTTGAAAAGGAAAAGTCAAATTATAGCGAAGTTATAACTACTGCAGGCACCTCAGAGATGCTGTTTCAACGACTGCAGTGGTTTCTTGACTGGTTCCTGCTCTACCAAAGAATTTTGCTATTATTAAATGAACCTGTTCTCTTTTTTCTTCGAATGGTAGGTTCTGTCTGTAATGTGTCCTAAACTTACGTTTTACTGAAATAACCATCTTCAGTTCAGTAAGCCCCAAAAAATCTTATGGATACGGCTTCGTGCTGGAACAAAAAACTGAGTTATATAATAAGACGATGGTGAGCCCACAATTTCAGCTACCAACGTATGTATGTAGCGTGACTATGTAATCATTGTTGCCGTGAACGCGGAAAATAGCAGATTATTAATAGAAGACGAGATAAATCTCTGACTATTGATAAATGTAGCAGACTGGTGCACTTATTATAGCAAAGCATATTTCAGATAGGGATGAGTCGATTCTTTTCATAATCTAAAATTCCGACATGGCTTACAGTTATTTTTTGTTAATTATATAATATTTATGTTTACTTTACAAATTACAAGTATATATAATCGTAGTTATATGGACCGACATATGAAGACGATCACTCCAGCATCCCTGCCGTTCTTAGGGGGGGTCTTCTAAAAAAATTTTTAAACTTGCCGTTTCAAAACAACTTAAAATAAGTTTCCATGGTCCACTTGGTGTTTAACCCAAGACATGCCCACAAATTATATCTGTACGATCACCATAGTAACTTTTCAATCATGAATTATACGAAAACGTTCCAGTTTTCTCTTTATCTATTCATTATAATTAACCAATTTTAAAAAGAATAACTTTGTTTTGGATGCATTACCATTTGGATTTTTTTTTCATATTTTCACCTGTTTAAACTTTTATGCATTTTGTTAATCTTTGAAAATTTGAGAATTATTCAATTTAACATATTCAATTAAAACCATGCAACCTAACAATAAAAACTTGCCAATGGCATCGCCTTTGACATGGCAGAGTCAGACTACATTCCAAATATTAAAACATTTTGATCAACAACAAGAAAGAGACAGATGCTCGGAAATGCTAAATACTTTAAACTACCTAAGAAATATATGGACAGGGATGCACTTCATCGCTACTTCCTGCATTTATTTTCACCGCCTTCGTTCCATTATATCAATTGTATATTGACTTATGAATCAGGTAAGTATCTAAACGTTTTAGAAATATTACCTATAAAATTTATTTTTTTCAAATCCCCAAGATACTCTTTGTAGTAACGTGGCTATTTATTAATCTAGCCGCTCATTTCTCACCTGGTAATAATTTTTACCTGGATGGTGTGGTTTCGGAAAACTTGTTGCACAGGTAAAAAAAAAAACAAAACATTTTTTAAAAAATTTATTGCATTTGATGGGATCTTTGCAGATCATTTTGATTACCTAATGTACTAAAAACTTCCTTACAAATGATTCTCTCTACATGTAAAAAACCTTGGTTTCTGGATAATTAACTGTATTGGTTCCCAAACTAAATAACAAAATTCGTGAGTTAATTTCCTTGGAGCGAGATCTTTGCAAGATGAAGCAAAAGTTAACCAGAAGCAAGTTATTCAGGTATAGACGACCAATATTCTCTTTGAATTCTTCTAATCTGGTTTCCATAGAGATCATACACTTCATAATGCCAATTCTTTCTTCGAGATGTTCAAGCATTGATTCTCTCCTTCATTTAAAATATATGTCGAATTATTTTGTGCGGATCTACAAGACCGGAGAGAATAATTCAATAAAATACATAAAACCCTTAGTCATCTCTCTGTCTCGAAGCGAGTTGATGCCACAAAACCCAAGCTGTCTCTCCTGGTCACATTTCTCTCAATTCGGCAAAAGTTATAAAACTTTACTCACAAGGAAATTTTCTTTTATTTGGCAAATGTATGATCTCAAATGTTTGATTATAAGTCCACTCACTCGCAGTAGAAGGTTATTTTACATCATTGCTGGTAAACCGCCAGAGATGATGGCCTTGTCCCCCATGGATCACATTTCAGCTGATAAGTGTCAACCTAACATTTTTTCCCTATCTCCGCTCTCCTCGCCAGCGTAGCTTGGGTCGGACCAAATTTAATTTACCTGTCCACGCTGATTCTCCGTGATTCAATTAGAAATGTAAGTGTTTCTGTGTACCCATCATACTGTTTCCCACTATCCTGTCTTCGGCGCTGATTTCAGCTTAACGTTTCTTAATTTGTTGGAAATTATTCTCTGTACAGAGATCTGTAAAACACGGTGTGTCGCTTATAACACAGTTCGTGTCCCAATGGCAACTTTAATATAAAATGTGACACTAATATCTATACAGTTTAATTAATATGTATATATTTTTCATATGGCAGTTTCTATACATTTTGAGCCTACTATTTTTAATCTGATGAATATTCACAATGCAGTAAAATATTTTTGTTATTACTCTTTTATCATTTCCATATTTGATGTTTACAGGCAACATGCAATAGCCTACTATCACTGCACACGGAAAGATATCTATCATTCCGGGTTTTTTAATCTCCCTCCTTTTTTGCGTACAACACTACGACTCAAGTGAAATGCATCATACATGGTTTTCTGTCCAACTAAAAGCCCTACCCCCGGGATTTACCGAAGCCGGGATTGTGCGACTGTACACCCATAATTAGAGAGGCCTGAAAGGATCTACAATTCGAAGTTACGAACACTCATGATTGCATTCTGCGACAAACTGACTGACACATAATATACAATATAACGGGATCTTGGAAATAGAACATTTGGTTCTCCCTCTTTCTTAACTAATCTCTGGATGTCATATATTGCTTTATGTAATCTCTGTTTTATAAATTACGACATTCCCAAGGATTATGTCCAAAGAATCCATGTTGACAGATATTTGTTAGTGGTGTATGTCCTAAGCCTCTAATAATTACTAGTGTGGCTGCCGGATACAGATATTCACGTAGACGGTATACAGGTGATAAAACAGTTTGTTTGTGACCTTTCAGCTAAAATGTAATCTTAAATTTAATTCACCTGTAAAATATTTATTATATCATCAATAAAACAACTAAAATAAATATAAAGCATATAGATTTAATTAGAAATAAATAACTGCAAGAATGTTCTAATGTTCTGTACAGTGCCGGTGACTTGTAGTGATGATCAGATTTTAGTGTACAATGCAGAGTGGATTTAGATAGATGTTTCTTCAGTTCTGACATTCCGGCAGATGTTAGCTACCCTGGTCCATTCTCTTTCAAATCTCACCAAATCTACGTAGTACAATATTTCTTACAATACATTTGCAAATAGATTTGATCCTACAGCGCTATACTTTCTCAATGTTCCAACTTTACCTCAACTACAAATTAAACCGCTTAATATTCATTTCTGATGAATGATAAAAAACTTTTAAAAATAAAATTTTCTTTCTTTTTCCAGAGATTTAAAAATGGAAAATATGCTTGTCATTTCAAAGCTCTTTAAACATGTTGTTATTGTCCGTTTCCGTACTTTATTCCATATGGCCACGATTTTCTCAGCCTTCTTTGAGAGCCATGGGATGCCAACGACGATTAATTTGACCGCCGAATAACCCTTTTTTCTGGTTTTCCGTTGTTTTGCTGATCCACGCCGCGTCGAAACACTAGTTCATCCCAGAATCCATTAAAGCCAATAGAAGTTTTTGCTGATATAGTGAGAAAAAGGTTAACCAAAAAAAACGCTGTGTCGAACCCATCGAGGAACCGAAAAATCGAAAGTTGAACAATGATTTCTCAACCTTATGACAGTTAATTTCCTGGTGCTTCCTATCAACGGAGAAGCCAAAGAAATAACAATTTCCTTTGCAAATTACTTTTCTAATTTTGTCACATCAAAACCACTCTGGAATTAATGAATTTCCCCAAGTATAATGCGATATTTGAAATCGCCGAGTGTGTTAAAAGTGTAAAACGCAAGACTCTTCTTCACTAAGAAAGGTAATTGCACTAAATAAGTTCACAATATTTCTTTTTCAAAACAGACTGTAAAAGATTCGTTTTATTTAAAAAAAAAGAAGTTTAATATAGGTATCACCAGACACAAGAATATTTCGGTAAACAGAGACAAATTACTGCATGTTCAGTTTGTTTGCATTCGCAGTTATATGGTGTCTTACCAAAAGTAAAATGTCTACCACGCCTTGTTGATGAATTATTTAAAATTTTAGCCTATTTTCTTTCTTTCTCACAGTATCAAGGCTCGTGTGGCTTTGTGGCTATTCCGAAATTATCCAGACATTTAAGATTTGTATATTTACATCAGTCATTTACGTTGGTAGTTAGAGTAAAAATACAGAGTTTTTTTATTTCGAAGCAGCGTTAGCGTGGAGATAGAGAGACTTACCTATGAAAATAAACGTATCATTTCAACTTTTAGAAGAAGTCGTAGTAAAAATTTAGAAAAATATATGAAATAAATGTTGGCCTTTCTAAATGTTTAATTTGGTCTCGGTTGATGAATAAATTACCTAAATTTTGGCAAACCTCAAAACCTGTTTTATACTATGTATCTTCAATAGAAGTTTGGTTGTTGTTGTTTTTTTCTTTTTGCAAAGATTTTGTTCTTCTAAAAAGGTTAGATAAAATTGAAACGAAGGCAAAATTTGTAATAATGTTTCAGCTTGGAAGATATCGTGAAGCCTTCTTTCTGCTGTAGGGTAGATTTGTAAATACCCACTTACTTCTCTTGCTGCTGTATAATACGACAGAGTTGAAAATATTTTCTCAGTAATTTTCAACTAGACATTCCTTAAGTTATCAAGGACAAGATTTTACAAATGTTAAAAAAGAATAGTGTACTTTCTTTGACTCTGTCAATAACCGTCAGCTACGAAGGTAAACAACCAAAAGTCACTTTGGCGGTAGATTTGTTTTCTTCCGATAAAAGGAATTGGCCATGTCTGATCATTTTGTTTGGAATACCTACTTTTATGACTTATTGCGAACTAGCGTGAGATTCTTAGCAGATATGAAGAATGCGGGTTACCCTGTCACTATTTGCTGAGAGCGGAAGTATTTCAAGAGGATACAGCTCGCTTTGGGCTTTATCAAGACCCCAACCGGAAAAAAACTCGTAACGGAATTACAATAAGCAGTCACCAGTTTCTTACTTTACGGGAAAGAAATACTACCTTGATTTGTGTAAGTTATTATAAGTAAAAAAAAAACAACCTTTTTTATGATGACAATTGTTGAGACAAATACTGTGATTATATGGCCCTGAAATATCAAGGCCACGCTTTTAAATAGTAAATAGTCGGCTCCTTTAGGTATAATAAATTGTAAACAGATTGCAACTTATAAGATTTGGATGCGTCTAAATTATTGATTGTGCTTATTGGATTCACAAATGCAAACATGAAGCCTACCAGTATAATTACACGTCTGCATTTGATAGCATAAGGTGTCGTTATATTCTGATTACCGTCTGCCTCGGTCCATTTTATTTTGCTTATGTTCACATATAATGTAGAATTTAAATGGCTACGATAAAATACACAAAAATGTACTAAATAGACGGCTAGAAAAATTGCCATTGACTCACCGATGCAGATTTTCTTTCGTTCACTCTTTGATTCACATCTTTTCGCAACCATTCAAATGGAATTAGATTATTTAAAAAACAAAACGTTCTAACACTCACTTTTCCTTTATGAAAAACTTCTTATTGTCTTAGCTGTGTTTTGGATCACTGCCCTACTAGAATGTATCGTTTCTGCATCAAAATGATTTCCCCTCCCCTTTCTGGTTTGTTTTTGTGCATAATGCTTTCTACGATTCCTTCTATGAATTAAAAATGACCCACTTTTCGACATTCGCGTTCTCAGTCAGTCACCCGAAACCACGTGACGAAGCTCTGAGATCTACAATCTTACTTTATAAGGTATATATATATATATAAAGAAAAAAGAAACCAGTAAACTCCTCGGTACTTGCTGGATTTTCAATTTCCAAAAATTAAGAATAAATAAATAAAAGATCTGAAATTCTCTGCAATGACCCTTACGGAATGTTGGTCAGGGAAAAAAAAATGATCGGAGGATTAACCTGTTTTTGTTATCTTATAAATATCCCTCAGAAACTATACACTTTCTTACAAAAGGCTTTTAATCTGTTACGAATTCTTCAATGTTGCAGAGTAATTTACGTGAAGCAGAGTTTCTACGGACAAATTTTTTTCTTCTTTAAGAAAACTTGTGATATTTATTAAATAAATATAATAATTGTATTATTTTTTTTGTCTAAGGAATTATTTGTAAGAATAGTCTCTAATTCACGTGATCATATTATAAATAAATTATAAATTAAACAGATGATATCTCTTACTGTTTGCGGTGTAATTTCTAGCTGCCTGTCATTAGTTGAGCAGACCTGACAGTCAGTTTCTTCGTTGGTTCGCTGGATCGTAATGGGTTAAATATTGCGTATTTTGCACCAAGAAAGGAAAAGCATTAAGCGCCAACGAAAGCGCTTCCATATTTCTACTAATGTTCATAGATGTAATTAGGCATTACATTCTAGACCCGAAACATTTTCAGAACAACAAAAGGCCATATAAACGATATCGTGTTTTTCATAGGCTGGTAGTTAAACATAAATAAAAATTCCTTGTCGAATCTCAGATGACTTTTACAGATCAGCCACAAACAAAGGAGCTAGGGGTTAGAAATTATAAGCATATATATATAAAATTGTTCATTAAAAGCACATTAATTACTAAGATTCGTATAAGCTGCTTAAGAAACCAAAGGGTAATGAAGAAGGTAAATTGGCTATCGTAAAAACTGTCATGCTGAGCAGGCAACAATAGTTTCAAGGTATCCCCCTGGTGTTGGCACGTGGACGTACCACGTTTTGTACTGTAACACCGTTCACAGATTTTCCCTTGACGATAAGGGATAAGTGAGCCGGCCTGTCTATCTATGCTTTACCGTTAAAATTTCGACGCTTTCCTCATCAACATGGCCTGTTAAACATTCCCCTCACGCTTCATTGATCAACCATCGTTTCTTTGACATATTTTATATTGTTTTGATTAGTTTTCTTACGAGTGCATCTCGATGTTCTGATGTCAAAATAATGGTCGAGTTCTCCTTTAGCAACCAGATCATTTTTTTTTCATTTGTCTCTATTCCAATATAGTAGAGTCTTTATAGAATGTGACTTCAAAAGCCACCATATCTCAGGGTCACATAGTGCATCTATAACTGATCACAGTTGCGTTGTAGTTTTATTGCCAAGTATACTGCTGTTAAATTTGCCAGTTGTTTTTCTTGAAAAGTACTGCATTAATTGTATACAAGGCCAATCGTTTATACACAACTACAGAGTCTACGTCAGTAAATAGACAATCATGTTTTAAAGAGCCGTGCCCTGACTGGGGTTATTGCTTTGTAGTGTTCGCTCTAGCAAGGACACTATATGAAAAAATCAACAACTTTGATCTGCGGAATTGACGACTATTCTTGGCACAGAATCTGTATTAGAGAATTAAGGAAGGAGAGTTTACGGAGACAATTTTGCAGGAATCAGACAAAGATTGCTCACGTGCGCTTGATGGGGTTCCACTCCCGTGATTGCCATGGCTTGGTCAAAGCTATATTTCTCTCACTCTTTCTGCCATTGGACGGTGTGAGATGAATATAATCTTGCATACAAGTACTGCCCTGTTGTGGTAGATGGCCTTTAGTATAAAAGTCGTTCTTGAACAATATTCATGTAACGGGCAGAAATAAGTTTCTTTGTAGACCAGCAGCTGTGATCGTTCGGCGCCCCAAATGGTACCCCCACTACCATGACAGACTGACAGACATATTTTTTCCTGGCTTACAGATGGTCCAATAAAAATTGCTTTTCTCGATGGCGTCACACCCGTATTAAGAACTCTAAAAACATGATTCATTGGGAAAAATGACGGCATTTCAAAGGGAACGAAGGCGTGGTCTGCTGCAGTCAATGACTGTCATTGGGTGAAGAGTTGGTTGGGCGTGTCCAGGACAACACAGATAAACAACTGTCTTATTGGTTACGTTGAAAACGTTTTATAGTCAGCAGCGGAAGTTGTTTCGTTTGCGTCCAATACGTCAATTTTACTGTCCCTTTCAAAAGTCTAACAGTTTTTCTATAAACGCTTTGTTTGTGGCACACACCTGTCTGCGTAAAGGCTTTCCCAAGCATCTACTTGTCCTTCTTTTCATCAAGTTCTTATGACGTGACTGGGATGATCTTCTCCATACTCTAAATTTCAGCAGCTGTTCTTTATTGGTTCACCGACGTATCATTTTACATATTTGACTGTTTATTTTTCCAAAGATGGAATCCTTCAGTTACGTTTTATGTCGCCAAGATCAATGAAAATTAACAATATATATATTTTTAGAAGTGACGAATGTTTATTTTAAATAAAGCAAAACAGAAAAAGTTCATCTTGGCTCAAGATAACCCATTTTTATGCATGTTTCTGTCCAACTGTCTGTCATTGATATTCTGGTTATTTTTTAAAATACATGTTCACTGTGTATACGATATCATGCATTACGTGATTACTGCATGGCGTGGCCGCCGTCGTCGTCAGCTGACATTAAGAATACGTGAGACATTTAAATCGTTAATCTTTCACTTTTAAGTAAAACCAAAAAACCAATAACATGGCGAAAAAATTGCTCTCGTTTTTTGTCTGCATTATGGCTTAATATAATTCGACGCGACAGATGTTTTAATTGTTTATAGTTTTTCGAATAAACAGTGGTAATTACCGCCACAAAGCATGTCGGCTCCAGCGTCCTGCTAATGTCGGGAATTTACTTTAATGAATGATTGCACAAAAATTGTATCCAGAAAAATAACTTTACGAGCTCAGAGATTCAGGATAACGTGATCAATGATCACTATAGCAAGCAAAGGCCTGCCTGCTATCCTAGAGCCTATATGGCCAACAGAAGCTCATCAAAGAACTTCCATGAGTTTTGACACGTACTCCATATTTCACTTTCCATTTTCTGAGATTCTCTTAGCAATCCATCCCCACTCATCCCTATACACCACATTTCTCTGGGGGGGGTTTAATATAAACATGTAATTAAATCTGATTTGTTATAAATAGAGCATTATTACTTATTTGGCTCGCATGCGGTGGGAATAACCAAATCTTCTTGAACGGGAGAGACGTGGCTTACCGTCAGCAACTTTCTGATTACTGGAGTTAAGTAGAGTCCATTTTTCAGGACGCCGAGACGGATTTTTAGAATTGCTGACTTTTGTTTCCTTAAAAAATGTTGCTGAAAAGAAGTGTTGTGATGAAGAAGGTACTAGACAAAGAAGTATTATTAAATCATCTTTAGTGACAGTCAAAAAGAGTAAAAAGAACATCTTTACGTTGTATTTATATTTAACAGAAACAACAAATGTCGGGCAAAAGGTAGAATCTTCCTGATACAGTGATCCCCCCCAAAAAAAGCATTTAGGAAATCAAGAACATCTGTTATAAAAGATAACCTGCTGTGCGTCAGATGCAGAATTCTTTCCTCGATCAACCCAGTAATAAATAACAATCTTCTCTATCCAATTTGTGGTAATTTCAGTTTTTTTTTAAAAAAAAAAAATTAGATGAGATCCTCCATTAGCGTGCGAGATACTGTAACCAATAAATCTTTTCAACTTTTGTCTGTTAGAAGAGTTTTTTTCGTTAAAAAATACATCTGGTAAATAGTGATCTTTTAAAAAAAAGGTAATCATCATCAGGTTGAGATAGGTTTTTAAACTAAAGATGACAATCAATCCCGCACTTTCTACAATTGTCAAAATAGGTTTGACACCAGTGCCGTGCAAAGTTCTGAAGTCCTTAACTCGATCTGAAGTAATTAAATTTGTTAAAGCTGAAAATACATCTAAAGAACAGCATGCCTTAAAGTACGAGATCAGAAGTTAGATAATTACTCTTATGGATTAAGCAATGGACAAGATAATTAGATAGTGAGATGCACTGCGATTTAAATTCTATTGGTTTTCCTAAAGCATTCCTTTAAGTATGACATTCAAACTTCATATTTCGCCGTAAAGTATAAATGCCCCTTTAGTGTCATAGAACGACTAATCGTATCAAGCTCTGTTCAGGATACTTGTTTAGGTCTTTTGATATCTGTATTATAGAAAACGTTCATTTCTGCTGGGACATAAAACAACAATCAAATCTATATTCCGAGCAACCAAAATTTAAAAAGCGTGACATCTGAGTGATTTGGGCCTGGTAAAAACTAATGGTTTAAAATGGTCAAAGTACAGGTGCGCGAAGGTTAAAAAACTAGTATAAAGTTTAATTGGATTTTAAGATTTAAAAAAATATAACTCATTCTTAATAAAATGCTACGTGCGTTCGTATATCAAATATTCCTCATCACTGCCGCCACTACATTTAGTAAAAGTTGTAGAGCGAATAGAATTTGTTCAAAGACAATTTATACCGCTTATTTCTAAATTATTAAAGATGTAAATTTATTATGCTGATTGCTCAAATGAACTAGTTGTGTGTGTGTGTGTGTGTGTGTGTGTGTGTGTGTGTGTGGTTACATCGATTATGAGAAATTGCATGCAATCAGCCAATGTTTCATTATCCGTCGAAATTGTTTATACATTTTTTTTAATGATAAGAGCAAGTTGTTTTCGTCATTAAAATAGTAAGGCTTCTGAACTTCCTTTCAATTGAATCCGTAATGATCAAAAGCCTAAACATTTTTTGTAGTTAAGAAGGCAAAATATATGATAATTGCATGAAATAATTTAGTCAAACTGGTAAGTTGGTTCTGTTCATCCTGTATGATCCGGCTTTTTAAAAATATATCTACTACTTAGTAGCATATTTTCTTTCTGTTCTCATTTTGTATAACTGCTCTGTATCGTCGTGTGAGCAGAATTACACTGCGTGTAGGGAAAGGGCGGTGTTGTGTTGAGCAGGGCTTCCTCTACTTAATAATCTACTCGAGGAATCATTTTCGAATCGTTCAGTTACGTTTTCACTTGTTAATTAAAGATTTGTCCTTTAATGATTGAATTAAATACAATTTCTCTTTTTATTTTATCTCATTAAAGGTATGTTAGATAATAATAACTTAGAGTAATTTGCTTCAATCTGTTGTCTCTTTCTGACAAAGTCTTGAGAAATATTACATTTTTGCAGACATTAAACCGCTGAACTCTTAAAATAAGTGAATCTGTATAAAACTTGCGGTTGATTAGGGGGCTTTGTTCTTTTCAAAATTCTGTCACAGGATATTCTATAATAATAATAACAATAATAATAACGGAAGAAGAGAATACTCCGGAAGTCTGAAGCAACGTCATGCGTGACATCACTAGACGTTCACATTAAGCTTGTTAAATCGGTTATGTGATTTCTATTCATGTGTCTGTTACGACGTGTTCTATATGCGCATGCTTGTCGTAGATTGCTTTGTTTTCCTTTTTAATTCTGCTATAACCTTTTCTGTTTGATTATATCTTAACGTGGGCTATGATTTTTACTATGTTAGCCCTCCCCCCTTCAAAATTAGAGAAGCAATGTCTGCAGACTAGGTGTGTAGAGAATATTAGTGTTAAATACGAGAAAAAAGTTATGGTACAATTCTACATAAACTCTATCGTTGCTGGCATTGGCCAGAGCTCCCAAACACTGCTTCGAGAACACCCTTTCTTGACGTCAAAACCAAAGGGTTACAGAAAAACGGTGCCAACTGTTGTAAAAGGGGAATATAATGGTGAGAGGATTTCTGAAAGAGAATTCCACCAAAGATCGAGCCAAGGAAAATAGGACTGTGGCAGAAGATTGCCGTCGTGTACTCGGCCCCTACTCCATGGAATCGGGGGAGGACGGGCTGTCTTGCTGATCGAGAGATAACTTTCTAAACAGGACAATGTCCCAAAACATTTATCAAATCTATGTTTGAACTACTTACGGCTTCAATGAAGCTCAGGGGTTAGAAATACAGTGGAAAGTCATTGCAGATTCCGCTAGATTTGTTCCCTATGAAAATAAAATCCACGCGACAAATTACAAAATTTTAAAAGAAAAAAAAGTGTACAAATGCTATAATATTTTTGTCTCAAAATCAAATAAACTAAAGATGATGCTGGATATAAAAAAAAAAAGAAGCCACTGCAATTGCTGAAGGTATTTAGGCATTGTCGCTCAGAGCTCTAATACGAGGGCGGGCGGTGCCGGAGAATTGCTTTACTGACAAGAACAATCGATTTTCACGTCAGATGTTCGTCATGAAGATAATTTACATCTAACGCGCTGGGTATCGATTTCACAGAGTATGACATCACCCACTCGCTAGACCAACTCGGACATTTTTTGTTCGTCCTCAAATATAAAAAAAGGGAGAAGTTTCGAATAGTGTCTGTAGATTGAGGCATTAGAGAACCGCAAAGTCTGTTTATATATTAAAGCTGTCACACAGTGTGTGAGCAAAATTCTTTATCATGTAGCATTAAGTATCTTTGCCGCTGACGGAATGAAGATAACTAAGTGCCATTACTGTGTGATGTATAACTATCATTTTAAAAAAGTCCATGCATCAACATTCAGAAATTTCGCTTTTAAAGTAAATCCTTGTAAAATTACTGATCCGACCACCACCATCGCCACACACACCCCCCCCACTTTTTTGGAACACACTTGAAGCGGAACCAATAACCGTAACCCTAACTCACACGGTGAAAATGTATACTTTGAAGATTTCGGTCGGTACTTCACTGCAGCAAAGAAAGCTGTTGGTGACGGCCCTGGTACACATCAAATATAAATGATTCTTTCGCGTAGTTAAATCAAAGTCAAATCCACGATATTTATAACACACCATCAGTGATGCTCATGGACCGTTAACGAGTTCAGCGCTTCGACGTTTTTAACCCATCTATGTCTGAAAAGAGTTATCTGAAACAGCTTTTGGCTAGGTGTTAATAGTTATTAGACTAGAACTATATGCAATAACAAAAAATAGATATACCTGTGTGTTTTTTTAGTTTATGTACATCGTAAAACATAGCGAAATTAGGCTTTTAAAATAAAATATAATATAAAACTGGTATTTCTCAAACCATACAAATATCCTTCCGAAACGATTCATCAAAGAGCCAGCTGTTCAAAGCGGTCACAATAATTTGTCTGTTCAGAATGGTAGAATAACTAAAAACTAAAAAAAAAAAGTAACAGTAATATTTGCTAGTTTTATTCTGGCGTTAACTAAAGAATGCTTTATAATAATCATCGGTATACAACAATGAAAATGTCTATAGTTGGGGGCCTCAAATGCAAAATAGGACGAAACTATGTTAGATAGTTCCGCTTTAAAAGCTTCACGGACAAAATGTATAGCGTCAGGAAAATATTCTTTATTAGCGTATTAGTAGTAAATGAACTAATAAGTAAAACTACGTTTCGAGCACATTTCTATGTCAGTCATCAAAGTTTAACCTAACAGAGCACCGTTGAATACGATAAGAAAACTAGTTAAAATTATTAGTTAGTTCAGTTAGTGATGCAAACTGCCCTCTACTCTTTTGTAAAACATCTCTTAAAAACTTCTCGATCTTATCTTTGTGGAACATTTACGCATAGACATTTATTACTTTTGAAATTGAAATAGAAAGTAGAGGAAGATGTAGCATATCCATTAGAACCGCCAGTGTTTAAGAGTAACGGGATAAAAATTCAGCTTTAGTATCTATCGTAAATAATCTTATGGCCTTAAGTGAACTTCATGAAACCACTGCGTTCAGACAGTTTTTTTTTTTTTTGGTTTTTAATAAGTCGCTAACGGTGATCTTCGCGGTTATGGCAAAATTCAACGTAGAAAACTTTAAACACATAGGTAATAAGAGATCTTCCGTCTGTCGATCAGTTTTCGTGTGTTTTTTCCTGGTCTCCCTCAATATAAATTCCATTAGCGCTGTCCATCAATAGGGCGAAACCCAGCACAGAAACTCTCATCTCGCCAACGACTTAAGTCCGTTAAATGAAAAGAGCCACAGAAAACCATCAAGTAGTTACAGACATTTTAAGTAAAATTATAAAAATTATATTAGATTTTCCATGCATGCCCATATTTAGAAGAAAAAAATTGTTTTGTTTTCTTTTCATTTGTTTGGGCGAGGAACCAATTCCATTCTTAAAATCAATTTAGTTTCTTCTCTTCCTCCTTATTTCGGAATCAGAGCTGACATAACAAGGATGTGTTGTTTTCCTGCTAACTTTAATTTTTAAAACCTTCCTTGCAAAGACGAACGTTTAAAAAAGTTCTTGCTTTTATACAAAACTTAAGCTAACTCGATTCGCTAAAGTTTGGTTGTTGACAAATAATTGTTGTTACAAATGGTATGCAGTGTTCACGTGTTTGTTTTTGTTTTTTTTTTTAAGAGAGAGAGAGAGGAGAGAGGAGAGAGCAGGAGAGAGAGAGGAGAGAGGAGAGGAGAGAGAGAGGAGATAAGAGGAGAGATGACGTCATTACACAGAGAGGTATGACGTCATTACAGGGAGAGATGACGTCATTGCACAGAGATATGACGTCATTACAGGGAGAGATGACGTTATTACACAGAGAGAGAGAGAGACAGAGAGAGAGAGAGATGGAGAGAGAGAGAGAGAGAGAGATGAGAGAGAGAGAGAGATAAACGCTTTGATTTTTTTAAAATTTAATGATTGTTTTCCAAGCGAAACTGTCAATATTCCACCATTCGTCACATCTTCTTTTTAGCTCTGAGAGGCTATTTCACGAATTAAATAAAATCGAAAATCAACTTCGGATCTTGGAAAAAATCTGCAGGAGGCAGCGTCATGTGATCTTACACTAAAATTTTAAGATTTAATAAAAAGCCAATTTGTCGAGAAAATACTAGGATAAAAGCTTCACGGTAGAGATGTGAGGTTATTTATTAACTTTTCGGATAACCGCTAAGGGTATATAGAAATTCTACATAGATTTTGCACTGAACCGTTGCTGATAATGTAAAAGCGTTTTCCAGTGTAGTAAAATAATAATCTCCACACTAAGAATGTTTCTCTTTTCGTTCGTGAAAACAGTTATACTGGACCCCACCCACCCTGATGTTTCGTCAGCCATTACTGGTCCTTCTTGGAAACGCGCGAACCTCATGTGCGACGATTTCTTCTCCAAACTGTTCGGGTGGAAAAGTGCGGTAGATTAAGTTCACAATCTTTTACGTGCAGAGACATTTACATTTATGTCCGCCATTTTGAATTACTGTTGATGCAGTTCGGTGTGTGCTTTCCCTGCGTCGAATAAAGAATCAACAAAACAAAAGGGAATCAATCCTTTTCCTTTTGTTACGAATTATTCCTAATTGTTTCCGTAATGCATTTAAATACACGCGGAATTACAGTAAAACGTCTGAAAACGGGGCTTTACAATGTGCAAGACTGTAATGATATATAAACCAAACAATAGCGGTTTTAACAATAAGTCTCTCTCTCTGTCTCTCCCCATCTCTCTCTCTCTCTCTCTCCATCTCTCTCTCTCTCCTCTTCTCCATCTCTCTCTCTCTCTCTCTCTCTCTCTCTCTCTCTCTCTCTCTAAAGTGTGCGTTTCAAAAGACATGTACGGCTGTGATACTTTCGGAGAATGTTTTTTGTGGTAAAAGCTTAGCCCTCTGTAGTTAAACATGTATAAAAAATTGTTTCGCGACTTGATCAGTAGAAATTTTCAAAAATCTAAAATCATGCTTGCTTGAAACTGGAATACAAGCCTACCACATCCATTAAATATTTTATGGTTTGTCTTGGCTTTTATGTATCTAATGAGTATGGCAATTCATTATACTTTGATGGGTCATTTGAAAAATACTGTTGTAACCTCCTATAATATTTCCCAACCTATATTTTGAAGATTTAGTACTCCTAACTCAAACAAAAAAAAATAATTTTAAACTGTCAACATGATTTTTATTTAATGTATAATAATTATGATTTGCATCATTAGATTATGAAGTTTTTATATTTGTGATAAAATTTTGGTTCATATTAATATTCTTTCAAAAAACATCGCATTTTATATATCTGAATGAACCATTGTGCTTTCATTTCTCTCTATTCATTTGTCGCCCTCATATTACAATATATTCAATGAATCAGTTTAAACATTAAGTCTGACTCCAGTATTAAGCACCTGATTATTATTTTCGTAAAAAACTTTGAATTTCATTAATATTATTACTTACAGAAAAGACTATATTTTAAATGAATTATTTTTTTGAGTAAATTATCTACATGATATGTGAACACCATCATTATAATAACAAATCATTAATATCTATAATTCTATGATAATCTAAATTTGAATAACCAGTCATGAAGCTTGTACCATCTCGTTTTAAAAATTAAATGAAAGCTTTGTTGATGATGCGGGCACCGTTGCTGATTATTTACAAAATTTAACAATTTCTTTAAATAAGTTGATTCGTTTTTATTTAATGAATTATATAATCGAAAATATTACTCTAACTTTTCAATTAGTTTTTATTTTTTTTGTATCTTCAATGAGCTTCGAAATGCAGTTATTATAAAAGACCAAACGTACTAGTAATAATCGATGTGACCATAAGTGAAGAAAAAAATAGATGTAAAGTTAACACCACGTGATTGTAAAATTAACACCACGTGATTATGAAAAGTTAACACCACGTGATTGAAAAGCAAAAATAACGATGATATTCATATAAATCATTGCGGCACGTTATTTTTGTTTAATATTTACTAACTCTTCGTAATAATTTTTCTTTTTAAAATATAGAAGTAATCTTAGTTTTATCTCATTTATTTCACTAAGAAAATTTAACTTCTATCTACAATATCTAAAGGTTTTCTTTCATCCATAACTTCTAATTCATTAATTAGTAAACAACATACTCTTAAAAATTTTTTTATCTCTTTGTAGATTCTTAGTTTTTTTTTCGTAAAACTTTCCACAAACAATATTGTTTCTATTTTTGAATTTCAACTGTGCGACAAAGAATATTTTATTAAATTTTTAATATATTTTAAGTAATTGTTTGTACCAGAAGTTTGAACTAAATCTAGGTTTGAAAACACTAATTCTATTTTTAATGAATTTATTAGGAAAAGTATCTCATGAAACCCCCTAAAATTAATATATTTCTTTCTAAATTAAGTGATTTTTTTTCACTTATCATTTAAATTAGTATCAATTATTGAAACATTTTTAAACAGAGAATTAGAACTCAGTATTAAACCTGGCAAAAAAATCTACTTTTCATCATTCCACACTTACAAGAACTCTTTTATTTCTAGTTTGTTTCACATCTCTAGGTGTAATATTCTCTTGCCTACATAAGAATAGCCTTTTATATACAGACCTTTCCCTGCAGCTTTTTTTTCCACCAGCGTGAGCTAATCCTCCAAGAGAACATGTGGCAGGTAGAATAGTTTTACCAATGTTCAAAGAAGTTGGTAAAACAGCCTCGAGGTACCCACCAACCTTTTCATTGTTACTTACACGTCCTACATCTTCATAAAAAATGTTATTAAATCTAGATAACGCATTTTGTTGGAATTCCGTCGAAACGGTAGCTATACATTTGGTAAACGTTCAGTTTGACTATAAAAATCACCAGAAAATAATTTTTTCTCTGAACACAACCCAACGTGCGTGAGTTTTCAAAATCTCCATCTGGTTTTTCTTTTATTTGATTTATTTGTGACTAAATTCTAAATGAAAACCCTAAAATATTTTCAACCAGCTTTGTCTCCTCATAATAAGTGTTGAAAAATGACTATTTAACTGTTCTTTAGCTAATCTCAGATTAACCCATCAAAGTGCACTTAATTCCTTGCTTTTAACGTTCACTCAAAGAAAACTTAGTTCATTTATTTCACTGTATTACCATTTTTATCCTTCTGTCTGTCTAATTACATAAAAATAATCAGTACATAAATTTCACTGAACGCATTAGATGTGATTTGTTTAACTAAAACCATATCATTTGTTTCACAAAACTCATATTAAAAGTCTTTCATTTCCATTAATTAATTTCTTCTGAAATGAAGATTTGGATTAAAGGTGGGATCTCTATTATTTAGAAGAAAACTGGGATTATTAATTTAACAATTTAGAAAATATACAAGAATTTGCCTCCTTTTATTATCTTTTCCAGTTTGAAATCCTAGCACAGTATATTTAGGTGTCTCCGTTATTCCTATAATAATCAACCTTTAATCAAACTTAATACTTTGTGGAATAAGAAAATATGCAAGCTTTGTGGCAAAAAGCTTGCATCTTTATTTTAGAGTATAATATTAATTTCTGAAGCTGCTCCAGTGATGGATTCATTCACATGAAATTCGTTTTATTTATGTTTTGTCGAAAGCCAAATCTTTCTGTGATGACAATGTGTTTCATTTAATATAATAACATTTTCTGGAACCCTTTTTCGATTTAAAATTTAATTTAAAAGCCTTTCTTATCTTTCTGTAAGTAATTTACTTCCCGATCCAGCAATTAAAAGTATTTATATCTTGATTAGAAATTTCAATTTTCGAATATTGATTTTGAATTTTATAACTCTGATGTTTTTTTATCTAAAGTTGCTTTTCAAAGCACAAACATTTTTAACTTTGCTTTTTAATTTCGCTGTTAATTTATGAGTTCATAAAGAATCTATGCGTAAAGTTATTCTTGCCCATTATTTAAAAATATTATTTGTGTTATCAACATTTGAAGAATAACAATATATTTTGAGATTAATCAGAGCGAGTTCGTATTGTTCGATAAAATCTAAATTGACTGTTCAATAAAAATGTTTTAAATTTGTAGTTTTTTATGATAAAACAAAAGTACAAGAATCTTCAGCTTCACCTATTGTTCTGTTATTTGTTATAGGATTTTGCTATTTTATTCAGTAGTTTTTTAATTACTTAATCTGATTTTTTTAAAACATTATATCTAATAATTCAAATACAATTGCTGATCATTTATCTAAATTATTTCAATAAACATTATTATTTCTAACTTGTTCAGATTCTAAGAGTGAATTAGATCTTTCAAATATCTGATTTAGGACTGATGTCAAGTAAGATTTGACAATACAATTAGTATTTGTTTTTTTTTTTAATCTGCAGCAGTTTCATCTATCTCTACCTTAAAAATACTCCTATCAGATATTAAAGAGGGGGTAAATCCAACAATAGTGCTGAGTAGATTTCTGTTGGTATTAATTTTTGCAGCAGTTCTAGACTTCGGGGGGGGAGAGGGAGTGCTTTACTTCAGGTAAAGATGACTTGATTTTATTTATAATCGGCTGAAATAATTTACTTAATTTCATATTAAAATATAGCTCATCTGTTTTTTCTTTAAGAAACTAATTTTTCAATCTGTTTTCAGATAAAATCAAATCCTTAGATTTTTTGTTTTTTATTTTATATAATAATATCTAATATATATATAATATTGTAAATAATTAGGGAAACATACAAGATATCCACAAATGATACATAATTTCAACTGAGAGAGAGAGACGTATATAACACATGCACCATACATACTGAAAATATACAAAATGAATAATATATTGTACGGTATGTTAATATTCGATTTGTGATCCCTTTGCTTTATATAAAGCTGGACACATTGTTCTCATGCACTCATACAGGCTATCGATGTAATACTGTTGTGCTACGATTCTTTTAAAATATCTTTTATCGCTAGACTTTCTCACGAGCCATATAACGCTATATAGCCTATGTTCATATCAGGACTTTGTGCAGGCCAGAACATTTTTTCGAGTGTTCTGTTAGCTTCCTTACGTTCCAGGTAGTTCCCCCCCCCACATCGGCTGCATGCTTGAGGGTCATTGTCATGCTGGAAGATGGACTCCCACCTAATGGGATGTCTTTTCGAGGAAATGTCCTGATGTATGAGAATCTGCCTGTATCTTTCGACAGTCAGTAAATCTTTAATTTATGAAAATCTCCGAAATCTTTAGCTGATAGGCATCCTCACACGTACTGGTCCACTCCCATGCTTTTACGTAGCTGTTGCGCACTGTCTAATATAACGATCCCAGGTCCGCCTTCGAACAAACTGATGTTGATTCTTGCCAAGCAGCTAGAATCTGGACTTATCTGTAAAGAGCCCCCTCTTCCAGGCTTGGTCATTCTACTGTTTCATTTCATGCCAATTTCAGTCTTGCCATTTAGTCTATTTTCTTCAGCAAAGGATTATGAGCAGCTAAACAGCCATTGGGCCATTTCCCGCTAATGTGTATCTTATGTTGTTTTTTTTTATTTAAAGAAACCCTGACACCCATACTTGTAGGTAATAATTCACATGATCACTACTAGCTCCTCGCCTATAACATAAAGGACATATCTCCAGGTATTTAACATCACTTTCGGAGAGATTGGGCTTCCTTCCACGACTGCGTCTATTGCCAACAACACAGTTTCGCGAGTTCTCTGATATGCGTACATCTTCTGAAACTCAGTCGGTCTGCAGTCTACCACACGGTGTGGCCTTCACGAGCTAAGGATTTGATTCCTGTACGTTCATGTGATTTTTTTACTAGATGCAACTGTATTCACCATTCCTTCACCATACTTACTAAAATGATATTGTCTATACTCCTGAAGTCAGTCTGTTGATGTGGCATTTTTCTGATAGCTTGATTGACAACCAATCAGTGTACTACGTTAAAACCAAATCGCACTATGGATCATTCCATTTTCACAAATTTGATACGATTTGAACACGTGTCATTCGCATTTGATTCCCAGTTTTTCTTGTTTCCACAATGATCTTCAACACTATATATCGATATCGTTGAGCAGGATAATAAAATTCATCAAACTTTGATCGATATCTTTCGTGATATTTTTTAATGATTTTATTTATAACTGCAAACCCTGTAAAATATTTACATTCCTCCAACAAAACTTACATTTTACAAACCAACAAGTCACTCCGAATGCAATTGTAGATCTTTTCTAGATAATTAAAACTTTATTACTCTCTTTCCGTTATTTCTGACAATTTGTCTGGGTTGTTTGCGAGAGATTTAGGAAACAGTCGAAAAGTATCAGTCTTGTTATGTTTGCTCCTGGTATTAAAAGATTAGGGACTAGTTTGATTTCTGTTCACCCGATAAAATAATAATAATAAATACATTTTTAAAATTTGAATCAGAATCTTTCAGATTAGAGATATTACTTATCTCTCCAAAGAATTCTACATCTATTTGTGATCGATCACTTCTTAATCCTTCCTTCTATTAATTCACAAACGTTTTGCGAATCTAAATTTTTACTTTTTAAAGCAAGATTTTCCAAAACTACGGTTCATATATATATATATTAGGGTGATGATTACAGAACTTATTTTTAAATATCAAAGTTCCTGCTATTACATGGGGTGAAATTTTGCATATAAAACATTAATATAAAGCTCGTTTTTGATTTGTGTGAAAAAGGTTGCCCCAGGCTGCCAATAAAAATTTTCATTTTACGCTCTAATAGGGCAAATTTCATAAATATTTATGTATTGGCATTCTCATACAAATTTATTCGTAACTGATACATTGTTTGGATCTCTTCTGTTCGTTGCCCTCTACCTAACTCTAGGGTTGCAAGATGCTAAGAAATAGCGATTTTGGTAAATCATGATTTCTGGGTGAAAGAAAAATCAGCAAACGGAAATTAGAAAACAGTGTTGAATTGGCTGTCGTGAGAGGTGGATGTGCGACGTTCGTTTCAGTGTCGAAAATTTGGTTGTTTATATATTAACTTGAAAAAAATGGATAATATTTAAATTTCTCCTGTTTTTAAATTTTAATTTTTATAAAGTTAATTTTTTATTATTTTTTCCTTTTCTTTTTCAGATTAACTCCTATAATAAAGTTTAGTCTAATGGCTGATTTTAAGTCGTGATACAATAGACAAAAATGCTAAAATTTGAGCCAAAAATTTGCCAAGTTCGACATAAAATAAATTTGCCAAGAATTGAAAATTTCAAAGATTATGTTAGGTTACCTTTAAAAAAAGATGTTTTAGGATGTTACCATACACTACTTGATAATGAAAAATCAAAACAAAAAAGAGTTAAAATTATTCATGAAGAATTAATTAATCTATGGAAGAAGATGAGTTTTCCCAAACTCAGTGAGCAGGCAATCATTGCTCGTATTAATAAACTAATATTAGAATATGAAAAAAATCAAAGATATCCTAAAGAATTTTTAAAAAATAGATACTGTATTTGAAATTACAAAGCCAGAAGGACAATGGTTGTGTGAAGAAGACAAGAAACTTTATGAAAAACAGATAGAATCTGAAGGGAAAATAGGCTACGTAACTTATAAACCAGCTCAAATTTCCTCAATTCATCCATCAAAAAGACAGAGATGCACTCAAAAAGACAATAAAACTGTGCCACAAGATGATATAAAAGATGACAAATCAAGTAGTTCAACCACCAATTCCGATACCAGTTCTAATGAAAGCATCTATGAATCTTCCCCTAAAGCAAAGCAAAAATTTTCTACGTCTCTGCCTACCAAATTAGTTACTGAACTATCACTTTCTACTCATAAAGCATCAAAAGTTTGTTTAAATCTTGCAAAAGAGGGGATAAATCTGCCAACTCCTTCTCAGTCTGGAATATTCAAACGTATGATTAGATGTGGGGAAGAGCAAAAGTTGAAGATAAAAAAATCTTCTTAGAGAAGAGAAAGATTACTGCTTGCATTTTGATGGAAAAAAGTTACCAGAAGAAAAAGGAAAAGTAAAGCATGGAGAAGAGTGTCAAGTTGTATGCCTTCAAAGTCCCACGAAAAAATTAAATTATGGGTGGATCAGATGTGAAAGTGGTTCAGCCGAAAGTATATTTAAAGGAATTGTTAGTATTCTTGACGACAATGATGCATGGTCCAGCATCAAAATGATCATTTGTGATACTACTGCTGTAAATACTGGCCATATTAATGGGGTTGTAGTTAGAATACAGCAAAAAATGTTACAACTGGGTCTAAATGTACCTCAGTACATAGGTTGCCAACACCACGTTTTGGACAGAATATTAAAACATGTTCTTGACTTCTATCTTGATAAGCATACCACAGGTCCTAATTTGAATTATAAATTTATAGATGAAATAACTGAAAGGTATGAGGTCTTAAAAGAATCGTATACTCCGGAGGTAGAGATGCCCGTTGTGGAAAATCCTGGATGGAGGGATGATTTCAGGTTCCTTTATATTCTATGCTTTGCATTTCGACAATATAAGGAAAATCGAAAATTACCGAAAATAATTTGGCGATCTCTACCATCAATTCATAGTGCTCGATGGAATTCCAGAGCAATTTATTTCCTTATTGCTTATTTTTTGTTACCAAACTGGAGAGCAATACTTGAAAAACCAGTTACTTTCATAGCTTTTGGTTGGCAGGAAGTATGGTTTTCTAACCAAAAATTTAAGAATGAAATATATGACAAACTCCTGTCAAATATTAAAGAAACTAAGTGCAGAACTGCTGGAAAATGCTTCAAAACTCACTGGTCCCAAGAAAATTCTGTTATTGATATACCGCGATCAAATATTGCTGAAAGGGGAATTAAACTAATGGAAGAATTAAGGGAAACTTGTAAAACTAATAAGTATTTAAATATAAAATTTGTTTCAAAAAACAACTTCTAATTATTTAATAAGTAGTATTGTACGATTTGTTACTTTTTAAAAAGAAATAAAGTCTTTCTTTGATTTTTTTTACTTTGTTTTTAAATCTTTAAATCAAATCACTCTCATGTTTTGGAAAATTAAAAAAAAAACACTATATTAAAAACTTTAAGTCTAACACTGGGAGAACTTTTTTCAAAATTCAGAAGAATGATCAGCATATTCTTAATTCGTACAAAAATGTTCATCGAGTCCCACTGCAGGGTAATAAATATTTTTTTGTCATTACCCTAATATATATACAGTCGACCCCCGGGTAATCGCGGTTCGGCATTCGCGGCCCCGGTTATTCGCGGAATTTTCCTTAGAACCTAACTAATAATTGTTCGTGGAAACCCCCGCATATTCGCGGAATAGCAAATATCTTCCGCGATTTTTTATGGCTTTTTTCGTGGCAATATATATTTTTTCAAGCTTTTTAACGCTAAATTATTAATAACAATATAATTTACTAATTTTGTAATATAAATACTAACGTAAATTCAGCAAAATATGAATATAAAATAAACGCTATTGGCCGGAGGTTTGAAAGCAGCCAATCCGAGAGCGTTATACATTTCTCCTCGCTGCTGATTGGCTGCTGCCCACGAGGCGCTGTTTCTCGGGCAGATGCAGCCCCGCATCATCCCATTTTACCGCGTGTAGCTATCTCGAGTGTTTCGCTGAGTGTTGTTTTTTTTTTAATTAAATTATTATTATATTTTTACTTATATTTTTTAAAATTATATTTTACGTTATATTTTGACGTTTATAGGTATTTTTATGGACCACGTCCAATATTCGCGGGTGCTCTAGGAATGTAACCCCCGCGAATACTGGGGGACAACTGTATATTTAACTCACGAGCAAAAATCGAAAAGTTACTTCGTCTGGCTCACAGGAACACAGCTGATTTTTTTGAAAAAGTTATTTGGAAGAAACTGACCTATAAACAATTCTGAGAACACTGCAAGACAAAAACAGTGCGCTGCCACTGCTATTTCCCAACTCTTGTTCAGGGTTTTCTGTCATTTAATCACCTGTCACGTGACATTTTGTTGATCTCAAATGTTACTTTGAAAATGGAATAAGTTTGGTAAGTTATCTTCGGTTTGAGGAACCATAGCTGTCATCCTGAATGCAAAAAAATCGCAAATGTGACAATGAGTGCCGAGTATTTTAAGAACAAAGAACAACAGACTAGTTATCCATTTCTTCTGATGCCAAACTTTGTATAACCTACAGAGAAAGGATGTAACGTCAAAAGACGCTATGATATCAAAACTGTAACAGTAAAACTTATGAAATTAAGTAAATTATTTCAGCCGATTATAAACCTTTAGCAGAAGATGAATCTGTTAGACAATGTTTGGACAGTGCTGTGAATATTTCAAGTCTACAGGAGAAAAAATATGGTACGAACAATAAGTTTAGCTACAAACATCATTACCGGGTGAACAGATGACGTGGTATCTGACTTACAGGAGGTACAGTTGCATTCAAAAATAGAAAAGTTTCAGAAATACACTCCCTGCCTTGACAAGAGCAAGTGGTACTGGAGATATTGGGCAGCCTTTTGTTTTTTATTTGTGGGGTGGACGCTAATTTTGCTGTAATAGAAAAGATGATATTCCTTATTTCATTGAAAGATCATATCTGAGGCCACAATTTATTTATGGTGCTAGCAGAGGTATTGAACGAAAGTAGTCTATCATAGAAGAGGCTTGTTAGAGTGCACCAGCTATGTGCGGTAAAAATAATAGACTTGTAATGCATAGTAAGAGAAAGTTTGTAGAACAGGATTGCAGTAAACAGCTGATTCACTACCACTGCATTATACATTCAGAAACCTTGGGATCTTTGGTGATTCATCTTGAAAATGTTACGCTGCTGTTATTAAAAATTAAATTTCATTAAGTTGAGAGACCAAGCCACAGGCAGTTCGTGTCTTTGCTAAATGAATCAGATGTGATTTATTTCATGGCGGTAAAGTGGTTAAGTGGAGGTGCCACACAACTGATTCTTTTTTAACTTTGGCAGGAAATAGATTTTTTCATGATAACCAGAGGTCACCAAGTTACTGAGCTATCAAAATGTTTGTTTTTTTTTATTGGTGGACATTACAGGATTTTCTAAATGAGCTTAAGGTTAAACTTCAGGATACTAAAATGTATGACATTGTCAAGGCATCTAAGAGGAAACTGTTGCTGCTACTAGAAAATACATCCAAGAACGTAACTTTCGGAATATTAGACAGCCAAGAGCGTAATGGCCATGCCAATGTTAAGGTTCATTTTGCAGAAAGAAAATATTGAGAGAGAATGGTAAATTTAAAAAGAGTTCAGGAAATGCTTCCAAGATTTTTGTACAAATAAAGTAGAAGAATTCCACGTTTCAAACCCATTCACCAGCAGTGTGGACAATGTTCCAAGTAATGCACAGTTTGAACTGATTAAGTTACAAGAGAACTATGCTGCGAGGAATATTTATTAAAGTTGGACTTATGGGCTTCTATGCTTTATCTTCTGAATGATTCTCAGTGTTCATAGACATGAATGTATCTTCTCTGAAAGGAAGATCAACAAGTTTGATGTAAAATCAAGGCTAACTAATGAAAATCTACATTAAATATTTCGAATATCTATAAGTAAATTCCAACAAGATAAAATGAAAATATGAAAGGAAAGCAATTACATACATTTCAGCTAAATATAACCAAAATAAATTAATGTAAAATACTGCTTTTTTGTACATGTAAAATCAAGATTAAAATATTTCTAGTATATCAAATTCATTGATTGATTTTCTTCCTGCGATTGGTGTGAGACATTACAAAGTGATTTTAAGTGAGACTTCTGTTTCCAATTCTAGTGTAAAGTAACTCAGAACAAGTAACTTTGCTGTAAACATATTTTTATCTTAAAATAATTTCTAATGCTAAAACAAAATCTGTACATTCATACTCTTTATATAAATTATAACAAAATGCATAAAGCATTCAGTACTACCATTAAACATCGTATTATTTGATTTGATTTTATAAGTTTTGACCTACCGGCCGTCTTAAAGCAGTACGTTATTATATCCACTTTTTATTATTTAATACTCAATTTGATGTTAAAATTTTCTAAAAACACATAATAAAGAATAGTCTACAAAACCAGAACCCAATTTCATACGAATAAGCAACTACATTATCCTCTTATAATCAATCCGTGTGTTTCTTGGTAATAAAAAAATTATAATTTTTTTCTATTCTTATTTTTCCAATGTTTTAAATTCATTAATTTCTAAAAATTAGAAAATACTAAAGTTTCACTTAGTTAAATTTATCGTAATCTTCAGAATATCCATAACTCGTAGATATTCCATAATCTTGATCCTCCAATTACGATGTACTATCTTCACCTATAAAATCTTTTGAGTCACCTACTTCTTCCCCATCGTATTCTGCAGACAACTAAGATAAGATTCAGATTTGTATACATATTCTCTTCTAAATATCCCGCTAACTGGTCTAGATAATTAATCATTAACATCAATAATATAATAATTACTGATAATTTAAATTATAAAACATTAAAAAAATTTATTTCATAAAACGTAAAGTTGATGGGATATATAAAAGAAATTTTTAATAAATTATCAGGTTTACTTTGGGGAAAATACTTTCATGAAAAGCATTTGCCAGAATAAAAATACTGTAGACCAGAAACATGGTCAGATTTAATAATAAATCCAGACAGTTCACCAAAACAAGATTAATGAGGTTGAAAGAGCTTGCCACAAATATGTCTAATATTATAACTAATCACAAAGAAGATATGATTTTAATAATGTTTAAAAATCTACTTTATTGGGGGAAAAATTGATTTCGGCTTAGTTAAGACTGCGGGCTTCCAAAGGTGTTATGGATTCCGGTTCAAATAAAAAAAACACAAAAACACAAATTATCAAAAGATTACTGGTTTCTAGCTGAAAACTTACATAAACCTGTTAGGAAAACATTATTCTAAAAGGAAGGTGTTTCTTAACTCAATAACTTATATTTGGTCAGATAATTGAGCTGACATACGAGCCCCTTTTCTAAATAAAGGTTATAAATATCTGTTAGACGTAATAGATGTATTTTCTAAATATGCATGAATCGTTCCTTTTTAGCAGATGAAACTAAAAGTTTTTAATAGAAGTATTTAGGTCTTTACTTAAACAATTTAGTGGAAAATCAAATAAATTGTCTAATATGAGAAATGAATTCCTTAACTTTTCAAAGCGTTTTAGAAAAAAAAAAGCAGAACTTTACTGTATATATATAATTAAAATTGAAGCATAAAAGATTTAATAAAGCCGTAAAAATAAAGTGTAGAAAGTTTACAGTAGTAATAACGATAATAATGAATTGGCAAATCACCGAAAGAAGCAACTGAAAAAAATATATAATGTTGGTGAAGTAGACAATAAGATGAAAGAACAGGAAACCTTGATTTAAAACCAATGGTTTAGTTTAAATATATTTTTAAAAATTACTCTACAAATTGGACAGATGAAATATTTTAAATTGTAATGGTTAATAGCATTGTTCCTTAAAATCTTTGCCTATTTTTTTAAGTATGAGTTAGTGCTCTACTAAAAATGTCACTTGTTCTACCGATAGTGTTATTCTTGTTTAAAGGAGTCCAAAACTTCCCTAACTTAAAGTTGATAATTCTATCTTTTAACAGATATATTCCAAACAATTCTTAATTATTTGCAGACACAGTTCCCTATGTCTGAGTTAAGCTCACTATTATGGGGTTTAAGCAGGCCGAGGTAATTTAATTATTTTCATACCTAGACAAGAATAAAACTGAATATTTGTGTACTGTACAATACAGTTATTTCTATCATATAAAGTATTTAGTAATTTTGCAACAGTAGATTTAGATTTTATTTAATTTTATACCATTTAGTTTTGATAAGATGGAAGCCACGCCCTGTTTTTAATACAAATTTTTCAAAAGTTAATTGAGCTTCTATGCCATGGTAATGTAACTTTAGAATGTTCTAAAACTACACGTATTAGACCGAGTGGTGACTTTCTTCTTTTACCCATCTAAGATTATCAGTAGGTAGAGGTTGATACAGTATAGCCCAACGATCATGATTAGCATCTAAGTATATAATATAACATTTTTTTCTCTCTTTTTTACTTAAATAATAATAACTTGCATTTAAAATTTTACACTTTTGATCATCTAATTTTGAGATATCTCTTGGTTTGAGATTTGATACTTTTCTTCCTCCTTTCGGATATATTTACATTAGGATTATCAAATGCTGCATGTTTATGTGGAGCCATAGAGATTCCTGCTCTTATGTTATTGGTGATGGGACAAGATACATCATAATCTGACTCCTACCTCTTGTGCCTTGTTTTATCATCAATAACATATCATAATCTATTCAGAGATCTACTGTTATTTTAGTCAACTTTAAACAAACATTCCAGGCTAGAGAAGAGGCTGTAAGGAATTGACATTGGTCTTATTTATAAACCTTATGACAGACTTATAGCCTATGTATTTGAAAACTTAAAAAATTTAAGACATCAGATTTAAAATAAAATAAAATAAGACTTAAAATATATAACAATGATATTAACATTTTTTCTTCTTGGGGAAGCTAATAATAGCACATGAATAATTCACAAATCCCAATTGAGATATTTTAAAAGTCTATTAATGGTTCCGACAAAGCCTCTGTCGTGCTTGAATGTCAGATTAATAAAATAACGAATGCCATGTTCAATTTTTGCTGAGATATATTTTAGGAACTGGCAACAGATTCTGGCGCCTTCTAAGAATGGTGGTACCCAGCGAGAAGCTGATCGCTGAACTTTCTTTATAATCTAATATGAAGCCAGCGACATAATTTTTATACAGTTAATTACTTTATAGTATAGGCCATGTGAGGTAAGTTTTAGTTTTTAGTAATATTTATCTACTTGTATGCGTATTTGTATAGTTCTCTTGGAACTCAGCCTATGCACTTTTGAACATGTTTGCAGTATTATTAGGCCACGATATATCACAAAAGCTCTCACAATCTAAAGCTATTATAAAAATTAGGGTATGTGGATGAATAGTCTATTATATCGTTAGACGAGGATCAGAATAATGAAATTATTACATAGAATATTTGTCATTTTAAAATTCCGTTCCAACTACTAAGCTGACCTAAATTCCACAAATGGGAATATCAAAGAGAACATGATCAAAGAGTTCATACGAAAACAAATGAAACTCTCAATTTATATTCGCAAGATTTGTCGATTGGTTTTTATTAAGATATTGAATTTTACTTTACGAATTTGCTAAAAGTCATAGGCCAGTGTAGCTATAATTACAATCATTAATAAACAGATTTGTTGTCACACATCAGACATTTCGCTGATGAATTCACGATTATAAGAGTGCGCGCGCGCGTGTGTGTGTGGAGGGTATGGAAAGATTTTAAAATCATATTAAGTGATTCAAAAACATGGCTACTAGCCCATCGATCTAAAACAAAAAAAAAAATGTAAGTAGTGGTAAAATGAGAAGCCATTCATCAATATGTTAGTCGGGGTTCTGTCTTGTCTGGAGCAACTTACAAGAATAATATTCAATCGACACAAAGGTCGGCGCGCTCAGATGAGAGATTGTTGCTGGGTTGTATGGTTTCGCTTGGTTTACCCTAACGACCCTTCTACGAAAGCGAAGGACAGTTAAGGAAAAACATTCGGCTGTTGTAAAGGTTTCTGCAAGAAGTCGGCCATCTTGGATTCTGTTAGTCTGTCCACGCCTCCCGAAAAAGGAATGCTGATCAATGTAATGTTTATACCGGAAATACACAGTTCATTGCCGTCAATTCTTTCCAACATACTCTGCACATTATCTGCTGGGAGAGTAGAGTCCATCTAGCTTAGATGACTGAGGGATATAAAGAATTTTCCTTTTTGCTTTTTCCTCCTTTAATGCATAGATGCGAAATAGCTTCCTTAGTTTTTAACAGATAAAACAACACCGGTAAGTTTGACCCCTTGAACAGGCTCCATATAAAGCAGTGACCTTCTTAATAGAATAGTTAACGAATGAAATAAACTGTCATTAAATGCTGTCAGAAGCATTAATCACCCTGGAAAACGCGCTGATCGATATTCCCCCCCTCCGATGATGGGCACATGAAAGAGGAGTCAAAACGGATTCTTGTCTCGTGTTGGCCGGACTAAACTTTTTAAATTTTATCCTTTGTACGAATCCCTCTTCAAGAATGGAGAAACACGTTTGTCTGTTTTACAATAGTCATTTTTTTTTTTTTGAAGATGGGACTAGAACAGGGGGAAAGAATATCAAAAATTTAGGTAGCAATCATCTGTACTCGCCTCCATCGATCTGATTATAGCCTCGTTTTTCAAAAGCCGTCAGAGCGGCACACGTTTTTCCTGTTGCGCAGCTTTGAATAATCGTCGCCGGAGGGAGAGGAAAATCGACTTTACTTCATCTTCAGTGACTTACATAGACCATCTTTACGTGACTGATGCAGAAATACAATTTACACGGCTCTTGACTGTAGATAAAGATCGACTTTACAAATTATTTACTGAAGCTTTAAAGACGAAGATGATTTTCAGTGCCGGCAAATGTCACTCGCAGTAAGATAAAACCTCTCTGACGTCATCGTTTTATGTGCACTGTTATTCATTTACATATGACAATTTTCTGCTGGCAAGATATCAATTAATAATAGGCTTGAATGCTTTACCACGCAACTGGAAGGGTTTCTCTGCACGAGGAAACGGAATCTACTGTGTTTAGGCCAGATCTGAATTATCTCCCTTTATAAACCGTTCACTGATTTTATGGAGTGCGCAGAATTGACGGCTATCCATGGTATGGTGATTGTTTACTACATTGGATACCCCAGAGTCGGTACCAATCGAATTTTCTACATCTTGGTGTACTTTTAATAATAGCGTGAATATATCCGTAAGAAAGGCCCTCTTTAATCTCCATCTTTCTGAAAACGACACAGACGAAAAGTTCAAGATTAGTTTCCATTATCGTGACGCCCTGCAAACCAGTTTCTATCCTTAGGGTTCAACCTTGACGGTGTAGACAGAAACGGGTTGGCACTAATTAGGTAACCTAGGATGTCTGAACTCCTGCAAATAACGCATCACCGATATTCCTCCGGTGCTATCTTCATAGTTCAAACAAGATGAAAAACTTCTCTTTCGTCCACTAACCCGGAAGCTAAAATCGGTTATAACGTCATATACGGATTTTGCACGATCAGTAGTTGGTTCCTGGTCAATGACGGCTTCAGCAGAATTCTTGGTTTAAAGGACCACACATCAAAAGTCGTTGGTACCATAATGACAAACCCCAGCGGCATAACTAGATCGTTTATCCAATCGCACTGCCACTGCTGTCTCAAAGAATCCTGGACAGAGTTCCAAAAAGATTTAACCATTTGCCAACGCGGTTTAAAAGCCAGAATTAGCTTAGTTTTAGAAAGTTCGCACTACTACAACAAGGAAGTCATATCTACAAAAAAATCCGTCAACCGGACACGTGAAACAGCGAGAGTTAAGCAGGACGAAACTGTTACAAATAGGCAGCTGTTTTAGGGTGCGCTTTAAAAAATTCCACCATTCACTTTATTTATTTATTTATTCCTATAATTAACCACACTACTTTCATTAATTAGGTCAGGGAGTTGGAGGCGATAGGATAATGGACCGGAAATCGGCGAAAACGTACGAGAGAACGCCACTGTGCATTGGATACATGTAGTGCAAGCATTTTTATCATTTGCATTCGTATATCAGCAACAAACAAAAACAAAAATATTTCCACGGTGGTTACAGTTTTATTCTTCACATGTACAGCGCAAACTCCTCTTCATTTAACAACTTTAAACAAAGAAAATATGTAAATGAATTTCCGGTAGAAACACGTAAGTTAGCTTTGTTATAAAGACATGAAAAAACTGGCGTTCATATCAGTTCTGGCTCTGTTAGGATGATTTGCTTTGAAGGTAAACGGTATGGATGGGTACAGATTCTCTAAGGGAAATAATTGTTTGTAGGATGGAGGCCGGACAGTTGCAGGCCTGTGGCTAAATGTAAAAAGATGTGGAGACAATTTCGAGCGCATGGAAGTGATGTTCAAACATCAGTTCAAGGTCGGCTGCGGGTCACAGTCCCAGCAGATGATCGATGCGCGTCACTGGTGAAGCAAAACTTCAACACCGACCCACCTTGATTCTGATTCGGTCTCTGCGGCCAGAGAGAGTTGGTATCAGCTTCAACCGCTCTCAGGAGGCCGCATGACAGAGGGGTCTGTGTAGGACGGCCCATAGTGTGTCCTTGACCCGCCGCCATAAACAGGAGAGGATGAACTGGTGACGTAAGCACGTTTCTTGGATACCACGTGACCGGAGCCATGTTCCCCTTGCTGATGAGTCAGGGTTTAGCTTTTGGTCTGACTCACGTCACGTAGCCATCAGGAGGGAAAGTGGGAACATGCAACGAGCCCGCAAACATCATGGAGATGAATCACTACTGGTGTTGGAGATGTGTCGGCTTGGCTATGAATTTTATTGGGCGGGCGTACAGACCTGCATATGTTTTAGTGAGACAACCTACCAGACTGGAATTAGCTATAGAGAAAATATTTTGGGTTCCTATGCCAGATCTCACGCAGGTACAATTAGGGATAAGATGGTTTTATATGACGACAAAGCTTGTCAACATAGAGCAGGTGTGATATGTCCACCACCTGCTCCTGAGCTAAATCCTACCGGGAACGTTTGGTAGACTCCTGAAAGAAATAATATCTTTCTCCAGAAGAACTGAAAACTTTTTCCTTGAGACAATGAACTTTATTTCCTACTGTTTTCATTGATAGAGCTATAAACTGCGTACAAGCCCCCTGAGAGTCAGGTATTGCTGTCGAATGGGGCTGAACCAGAACAACATCTAGTTCATCTTTGTTTTTACCTTCTTTATTTTGGAATTTCTTGTTTCCTGATATGGCCCTGACTCTTTACCTTTACACGCTTGCAGTTTATTTGTAATTTTACATATTTCTTTGATACGTGTTACCTGAAGAGGAGCTCTTGTGTTGGTCATATGGTAAATAAATCTTTACTTACTGGGAAAATATTTTTGTCTTTTTATATCTTCCTTAACGTTCGGAAACCATTGTGTGTGAGAGCAACAGTAGTGAAATGCTAATAATGAGAATGTTAATACATACCTGTTTATCGGGGCGTGGCCTTATACACGCAGGTGTGCATACACGCCCCATACTTGTGTACGTGCGTGTAGTACGATGTATTTTTGCATCTATGTATATACCATGTTTGTATTTATATATTTATATATGTCTATTCAACTTAAATATGATTACTTATCGTGTTAAAAACGAGCGGCGTCTGTTAGCTGAATCATGTAAATAAAAGCGATTTACAAGGATTGAAAGCTGCTTTGTGTGCTGGGGATGCGATTTTATAAAAATAATGAAAAGGACAACGCGACGAAATTTCTTCACACCTGAATACTTCGTCTGAATCTGAATATGTATATATATATTTTTTTTAAAAGAGACTTCGAATAAATAGTACATTACCTGCTGGTAATAAATGAGCCGACCGAAGCATTGCGACACACACATACCGACGCACGCGCGCGCGACGCTTGGTTGTCCTCAGTCCACGGGTCTGAGAGCAGAGCACGGCGGCTGCGTGCGCGGGAGAGAGAAGAATAGAGAGGTTGGTTACCTGTGCGGTAGAAGTCAATGACAGAATTAAAGACGGCCGGGTGGCGGTCAAAGAAATACTCCTCCTTCTCGTGGGTGTGCAGGTGGTAGTCGGCCAGCTTGCTCAGCCTGGAGTTGGAGATGTTCTTCAGCGTCGACACGTGCGTTTCGTGCCGGATGCCCCCGACGTTCAGCGTGATCTTCTCGTCGCCGTCGGGGCAGCGCAAGCCCCGCCGCTTGGGCGTGGCGCACATGTACGAGAGAACATTCTGCGTCTGGCTCCTGGTCGGTGTCTCTTCCATGCCACCCTGGGGCGTGTCACGTCATTTTCGGAAACTCGCGGTGTTTCCGCATCTCTCCCGCCGACGTTTCTAGTGGTTTACTCTCTTGCCCCCTTCCAGTCCCCGCCGGAGATCGAACCCGACGTCGGCATGAGAACGACGATGATAGTTTCCCAGACCGTTCTCCCAGAAGCTATGTCGCCCGCGACTGCCGAACGTTAAGTTGATAAAAGCATTCCGTAGGGTTGCGCTGCTTCCAGTCTCCCAGTTTCCATGGCGGCTGATGAAGAGCCGGGCGGCGGTGTTAGTGCAAGCAGCTACATTTCGCAGTATGGATGTGACGCATGTCACTGCTACTCCTATGATATGGTCGTCTGCTTCCATTGATGCTGGTATATCTCGTAACGAGCACAGCGCCACGCATTGTGCCTCCGAGCGAGGGTGACCTCCGGGTCATGGAAATATCGCGCTTGATAAATCTGAACGCATGAGCCAAACGCCGTATTATCATCTCGCCTCCTGCCAACTGAGCGCCGGGAGACAAGCGGACCTGCCGATCTACTGTCTTCTCGCCAGCCTGTCGTCGTGTGTTTCCCTCGCCGCGCCTACAGATATTACTCATTTAACCTGCGATTACTTTGATACCCGATCGCTATAGCAACGAGCTGGGAACGAGCAGATTTCTTGTCCGTCGATTACGTACGGGAACATTTTATCACCAGCTTCATTATTCGCCTGTTTCCGCCGCTCATCTCTAATTAGTCGAAGCAGCGATCCGTTTGGGTGTATCCAGATAGCGCTTTACACGCCGGGAAGGCCGACTCTGCCATATTAGCGATGTTAGATCTATCGTAACAGTTCGATGGCGAGGCACAACACACCCACCCCTCTCTCCGTCATCCCCAAACGGCCTGCGTCGGTCGGCGCGCGCGTCTCTGTTGGAGGACACCGGAGCAGCCGAAGCT
Organism: Nautilus pompilius; assembly: GCA_018389105.1. Lineage (NCBI taxonomy): Eukaryota > Metazoa > Mollusca > Cephalopoda > Nautilida > Nautilidae > Nautilus > Nautilus pompilius. Next base: position 316,100 of record JACATO010001128.1, on the reverse strand, counting down.
GGATAAACACAGCGGCTACTGCGGTGTTTGGAGAAAGGAGGATGGGGAGCCGGCATGCCAGTTTCTCAGACCCCCCCCCCCCCCTGCGAACTTCCATCAACACTGTCGTCTCGTAGTGGTACAGGGAATAAATGTACGTGCAGCAGTGGTTCGGAACAATAGTAGGAGGTTACGATGACTTCCTACCTATGCCCACCGTCTGACCAGGGGCAGGTGTGTTCAGTCCGAACCCTAAACCCGCTTTCTGTACACACAAAAGAAAAACAAATCTCCAGTTATATCTTCTTTTTATCATTTGAGATTTATAAAATATTAATCGAACGAATATCAATTAACAATCTCTGACATAGGCTTATTAGCCGTTTTACGGTGATGAAATCTCTCTCTCTCTCGAAAACTGATTTTACCATCGTCACTCTATCTTCGTGTTGGCAGCACCAAATTAGCTGAACAGCAAAGCTAAATTTGATAACGACCCGAGGGAACCGTTCATACTGGAGACACTCTTTATTGATAATGGTCGAAAGCTTTTCTCTGCACTGGCCTGCTGGTTGCCCATAGTTACCACATTCCGTATACGGCCAGTCGGGGAACTGCTGCTACATAGATCCCCCAGTTGTTTACAATCCAGGACCATAAGCGTCGGGTTCGCAGCCTCCAAACGTAAGTAGATTTGTCCATCATCAGTACAAAAATATGTCATCATTCATTTCAGTCTCGGATTTGGGTGTCCACCAGCAGAATATATACACTTATCGAATGATTTGGTACATGACTTACCCAGGTGTGTCAGCCGCCCTACCCAGCAGCAGCTGGTTGGGTACAGGGCTTACGTAAGGAATAGTAATTAACATTCGTCGCTATAAAAGACTGGGTGTAGTTTATATAAAAGAGAACGAGAGTTTTTTTTGTTTTTTTTTTTTTTAAACTTTGCTTCCTACGTTTGAAAGTCACTGATGTTTGTATATGTTGCAGTGTTAGATTATCTCCCTTTATTTGCAAGGATGATTCATTTATGTAAAGCAGACATACTGCGGCAAGATATATTAGAGATCCCAACAATATGTCCGTCTGTTTTTGTCCTTTCCCCTGTTAATGACACTTTGACCGTTTACCTGTGACAGTACTGCAACATTACACACGACGTCACAATATTCGGACACGCGAAATCTGCCTTAAATCTCTATCTCAAATTAATAAAAGTTTTTTTTTTTTTTTAAAAAAGTAAAAACTGCTTTTGCATCTCCGGTAATTTCAGTACATAAAGCATCCCTAAAGTTGTTGAACAGGTAGATTTTCAGCATCCAAATGTTGCCTGAGAAGAAGCTCTCGCTCTAGTGTAATCGCGTTATCCCACCATAAAAAAAGAGTGCTGTACTTTTACAAAGTAAGGTAATTAACGTTTGCTATAATTAGCCTTAATTAATTCTTTGTGAAACATCTACGGACTGTTGAAGCAATAGTGTATTTCACTCTATTTTAAGAATTCATTAGAAATTGTTCTTGTAAATATTTAAAGTAGATTAGCGAGCACCTTAAACAGACTTTACGCAGTACGCGCAAAAAGAAAACTTATCTTTATTTCGTCTTTAATTTGTAGAGAATTTTTAGAAAAAAACCAACTTTTCCTGGAATCTAAGTGACGCAAAATATGACTCTATACAGTTTCAACTTGACACTGTAAACCATCAATACGCAATTTTTGCAGTATAGATTGATCAATTTTATTAGATATTTGCTTTATAATATAAAATTCTTATATATATATATATATTTTTTTTTTTTTTTTTTACTTTATGAGTTACCTCCCCTAATAATGTTTAGTAATTGTTCAACACAATAAAATGTGGAGGATTGTCTTTTTTTCTTTAAATGAATAGTGATTCTATGAGCATCAGGAAAAGCAGCCAGTCGCGTACACATTCTAAAGTGCTCCTGTCAAACATGTCAAGGTTTTATTATAAACCAAACGGTGCCGGCCAGGCTGAGACAAAACCAAATAATACGCTCAGCGATCCGGATGTACAGTTATCAGTTTTTTGTTTTTTTGTTTATTAGATAATTGAAGCCCCCCCCCAGAAAATAGATACCGATTTAAAGTATCGCCATCATCAAAATAACGATTTTACATGCTCCCTGCCCCCCTATAAGGATCCTAGCAATTTCGAACCTGATTTAGAAACTGTAGCCATCTGTCAATTAAATAAATACAGCACTAACTTTTCCCGTCCACTTTAACCTCATGTGATCTCTCTAGATGTACACTGCGTTAATTAACTTGATCGTGTGGAACTGTTTTTACCGGATGCGTTTAATAATACGTATGAAAGAGTACCAAGAAGATACTGCATTCATCCTCCGGTACAGTAAACTTTGAAAACAAGATGACGATTAGCACGCGCCGAGATGGCACAAAAATTGACCAAATCTATTTTCCCTTCTTTCTGGAACCCATAGGAAAAAATATTCTCGACGGAGATTTTGCTTCGTGCAGTCGTCTGCTCCAGAGCAGTAGTTACAACGGACCGTCATGGCTTTTGGAAGGGCTCCCCCAGAGCAGTAGTTACATCGGACCGTCATGGCTTTTGGAAGGGCTCCCCCAGAGCAGTAGTTACATCGGACCGTCATGGCTTATGGAAGGGCTCCCCCAGAGCAGTAGTTACAACGGACCGTCATGGCTTTTGGAAGGGCTCCCCCAGAGCAGTAGTTACAATCGGACCGTCATGGCTTTTGGAAGGGCTCCCCCAGAGCAGTAGTTACAACGGACCGTCATGGCTTTTGGAAGGGCTCCCCCAGAGCAGTAGTTACATCGGACCGTCATGGCTTTTGGAAGGGCTCCCCCAGAGCAGTAGTTACAACGGACCGTCATGGCTTTTGGAAGGGCTCCCCCAGAGCAGTAGTTACAACGGACCGTCATGGCTTTTGGAAGGGCTCCCCCAGAGCAGTAGTTACAATCGGACCGTCATGGCTTTTGGAAGGGCTCCCCCAGAGCAGTAGTTACATCGGACCGTCATGGCTTTTGGAAGGGCTCCCCCAGAGCAGTAGTTACATCGGACCGTCATGGCTTTTGGAAGGGCTCCCCCAGAGCAGTAGTTACATCGGACCGTCATGGCTTTTGGAAGGGCTCCCCCAGAGCAGTAGTTACAACGGACCGTCATGGCTTTTGGAAGGGCTCCCCCAGAGCAGTAGTTACAACGGACCGTCATGGCTTTTGGAAGGGCTCTCAGGAGAGAAATTCGGCCAACTGTTGATAGCGGAGGGGGGCATCTTTCCCTGTAAACTCGCTCAAAGCCCCTTATTGTTTTAAAAACCGCTATTTTGTCTCCTCCTAAGCGTCTAGAACTCAGACTTGGTATCCTGAAGCGCTCAGTGCATTTCAGATGCTAGAACGTAGAATATTCTAGTAAATTTATGCCGAATTCTCTAAGAAATTAAAGTCCGTCCTCAAATAAAGGTTTTCCAGCAAATTTACCAATATAAACAAAGCAAGGATTTATGTATACAACGAAACTAGGAGATCTTTAATTTAATACGGCGGTTAATTTCTCTTGAGATTCTGTTTGACTTGTGTACACTATTTTTTCCATTTCAGATTTTGGTTAACGATTGAACAATTAACCTCTGGCTTTTTTCCTGAAACAATATTTCCTAGTCAATAATGATTATCTTTAATATATTTGAGTGTCTTCATCACTCATCTCTAGAACAAATGGTTTTCTGATGGAGAAACAATGCCTAATAACAAATCATAGTAGTAAATTACACTCTGTATGAAAGAAAAGTCTATTAAAACACTAGACAGTATTTGGGGTATGTGTATGTTTTTGTGCCTTGTCTGTATGCAGTTTTCAGCGATGAAAAGTTTTCATCTACACTTGGGTGTGATTTCCCTCCCACTGTGTGTTCGGAGCAAGCAATGACTGTGTCAATTCTGCACGTGGTTTCTTTGTGATCACAAATCAGCAACATAAAACAAAGCTGTTCAGCTTTATTCTTGCTTATCTTCGTTTGTCTCCCTAAATAATCTTGCATCCTCCATAGAACCACAAGAATGGGCAGTTTCCTTGTTTGCAAAAGAAAAGTCTCGGGGAACTGTTTGCCGAGCAGACACCAAGAGATTAATAACTTGGAGTGATAAAGGTCAAAGGAAGCTTTCTACTTAAAGCATCTGAAACAGGACAGGAAACCTATTACCATGGTGACAAGTTTCTTTCAAATGGATTTGAATAAATCATCCATCTATGGCTGCATCTTTGTTTCTCAGCTTCGCTAATTATTCAGTTGAGGAAGGGGCAGCTAAGACGAATAAATATTGTCATTGTTTTTTTTTTAATGTCGTAAAAAGAAAAGGATTTATGCAAATTAAAAACCCTAAAATAATTATGGATTTTGATATAACGGACAGGAACATTTTTTTTAAAAATTATCTACGAATACTAATTTTAAGAGTAATAATCACGAATTAACTAAGATTCCAGCACAATTATGTATTAAAATATCCCTTTTTAAATAAAAGAATCGTTAATAATTGGAATAAATTACCGGCTGAGGGTCGTCTGGCCGGTAGTGATACAGGAAAAACTGTCGTACAGTGGCTCTGGATATGATACTACAGCAATCCTCAAATATACTGCGACACTATTTATAACTCTACAACTTTAAACAATACGTTTAAATAAATAATATTTTCATATCCCACAAGAGAAAGATGGTCCGTTGTAGCATACAACTCAACCCCGAATACTAAGGGCTGGTTAGGGAGTTGTAGCGCACTCCGAACAATATTACGGCTCTTCAAGGTGTGTGCCGGTTTGAGATCTTATAGCTGGACTCTGTCCACCTAAGACTCGCATCACGACTGGCGTCACGTCTGCTCTTAACTCTTCGAATGCTTCCAGTTTTAGGTCCAGATACTTCATTGTCTTTCCGTTGCCTTTGTCTGCGTTAGGGGACGAGCTGTTGTTATCTTTCTTGATCGTGGATGTTATATCCGGTCTCTGGGCACGTCTTTTCTCTGTCAAAGTCTTAAGCTGATGCTTTTCACCACCGGTTACTTACCTTTATCTTAGTCCCTTTTTTTTTACAAAATGTCCAGTGATTCCCTTTCTGGTACGAATCGTTATTTAGGGTCTTGCTTCTCGATATTATATAGGCCGCTGTTTCTTCGTTGGTCTTTACACATCTTGCATTTTGATTCATTTCCAGCACGACGGAGTAGCAGTTTGTGTTCGGCGCCTGCTCTTCTGTTGAGCCTAGTGACGTCTCGGCTTCTTTTTTGGTTTCTTCAGAAGACATTTCGTTCGCCATCGAAACGTCTGGTCTACGCTGACATCTTCTAGCTGCCGGATGTGCTGACCATATAACTCTTTCTGCTTCCAGCTCTTGTACCTGTTGCTTGTGTTTTTTTTTTCTTTCTTATCCTTCTTGTATTCTTTGACATTTTTGTCGTCGTTTTCTTCTTTCTTGATCTCGCTATTTCTATTAGTCAGCCATCTGTTCTACTATTCAGAGTTTCATAGGGCCAGCTTCTCTAATTCGATCATGTCTTGTATGTCGGTGTCCGCTCTGCGGCGGACCATTCCGCGTATAGTCGTCTAATTTCCAGTTTTTTTTTTCCTCTGGTTCTTCCATTATTTCTTGTCTCGAGTCTGCGATTTCAGCCGTATAATCAATTACTAGTATTGCCTATTGGTTTACTTCTTTGATCATATTTTCCCCACTTAGTCTGGTTTTTAATATCTTTTCGACTCTTCTATAATTTCCGTCTTGATCTTCTCATTCGTTGTCTTATGTTCGATGTTGTCCAGTTCTAAAACTCCACGTTAATTGTACGCAGCTTTTAGATGTCTGATTTGCCCAGATGATAGCTCCAAATGTCTACGCCTTCTGTTGGTTTGCCTATTTATTCACCACACTGGCGGACTACCCTATACAAAATTTCATCCTTTTGCTTTTTGGGAATAATCTTATTTGTACTAAGAAATTCAGATCCCTTTGTGATTTTGTATATAGCTGTGGATCGTCCATGTGTAACAATTGCGCACGATCCTTCAATTTGTGCCCTATTTTGGCCTTATTCAGTGGCTGACTTATGGAGTCCATTGCTATGCAAAATAGCAGTGGTGACATCATTCATACTTGTCTTTATTTCTGCATTCCACGTATGTTATCCAATTTTAAAATGGTTTTCCGCGGCTTCAATGTTCTTAACATAAACTTCACCATGTTTTTTTTCGCATTATACATTCTCAAAAGATACCATTACCTGGGACTAAGTAAATGCCATTCTACTGTCTGTCCTGCACATCGCGAAAATGGTCTTCCGGGTCTCGCAGTCTGTGTGTGATCTTATATGAGTAGCTAATCCTTCGTTTGTATTTCTGTAGTTTCTTTTCTGTTCATGTGCCATAATCTTATTGGCTTCCAAATGTTTGCCGAGTGTTCGCATGGTTGTTGACAGCTTCCGTGTCGCTGACAGAAGTGTTATTGGCCTTTAATTTCTTACAACTGCTGCCTGCTTTTTCCTATTCCTGAAAACCATCTGTTGTGCTCCCCGTAATCCACTGAGATGTTTTTTTTATCAATGATCTCCTGTATGCAGAGTGCCATCCTTATCGAACGTCTTTACCTAGCATTGAGCTGGATTATGTCGGATGATGCCCACAGTTTTTGTTGTTGTTTTCGCTTTTTCTGCTGAGACTCTGTCGTTTTTCTTGTTCCTTGTATCTTCGTGTTGCTGAAACCAATTGACGGTCTCTTCTTTATGTTCATTTTCCAACTTTTCTTGTTGTGTGTTCATAAATCCATGTTTGCTTCCAGAATGTTACCCATTTGTTTGGAGTCTGCTGCTAGTGGATGCTCCATATTTTTTCTCTTTTAATTTTCTGCAAAAGATTCTCAAGTTCCAGTTCTGAATATAATGTTCATGTCTCGCCCGAAACACCTAGAGCTTTTATGACACCGCGCTTAGTCTCGGTTTAGCGTCTTTAATTCTGTTTCTACTGTTCTAGGGCCTCATCTTATATTTATGTTTTATTCTTCTTAAGACTGACTTCACCTGCTCCACAGCCGACTGATCGCCCGCTTTATGCTTTTGTTCTTCATTCTCTTCAGTCAGGCTGGTTTCTGCAGCACTCCTATTTCCTGCTGTCGAGTAGATCGCATTGTTGACTCACTCCATGATCACCGTTTTTATGGTCTTATGACTTTATTCACTTGAACTATTTATTTCTGTACATTTTTCTTTCCATTACTGGTGGCATCCGGCTTCCGCTTTCACCAAATTGCCACAATACTCCCATTATGTCCTGCTTTAGCTGTTTCCCTTCCACACTGAGTTATACTTCTGGCATTTTATACTAAAACTATCTTTATTAAACATTAACAATAATGGTAATTCATAATTTGGATGATGCACGGATAGATAAGACGTTAATGTGTTTTTAAGGTTTACACCACTAATTTCTACACAATGTTTATTTTATAGCTACAAAATAAAGGACTCGCTTCAGAACATGTGCTTAGTTCTCACTGTTATGCTATTATTTTCCGGAATAATAGATTTCTGGGGTTTAAAATTTTCTCATAAATAGCATAACGACGAAGGACACACAAGACAGTTATAAGACTTTTTCATGCAGTAAATATCGACAAACCCAGTCACTTTAAATTATCATCTGTCATTATCGGACTTTTTTGTCTCTCTTTCGGGAACTCTTCAATTACTGCAATTTAATAATTCTCATCCTCTTTCACGATTTTTTCTTTTTTGATTGTCGGAGAATCCTTTTCATAAGCAAGAATTCCAAAACATCAGCATAATTTTTTTACTGTAGATTCCTGTCAGTTCTCCTCACATCGAGGCAAAATACTCCGAAACCGCAGATAATAAAATTTCGACCTTTCCAAAAAGTACTAAGCTGGATTTTAGTATGACAGTCCCTGGGTTGTTCCGTTTTCGGTAAACTTTTTAAAACAGTTTTAAAGAATGACAGAAATAGAAGCAATACGAAATATGCCAATAAAGTCAGGCGTGTTATTATTGAAGGAGAGAATGATCACTCCGGTACTTTAGAACAGTCCGACGACCAATATGTGAATAACACGTGAAAGTAAAACAGTTATCGTCCTGTGACTCGGCCGGGTTATCACCCCCTTTCAGCCACCGACCAGTTCACCGCAACAAGCCATGAAAATAAAGCTCAACTGTAGTGCGATATTTGAGAGCAGTAAAATGACATCCTGATTCTTTTTTAAACAACCGTAAAAGATTATATACAGTTGTCCCCCGGTATTCGCGGTGGTTACGTCCCTTGAGCACCCGCGAAGAGTGAAAAACCGCGAATATTGGACGTGGTCCATAAAAATGCCTATAAATGTCAAAATATAACGTAAAATATAAGTAAATATATAATAATAATTTAATAAAAAATAAAACACTCAGAGAAACACTCGAGATAGCTACACGCTGTAAAATGGGATGATGCGGGGCTGCATCTGCCTGAAACAGCGCCTCGTGGGCAGCAGCCAATCAGCAGCGAGGAGAAATGTATAACGCTCTCGGATTGGCTGCTTTCAAACCTCCGGCCAATAGCGTTTATTTTATATTCATATTTTGCTGAATTTACGTTAGTATTTATATTACAAAATTAGTAAATTATATTGTTAATAATAATTTAGCGTTAAAAAGCGTGAAAAAATATATATTGCCACGAAAAAAGCCATAAAAAATCGCGGAAGATATTTGCGATTCCGCGAATATGCGGGGGTTTCCACGAACAATTATTAGTTAGGTTCTAAGGAAAATTCCGCGAATGCCGAACTGCGATTACGCGGGGGTCGACTGTATATATACACATACACATATATATTATGCCAAGATCTTTATTGTAAATTATCCCCTCCTTTTTTCACCTAAAAATATACAGTAGCTCGTCATTGGGTGAAGACTTTAATTATCTTATTTGCGATTAGTGCTTGTGTCAGAGTTAGCAACGGTAAGTGTTCAGGTTAAGTAACAGCGCTATGTGGGGTGGTACGAATAAATAGTGGTATGAAATGAATCATGCCACAAATTAATTAATTAATACAGCCAATTTTTTTGTCTTTCTCAGATATCCATAATGTATGTCCACAGTCAAACAACGAATAGAACTACTGTCTAAAAGTACGTACACTATTGCTTTTCTCAGATGCTCACTGCTGCAGGGAAGTGAAGGTAGCTATTTCTGATTGTTCAAGATAGTAATTGATCAATAGATTTATTCTTAAATTCTGACACTACGTTTGCTATACAATACAACCGAGAGCTTCTACTCGTGAAAAATACGTGTGTAACCTAGGAAACAACAAATTTTGTGATCAACAATTTTCACAAGGAAGATGCTTTATTTGGTCGCCGATAATGCTAACCAAGTTTGGGCAAGTCATCAGCATAAATTGGATGCAGAATTCTTTCCGTAATTATAGATCTGAAATCACTAACAAACTAATTTATTTCATTTTATTTAACTTTATAATATTAGTTTATACTGATTCGGGAAACAAAGCAAACTTCTATAATCTATTTTTACACACAAAAAAAAAGATGGATAGTATAGAACTTGAGCAAAATTAGATATTTAACACAATGTGTATATTAAGAAATAACATAGTGCGATGTTCATTGAGGTGACCGGATACGATTAAACTACGTCGCATACGTCATGAGTAAACTGCGAAATTTCATTTTATCTCACTGGAGAATTTGTATAAATACTCAGACACTGAAAAAATACAGAGTAAAATCAAAAACTAAAGAAGTTGTGGATGGACATTAATCAAACGTCGATCTAAATGGATATTTCAAAAATAGATGATTTCACATCGTCGTCTACTTGCCCACTCTTTGTGCTGGCCTAGTTGTGACATTGCTCGCGCTGTATCAAATAGACCTGGAGAATCGCGATAGAGATGATTCTTACTCGTCAGTGTTATCTCCTTTTGATGCTTTTAGTAATGTTATCTTTTTTTTAAAGGTTTTGAGGCTCCTTTGACAGTTGGCTTTCTAACATACCCGACTCAAGAAAAGCATTTTTGAATGAACTACTTTTTTATTATCTATATCCGTCCACATATCGACCTGCGTGTTGTTTTTCTTTGAATAGAGAATGTTTTAAGAATGGGAAAATCTGCTCCACTGACACAGATGGTTTCGCTGCCATCCGTTCCTGGTTGGTGGAGTAGACAGCCTTCTATCTTGAGATACTTTAGATCCCATGAACTAAGATTCCTAAGTGTCATTGTTTCCTTCCGTGGAGCACAGAAATTTCCTATTCAGCTGACAAGAAACAGTTAAAACTCGAAACGCTGATACAGTTTGTATCAACACTGGCAAAATAAACACTAGACGGCTTCGTACATTTTTCATCCAGCGGTTTACATGCGATGACTTCCGCGAAACATTATTCGTACACGCTGTAGTGCCACCAAACCCAACACTCCAATGTATTAGTGGCAGGTTCAACAAGTGCAGCAATAGCAGACTGTTCAGCTTATGGTTTTTGCATGATGGAGAAAATGCTTGAAGAATCGGATGAATAACGGCGTGCATAATTACCTCCGACAGATCGCCCAGGTAATCAGACGCAATGTTCACTTGTTCCAAAAATTTGAAGAACGCGATGGCATTCTCCTTGTTAAAGGCTTTGGTTCTTGCAGAAGACGGAGGTTCTGGATGTCTTATAGAAGTGTTGTGGCGGGATAAAAAAATCTTTAACATTCATATCTCCTCTTGTGTTTGTTTCTTTCAGTGAGCTGAACTGCCAGAGACTGAACATCTTCCTCTCAAACTCAGTGTCCATCCTGGGAGTCAAAATACATTGCAAGGCGTCTAACTGGTTTGAAACGCTATCAGCGACTTTAGTTTTGTCTTTACTCTTCGGGCGAATAGTAGCTCCGGAACCGCCCACATATGCTTGCTTTAGGCACCCCATCTGATAGATTGATACATATCTAGACATTCCATGATTTTCTGTTGTTCTTTCTTTCTTATGTCCTGTCCGTATCTTATATAATGTAAAACTTTATCAGTTTAGTGTTTTGCAAGAATGGAAAGCAATATTTTTTCTCAAAAGTAATAGAAACAAATTGTGTACGATACAAATAATTACGATTGCTATTAATAGGTTAATAATCTTCCTGTAGATAGTTTATTAGTGTAAATTCTAAAATATGAAATGATATATGCCGTGTAGAACCCGATAAATTCATTACTTCAAAATAGGTTATATTAAGCTATCACGGATCAGTGACCACCGTTACATTTCCTAATTTGTGAGACAGCTGTATTTTATTTAATTAATAATTAATGCGGTTCGTAAACAAAATTCTGGACTTAAATAAACTTTGCAATCAGTAAATTTTAATCGAAGGGAGATTCTTAAATTCTTTTATGTTTTGACGAGTTGCTCGTTTTTATGCATATTGAGATTATGCCCAAAAAATTTATTTTAATCAAAATTTTAATTAATTAGCATATTTTCGACACTTTAAAATACGGTTTGCTTTGTCAAAACCATCGTTGTTGACAGTTCGGATATAAGTAGTTCTTTTTGTTCATAATTTTAACATTTTCCAGTTTTTCGTTTAGAAAACTTGCGAAGGGAGATAACTGTTTAAATTTGGGTAAAAGAAAAAGATCACTGCGTAATTGAGTCTTTAATAACACAAAACTAACATATTTTACTACCCCTGTATAAGTCTTTGAATAATCTCCATTTAGAATATATTTTGTAGCTGTAGTCATCATTTAAAACACCTGACTAACTCAGAACGTGTCCGACACCAGTTCCCTGGTAACTTAGATCTTTAGATTTTTCATAATTTGACTTACAGACCTTTGAGGTTTCGTATCGAGACGTTTAAAGTTTTGAATTCCTTCACCTTTTTTTTTTTTTAGCGCATGGAAATAATTTGAGAAAGTGTTTGTTTATAGGCTGTCGACATGAAGTCATATGCAGCCGAACTTTTCCCGAGCCAATTTAAACATAGTTTTTTTTTTTTTGTATGTAAAGTCTGTTTTTATAGCCCTAACAGATGTCTCCGCTGACCTGTGACCCCGTGATGCAAGAGAGCCCACTCTTCCGCTACTGCTCCGTGGTTGCACCTCGGACATCTCGAAAATGTACGTAGTAATCATATAATAATAATAATAATAATAATAATATATAATAATAATAATAATATAATAATAATAAAATTAACGAATTCTTTAGCCCTATTTAAAGAAAAACAAAAACAAAACAGCATCGGCTACTTGAAATTTTGAATGTCACACAAGATTGGAAATATGGCACTATTTCCGAGACAATCCTTTAATTCCTGAAAGAGGAGAGAGAGAGAGAGAGAGAGAGAGAGAGAGAGAGAGATGTGTTTTTTCTGTGTTGCGAGCAGTGTCACTTCCCACCAGCATCAGCTTACCACATGATTGAATTTCAAGTGCTGCTTTAACGTGGAAACCAGCTACGACAGTTCCCAGTCACTGACCGAAAATCGCCGACCCCTGGCGACACCGTTCTCAGCCGAGAAATAATAAATCCCGCGGCTGGATTTTTGGGGAGTTTTTTTGTAAATCTGGGATTACAATGAGCTCTGTTTTCCTTCTGTTGGCTGTGTTCGGCTCTTGGATGCAAGTGGGTAAGTGAATTCTCCATTCTTTCCAACGCCTCTGTTGGTTAAATGCGGGTTAGTGTCTACTTACTAAATTGGGGCTCTGTGACACCGCCGTTCCTTGTCCCCTGGCACCGGATTAGGTTGCCTGGGACCCGGCCGGGAAAGTCAGAGATGACGTTGAAGATGATACACATTTTAGCAGATAAGCCCACTCAACACAGCGTTCGACACTAGGTTTCCATTCTTCGCTTTTTTTCTTTCTTTATATCTCTGCGCCTGATATCTCTTGGAGTTCGCAGAACCGCGAGACGATTCTAGCGGTTTGTCGCAGAGTGAGACCGCTGCTGTCGCCAATGGGGAAAACGAACTCTGCTAATTGTAGGATTTTAACTATATCAAGCTAACCGAGGACTGTTTTTAAAAGTCTGTGCAACAACATTAATAATAATAATAATAATAATAATAATAATAATAATAATAATAATAATAATAATAATAATAGATTGTAACAGCCATAAGTATCTCATTTTCTCAATAATTTTACTTCATTTTTTGTATAAATTCTTTCCGTCTTCTCTTTTTTCACGCCCCATTAACTAAAGATAACAGGAAGTAGCCCCCTTGCCATGTCTCTCATTTTTGTTTCCATTCGAATTCACCCCAATCTCTGACAACCGAGACTTGGACAGCTCTTTATTTTCTCCTTGTTCGTTCTGTTACCATAGATTTGGTTGTGAAATAAAATACATAAGCAGTCGGGGCTACTTCTCCGTCCGTAAGGAAGAAAACTGCTTAAGATTTTCAACTCTGCGAGTTTTCTCCAGTTAACGCAAGAGAATCTGTTACTGCCAACAAATACGTTTATATTCTTTAAGAATCGTATAAAACCTCTCCGTACTGCAGTTAGTTCTAACTTTCTAAACAAACACGGTCAATTAGTCATCAGACAGGTGTTTATTTGGTTCTATGGTGCAAAGTATATGCAGGAATAAAGATGTGTTCAAATTGCCTCAAAGGTATTGCACTGGTGGAAGGAAGCCGATATTTCGGTTGGTGCTTGATTCAGTCTTTTTACCATGCAATCGATATCGAAACTTATACGCAATTCGAACACTACGCTAATTTACGTATTGTACGTGTTGTCAGTCAGTGACTTGAAACCTGGTCATGCCAAATAGATAAGTGCTTACTCTACCAGTAAGTAGCACAGCTGGCCGGAATAGGTACGTGTGTGTGTTAAAATCGAGCAAAGAATAAAAATTATTCTCCAGAAGATAAAGATGAAGCTGTTTATACTTTTAAACGATGTGTAACTTTCGGTTTTTGCGAAGATCTTGAACGTAATTATTTAAAAGGCGAGTAGATGCACCAGTCACTTGTGGAGATGATAACACGAGTTCTGACAACACTGAAGTATCTAACACACGTTTATTTCTAATTTAAGAAGAATTTTATAAGCAATAACCGAACATTTTCACTCTTTCGCGAGACCTGCACGAAATATGGAACTCTATCTAATCTAGGAAATATTTGAGCAACAAGGATCTGAACGATGCGCTAGTCCGCCGAAAATCGGTGCACCACCAGGCAGAGAGGAAGGGCGGGTCTGGAAGATTTTTTTATCGGTGCCATAACTGGATCGAGTGCCTTAGTTTTGCCAAGGAGCATGTAAACACTTCCGATGAGTTCTAGAAGAGAATTTTGCGGTAAGATGTGTCAGAATTTAACGTTTAGCTGAGGTGGGCGTCGCAGAGTGGGACGTACGTCAGGGAAGTGGTACCACTCGAACCGTTTTCGGCCCCCCCCTGAGAAGCAGGCTGATGGTTCTGATGTAGTTTGAAACTCACAGCGGCCTAAGGGGTCTATTTAATCGAAGGGAATGTAGTTTTCAAAATGTGTCTAAGGAAATTCTGAAAAAAAGGTGCCATCTGCCAAGTGAACTAATTGGTTGCGTGTACATTTTTTTTTAAAAAATTAATTACGTACATCAAAGTGAGCACAGGCAGGCTTAGAGAGGAAACAGGAACTCCCCTCCAGGCTCGCCGAGCGTCTTAGAAAGTAAACATAGCGCCGTCTTCACGGCATCTATGATGCCAACCGCAAAACCTGGTCAAAAGTTCCTTGCAGAGTTTGATGTCTGCGTGCGAGGTGAGCCGACGGTCAGAGAGTGTGCCCGAGAAAATGTGAATCGGTGGCACGAGATGGGCCCGCTGGGTGAGATAAAAAAAAAAAGAAACTTATTTTTTCGTCAGGTTGGTGTACAAATGTTTTTGTGAGTTCTAAATGTGCTTGGTTACTGGATATTTTTCACATCGTAAGCGAAGAACTCGTTTGTTTGCATGGCTTAACCTCATTGGTTTGGTTGATATCATCACATCGTCAAGTATACAAATACTCATTATAGCAATTGTGTTAAAAACCTTGTTCATAAGCACGTGCAATTTACTTCAGCTTCGATTTACATAACTTTGTTGCTAAACGTAACCTTTATGACATAAAAGTGATCATTTTCTGTCATTTTCTCCCATCTTGCCCCGCGAATGTTTCGTGGTCTTTCTCATCAACTCATTTATACAAATTCATGATGATTCGGCGGTTATGACTTTAACGAAGACGACGGGTATCACGGTCGTAGTACAAAGAAGCCATCGACCGCTGATCCAAACGGGAACATCTTGTGATATTTGAAACCATTCGTCGATGACCACCAAGCTCAGTTGGTTCGGAGGTGGCTGTGGACAAGCTCTAGTGAGATCAGAAGGCCATTGTCCGAAACCATCACCCCGTTTTTCAGAAGGCTGGAGTGTGTGAATGACGCAGTTCATCGATTCATAAGATCTCCGTCTCATCCGCATTTTTTTATCAGTTGTAAATAGGATGATATATGATTCGCCAAATTGCGAAGTTTTTTTTTCCACTGGCTGATTCGCAGGTCACAATTCTTTAGGCATCGCCTCAGATGGATCCTCTGCAGGGGTTTCTTCTCCTCGAGGCCATAATGCGTAGCTCCCAGCGCATTGTTCGAGTGGGGTCTTGCTCGTTGTTGAAGATTTCTTCACATACGGTCACCATATCACGTCTGCAATCTGTCCCAACATACTGCTCACGATTTATCCGTTACGGTCAGTACAGCAATGGAAAGGAGCCGGTCCGTGGGCTCCCACCATCACGCCCTTCGTGAAAAATACTGACCTTTTGCTTTCTCGCGTCTGTTATTGGTTTATTGACGTGCAATCCACACCTTACATCCAGCGATTTGGTGGAGGACGTGACATGTCATATGACTACTAAAGCTTGCCAAAATTATATACCGAAAGTTTTTTTTCTATTTAATTTTAACTTTGCTTCTTTAAAATTTTGACCAGGCAGTGAACTGCTGTCAAAATTACTGCACTAAATCTAACGTGCACTGACTGAATTCTTGTAGTAATTCTCCTTATCCACACAGGTTTTATGAAAGATCCGCTATATAATCAGTTAGTTTGACATTTCACGTGCTCTGGAAGTAATGCGTCAACTGCCAAACAGATCTGACTTAAAAGAGTTTACTTCTGTTACTTAAAAAGAATCAAAGTGTTCAATCTTTTTAACGTGTACAAACAATAAGTTTCTGCTGTAAGTAGAATTCGGACAACATGGACGGAAATTAAACAAGATACCTGACAGGCAAAAGGAAATACAGTAGCCGACGGAATTATTTTGTCACTCTAAAATAAATCTTATTTTAGTATACAATTTTATCGAGAGCGAGGCTATACTTAAATATTTTCACTTTTGTTTTATTTTTTATTTATTATCATTTATGTGTTTATTTTAAAATAATTATGCAATGCATCGTTGAAATTCACTGCTGCTTTTTAGCTGCATCACCGCAAAAATGACTACATTAAGGATTAGTTACCGCAGACACACGTCACCAATCAGCTCTGTTATTATGGAAGCGGATGCTTACGTTGTCACGCAAACAAACACACGCTGAACAGGTAATATTTTGTTTCAAAACATAAGCTGATGTAAATAATCAGAAGTACTTATATGCGCCTGTTTATAAATTATCGGTCATAGCAAGTCTGAATTATAGTGCGCAATCGAGAAATCCCTATAACACTGTAGACTTAGACCGTCTTGAGAACTTAAATGATGAAAGGTTAGAATTAGTAGAGTTATGAAGAATGCCTCAAATAATGCCCACGAGATTTATTTCCGTTTTCAGGACCACTTGAATAAAAGTTCACAAAATTCTGTCAAGAACAGGCCAGTATTTGCAGAGTTCTTACTTAACTTATAATACACCTGGCCACCGAATATAACTTTCCAGAGTGGATTACATAACAGGAAGTGGGATGTTTTAGCCAATGCACTGTACACTCATAGAATGCCTCACCCCGTAAAACTCTTAAGGTGGGAGTTTAAGTCGTTCTAAAATCTCTAGGTGCCTACTGTGGGGGCAAAGGAAACATTTTGCTCCACTGATTAAACCTTATAACCATAAGATCTAGTCATTCGCTTTTACTGCTAGATAAAACGTCTTGTTTTGTTTTTGTTTTATTTACACACTTTTCTGTGATTATTAATTACCCTAATTCTTTTCTGAAATCTTGATCCACTCATTATAACTTTAGAGCATGGCCTCCATATAATATTTGAGTTATTAATCTCTTAAATAAATTCCCTTAGCTGTTGTAGTTGTAGAAACTTAAATACCATCGAAGTGTGAATACAATTGAATCCGGTGTTTAAAGACATCACATCTCTCTCTCTCTCTCTCTCTGTACTGACGTTATATTTCTCTCTCTCTATGTAATGACGTCATATCTCTCTCTGTACTGACGTCATATCTCTCTCTGTACTGACGTTATATTTCTCTCTCTATGTAATGACGTCATATCTCTCTCTGTACTGACGTCATATCTCTCTCTCTGTACTGACGTTATATTTCTCTCTCTCTATGTAATGACGTCATATCTCTCTGTCACACACACACACACACACAGAAAAGAAGCAGCCTGACCCCACAGCCATAGCAGCAAACGTGAACTGAAATGAGACATAAGCAGATCTCCCTTTAGTGTTTAACTGCGGTAAAACTATTGTGGTATGATGTCTGTTAATGCGGCAGTCATTTTGAATGTAGGGTTAAGGTGTGGGTGGGAATCTCTCAAAAAAATTGACCTGAAGCTCTTGGTGAGGACCTTTTTCGAAAATACAGAGACAAAATTATTTTTAAAAAAAGCATGTGGTGGATAAAGTAAAGTTATGCTATTCGTGTCGAGTTGCTTTTGGTGTTTTGCTTACTGCTGTTCGACACCTGAACTGCAATTAGGAAACGTGTTTTGCACGAAGGATGTCTGGCTGAATATTAATGGAGAACTAAAGCAGAGACACCGTGTAATGGTGTTCTTAAACAACTAACAAAAACAAAAAAAAACGGTGATTAATAAAGACTTGATTAATGATCTAAGGAAAAGTAATTTTCGATCTGAACTTAGTGTATCATTAACCAAAAAAAAAAAAAAAATTCAAAAAGAAATATATTAGGAAAATAGCAGTGATGGAATAAAGAATCCTTTTGCAAAATTCTTTAAGGGACTGCATATTTTTTTACTGCAGTGTAATGTATTCGACTTTAGTTTTTGTACATTTTAGGTGCAAGTAGTAACCGTTTTCCATCATATGTGACCCGCTCGTTTTAAGCTGCTGCTGAGTCGGCATCGTGGTAAATTTTGCGATGTTTCAGAACTACAGAAGCCGAGCGCGATGCTCAGCGATGTAACACCCTGGCAGCCTGAGCGTTCAGACCATAAATGAAAGAGCGGGCACGGAAATGTCTCTAAGACGGGGAAACGTAGATTTTGTAACGCTGCACCTCTTTCCCACCTCTGGACTCAGCGGAATGCCCGGGCGCTAGCCCGCATACACGCCCATCCATCTGGACAGGATTAAGGTCTTGAGACGGAGAATCAGCCAAGCGCGCAATTCTATCCTAACGAAAGACCTTTTAATAGTAGACACCTCTCCTTCACGCGTCGTCTGCTGCCCCTCACGATAGAGTAGCAGTAAAAAAAACACTAATCGATATTAATGGCCATAGATGTGAACTCCCCAAAGTTACATCTAATAATTTAATTTAAAAATTAATTTACTGGTGCAAGCAGATGACGGATGGTAGAAAATATATGCATGTAAGAAAGCTTTTAATACACATTACTTGTTTTTCATTGCAATATCCTGTCTCATGTTCTTTTAATTATTTTATTTGAACCCCCACCTATAGTCTTCAGTGTACATGTTTTCATATCTTCATTTATCCCTAGCCCTTTTTTTTAACCGAGGGAAGCTTTCAAAACTCACATGTCGTCTTATCTATTTTTCTGATATTGTGCACGAAAAGTTAAAGATATTGGATAACAAATAAACGCTATTCTGCTCTGAAGTGTGATGTATTATTGGTGAGAGACTGGTCGTCGTCTAGGGTTTGTTGTCCAGCATTACATGACGTCACAGTACTCCAAGGGTCACAAGGTCTGTGGCGGCACGTATGCAGTCCAGACAGCGTCATCTCGTGCTGTTTGCTAAGTCACCCTGTATAGTATCCAGCTCAGGTATGAAGATGAGGCCTAGGATGACAGAACCACAATTCCATTGACCTGGAGGATGCTTAATGCGCCTGTGTGACTCATTCTGTGTTGAAGAGTAATCCACCGCCGACACACAGCTACCTACGAGTTAAGCATCTCTCCCGGTCTGTCTGTCTGTCTCTTTCTGCTTGTCTTTTCCTCTATTTCTCTACAGGTTGCTGGTAAAAAGACTTATGGCTTGTAGCCACGTAAAACATTTAATTATGTGGGCAGCTTCGCACAAGTTTCAATGGCAAAGTTAATGCCCCCAAAATCTGTCTCAGTTGCTGGCGTGAAGTTATGGCTATCACAAAACCGTTTCAAACTTTTGTCCTTAACGAACTGTTGCTCTCTGTAGTCCACAACAGAGCCGATCGCACGTCTGTCGTTTGTTTGTTATCGCTGCCATAACCGGAATTACATACTGACTCACAACCGCGTTTCCAGCAGCTGTTGTCGTTGTAGTCTCCATTTCGAGCGTATCGCAGTCACGTTTACTTTTTGTCAAGTGTCGTAAAACTGGAATGGCTTATAAAGTTTGTCTCACCTCCTCAGACTCGATTACGTGGGCACGATCATAATACTTCTGTCTAGTTTAAGAGACATTTCCAATATTTCTAACTATTTTGAACGAAGTATGAGATGACACTTTCCCTTTCACATAAAATAAATCTTGTGAAAATTAGATGAAGATTTCCGGTTTCCATTAAGCTACACACTGTTATTAATCGTCTGGAAAGCTTATTTTCAAAATTACCAAAAGTAATTTTAGTTATGACATGTTTATGTTCTATCTAAATATTTATAGCAAACTCTGTATCATTATTAAGTGTAAATTCAGTTTTAATGACCAGGTAAAAATATAGAATGATGCCAACAAGTTTAAAGCGACCATTTTACACGCCACTGAATTTTCACGCTTCAATTAACGTTATGCAGCTATAAAGGTTTTGCTCATACTAAACTTATTCGATGGCACCTGCTTTTATAAACTTTCGCTGGTGTTGCAGAAAATCTGAATCATTAGGCATAAAAGAAAGCAGAGTTGAACGTTTCAGGATAGTGCCACAGCAATCCAAATGAATGGTGGATATGGCGGGGTTTTTTTTTTTGATACCTCCTGCTTCCACCACGTTCTGAGTCCTGCAATCCAGGCATCACCAATCATCAGAGAATCTATAGAAATCCAGTCTTCCTGCACAACTTGGGGTAACGGTGCTGATCGAGCTTATCCCAAAGATCTTTGATAGGGTTCAGGTTTTGGGAACAAGCTGGCCGAGGTATGGCGCACTAGAAGACCAGGGGACACTCTGGTGGCGGAATTATGCCGAACTTTGGAATACCCTACCATAGGACTGGACTAAAGGGTTAGGGCACAAACAACATGGCGCTGTGGGACCTTTGTACCTGTCGCTGCCAGGTTTTTCCCTACTGATACAAGATTGGTGCAGTGATAGTGATATACTCGTATTGCAACCGAGTGAGTATTAGGCTTTTAGTACGGATAATCTGATGGTATCCTTTGCGCCACTTGTGCAAACATGGATATAACAATGTACACACACACACACACTTGGATAAATGCGTTATTTTGCGCGCGTGACGACGCAAACTTTCGACCAATGATCACACACGCAGAAAATGACGTAGGCGATGACGTCAGTAAAGTCAGTTGACAATAACTGACAGATATTATTATTGCCCTTCATTAGAATCAACACTTAAAAAAAATTCTAAATTTTTGCAGTGTGCATATTTAATCTATCAAAATTGCAAGTTTAGAGAATGATGTAACTTTAAATTTCTTTATTTATAATAAAACAACGAAATTAACTTTGTTTTATTAGTTGAATACATGAGAAGAATTGTTTTGTTTGATAAGTAAAGATTTAAAGGTTAAGCTCCAATAAAAATCGATAGCCAGCGAGGTTAGAAGTTGAGAAAAATTCTTCATAACCACTACTCCGACCTTGCTAGAGGCTGAGGACAGACCACCGGTTATTATTCTTAACGCTTCCTTTTAAAATAAACTCTTGACTTTTATGTAAATCTAAGTTTAATGAAATTAATAAATTATCGTGAAACAAACAATAAACAAGTTCTGTGGTTTAAAATACATTTAATTTTCCTTTGTATCGTTATCAGATTTGCATTCAAAACCCATCATGCCAGCTGTTCGCTCCTTCACAGGAGCTGATTCCCTTTATTCTTCATGAATCCCCCTTTTTATGAGAAAATGTCTTTTTTTTTTTTTTACAAGACCTTTCTAGAAATTATGGGTTGTTAACTTTGATCTTAGGTTCAGATAGAGACTGCGTAATTTGCACAGATGATGTGTCTGCGTTGCTCGCACCTGACACGCATATCCCGCTACTTTTCGCGTGTGCGGCAGTGAAAACAAAGTTCGTTTTCTAATGATATGTAGAAGAATATTCGCATATTTGCCAAAAAAAACAACAACAACAACACTGATTTGAACAAACGAAGTAGAACAAAAAATTGGTATGGAACGATGAACCCAGATTCGATTTACTCGGTTTTAAGAAATGTTTCCACGGCTAAACATATTGGAGATCGTTTTAACATTTGCGGTTGCATTTCGGACAGTGGAGTTATGGACCCTTGTTGTGGAATTCACGGAAACCAGATCGATTTCTCAGAGTCGGGGTTTACTTTCTGATCAGCTGCTTCGTGGTCGCCAAGAGCGAGAAAGAATGGCGATGTTCGATGGAGGGGTCTGGAAAGTCTCGCTATGAATGTCATCCAAACAACAGCTGCTCTAACAAATGTGGATAAAGTCTAAGTAGCGCTAGGGACTTCCTGAAAGGAGACAAGCATCTGAATATGACACTCAGAGATACTATCACATTCGTCAATGAGCTTATCGAGACGCTTCTAACTACGCCAAATGCTATCAATAAAATTTATAAATTTAAATAAATTTAACCTGGTTGGAGGAAAGGTTAAGCTAGGACCGTTATGTACAATTTCACACATTTGTTTAAATCTTCTACATAACGTATACTTTGTCCTGCACAGATGGATGGTACGGTGTACTACTAAATCGTCTGCAGTTTTTCACTTTTTGTATTATTTTCAAATATATAAGAATAAACACGTGTTTATTCTTATATATTTATAATGTGCATTACTACTATAGCTTTAATTATCTAGTTAAAGCGTTTACACTTTGACCGACTCGGGTCTGCAGAAGATGGAGTCATCAGATTACGTCCATAGTTCGTGGAATTTCTAGCTCGATAGTGCCCAGATGTGCCGCCACAACTCTGTCAGGATCTGTAAGACGATCTTCATGTTAATGCGCAGATAAAGATGGAATGTCTTTATTTATGCGAAACTCCATTTCGCTACCAGAACGAGTGATGGAGAGCTGCTCTTATCCTTTCAAGCTCCCATAAAGCTCAACTCGGCCACATACGGCGATTATTATTGTATTCAAACATTGAACTATGTTTCCCACGCTGGGTTTGCGCTCGTCGACATATTTCGCATATTTACATACACAAATAAACTACCAACAGGTGTCGCCACAGAAGCTGGTCTGTTCGCTAAGCACGTTTCCACAACAAATCCAACCCCAATTTGTATACCAACAGCTATATTTACGTGTAAAGCAATATACCTTGAAATTACGAACCGGCTTCGGTTTTTCTTCTTTAAATACCCAAAATAGAATTCTGTGAAGCAGCTACCAGATCGCGTCGAGGAAATCTCCATCTTGCTCCTGTATGAAAACCTAATTTTAGAACCACCTGTATTTTATCTCTTGGCTTACAAAGTTGCGTATGAAAACCACTTATCGATACGCCTTTCTACAGACAGTTATGTTTAATATTTATCGTTGCTTTTTAATAAACAACATTGATAATTAGAGTAACTTTCTCATACCTATTCCTATATAAAGGTACTAATTTTTTTTTTTTTTTTTCCTTCAGAGAGTTCATCCTGCGCTGATTCCTCTCATTTCAAGTGTCCGTCCGATGTCTGTATTCCTATATCGTGGGTATGCGACTCCGAATTCGACTGCCAGGACGAATCGGACGAAAAAGGGTGTAAGCTTTTGACGATTCATAATCAAAACATTTGTGTGTCAGCGGAAAAAGTTACATGTTTATAAACTTTCTAAAATATTAAATAATATGAACGCAATATGAATAAATTATTTAATACAAACCAGCAATAATGTTACCAAAGGTTATGGAATCTAATATAATACAGAATAGATTAATAATTTTAAAAGGAGATAACCTGATTAGAAATTATAAAATGTAATATAAACTTGTTCAATACAAAATAGAAATAATACAAATGACAAATATCGATACGAATTGCGATATAGTTTTTTTTTTAAAATAATATAATACAAAGTAGTGTTGACATGGGTCGAGACAATGGTGTGAACTATGAATTAATTTGCTAGAACATACGTAAACGTTCATGGAAATAGAGTGATAATGTTTACAAAATTCTTTACGCTTCAGCTTGGTGTAGCTTCAATTCAGTCTACAAACTGGTATCGCTGCAGGTAAAAGTTCACGAATCGTGCGGTAAAACTCTGTTCTGTGAGCCCGTCAGCGGCTGCTGTTTTACTTAACCTCGGTGTTTTGTTGATTGCAGGTGCGACAGTAATCACTTGCCAATCTGATCATTTTGACTGCGGAGATAATCGGTGTATTCCCCAGAGGTGGGTCTGCGACGGGGACAAAGATTGCAATAATGGGAAAGATGAAGAAATTTGTGGTACGTAGTGTTTTTTTATTATTATTATTATTATTATTATTATTATATTATTATTATTATTATCATTACTTTAAGAATGGGAGCAGTAGAGAAGCGGTGGTCTATCATCATCAGTAGCGATATACAGGTATGCTTTTGAGTCGGGTTAATCGGCTCTAAAACTTCGATTCACGTTACCATGGATACTTTTTCAGAGTATTTTAGAAAGGGAAAAAATAAGCCAGTGGGTTACGATAAAGGCGCTATTAAATGTAGAAAATCCATCTTTGTTGTTATATGCGAACAAACCCACTTCACACCGCACAAATAGTTAGATCAATGGAGTAGAGGTCGACCATCACGGGAGAAAACATCGATAAGATTATGAAGCATAATAAGTATTTCCACAAAACTCGACTCTAAAGGGTTCACTGTCCGTGAAAAAAAAAACAACATGCAAGCTTTCCTTGGGTACAGCGGAACTGATCTTCTCATCACTGAAGAAATAAAGTACTGTCGTCCTTTCAAAGAGCAAACACGTCATCTTTCCTAGGATGCGCACTGTACGAAGTCATTTTACATCTCTGACAAATTGAATAGATAGCAAAATAAAACATCCTTACGTAGAATTTACATAATTCTAAATATGGAAAAGGATAGCTGCCATACAGAAACCATGTAAACATGCTTAATGGCGGGGTCTTTGTGCCAGTCATTAAAGAAGTAAGGATTAACCGCCGTTATCGTAATGTTACAATGCAAGCTGACCACACAATCCTTTTGTCTGATGGCGATGTAGGATCACTTCGCGACTTTAGATGTTGCGAAAGCCAGATATCGGACGAAATCCCTCACAATCCTAAAATTCCACCTGAACACTATTACCAAGAAAGACTGGACTAATGACTATGGAAAGCTTCCATCCATAAACTACTTAGATGTTACTATTTGCCGTTGAAATAGCCCCATCTGGACCATATATGTCGTCGTTGTTAGCTATCTTTGTAAACACCACATTTAGCTATTGGTCGTTAAAGAGACCGAATAAGCAAAGAAACAATCTATCATTTCTACATCGAAGTTTTTACGCAACAGTAAGAACCTTTACTGCTAGTTTTGTCATGTGAGCCTATATTTCTTCGAGATTGCGTTTGAGTCTGAGATGTTGACACTTTACCACGACTCGTCTTGGTAAATACGATGTCTATATAAAGAAACAGAACATCGAGTAATGTCTTGAATGGAAGAAATCCAAATGTTTGAGATTCAAAAGAAAAATAGAGAAATAAGGTACAGTGTTTTATCTTGTTTTTGTTTACTGGTTTTATTTGTTTGGTCTCCATATTAAAACTTCTGTCGTTGAAGGAAGTGTTACATGCGGCTTGCAAGAGTTTAACTGCGGAAATGGTGCCTGTATTTTGAAAAACTGGGTGTGTGACGGCGAAGAAGACTGTAAAAATGGGACTGATGAGATGGACTGTGGTAACTGAAATATTACTTCTATTGTTTTTTATTTTGCAATATTTAGCTCCAGCTACCACTTTGTGTAACATCTTCTGTTTTATTGACTATAAAATGTTCGTCATGTATTTATTTTTTTTAAAATCCACTATTCATTTTTCATTTTAATGTAATCTAAAATCCGTAATGAAGCTTAGAATGCACATCCTGTCTCCGGGCTGTTTCTCAATTGTCACGTTAATACTTTTATGCCCAATACGAACTAGAACAGCCATTTCACGTTTTATGAATCTGCCAAACGATGGTCTGTTATCTGCGAGGGAGTATCGACTGGCTTGTTTAATGAATTAAGTAAAGATGGTTCGGTCGGACAATATACTCGCTACTGTAAGAGAAAAGTTATGATAAAATACAAACGAAGATTCTGGAGATTTTCCCCCGGACTAACAATGCAAGTAAATGAATTCATTAGTGGAGACTGGGACTAGTGTTACAGGGTAGAGATATGAGCCGTGATTACGGCACGTGATCGAAGGTCAGAACACGTGACGTCGGTTATAGGGTCAGTCATCTCTACGTCTGATTATGAATTCTCGGTGCAGCCCCGCCGCCTGTCTCCCTCGTTCATTTCCGATCCGCTCATGCAGGTCTATAGATTTGAAGTTAAACAATTGTCATTTTGTCCGAATTCACGTTTTGAATAGAACTAAAAAGAAGGGGAAAAAAGTCAGAAAATCTAGAGTAACTTTTGAGTAAAAATGCTAATTTATTCCAGAAGCAAGAATCTGTCAATCAAACTATTTTCAATGCCAGGACAAGGGCTGTATATCTCAGCGATGGGTTTGCGATGGCCAGAAAGATTGCAAGCAGGGCGATGATGAACAGAACTGCGGTATGTGTTGTGCATTTGGTTTATCGGGCCTTTGTCAGTTTTATAATAGGATATTTAACTGGGAAATATTCTGATGATTGAAAGAATCACTAGAAGAAATTTGTTACTCTATTTTAAATGGGTTTTAGAAGTCAAGAAATTCTCCATACATGGCATAAATCATAACATTGGCTTTCTCTGTTACAGTCCGTGTCATCTAAATACCACGGGAAGATAGTTGAATACAAAAGTAACTTAAAGAACAAGTGAGGGTTGACTCTTCTAGTGTATGACTTTTAAAGAACCATCGAAGTAACATCTGATGAAGTATCCTTGCTTCTAAAAATAGAACAGTGATTAGGTGACCGAGATCTAACAATGGCGAGTTAGTTGTGGCGTTACTTACAGAAATTAGTGGGCTATTTCTGTCTTCCCCTCCCATCACCTAAGATCTTTCTTTGTCGCCACCCTGAAAAACACACTTCTTAGAAACTTCGTTACTGTTTGGCAGTAGGTTTTTCTTGATCACTTCATAAATAGAAGCGCATACTGCAAGATAATAACATTGCACGCAGACATTGTCTCTCTGGATGATGGGTGAAGAGAAAGATCGCCGAGACGTAGCCTAGTTTGTCAGTTCTTCTCATAAAGTAATAAGAAAAACCATTTAGCAGCCCTGTACAATTTCAGACTCTCTTTGGTGCTAGGATTTGGAGATTTAAAAATTATCAAATGTCGCTAAGACAAGGGTAAGGAGAATTGACATGTCTTTGCAGATACTACGCTCTGTAGTGAAAATGAATTTCATTGCGACCAGGCGACGTGCATTCACTTTAGTTGGTTCTGTGATGGCGAAATCGATTGTGAAAATGGCGCTGATGAAGAGAACTGTAAGTGTTTTCTGTCTACTATAATTGCTGATGTTGAAACTGCAATAACGTCTTGATTTTGAAACTCAGAATAAACAACAAAAAAAAACAAGCAAAAACAATTTTTGTTGTACCTTAAAAAATATGTTAGTTATCAGGATTATTATTAGCAGTTTAGAATGTGTGTATTTACTGGCTGCCCCGTCAGAAATATCTGGTTATTGCTGTGTTTTGAGGTGTCTTCTGTAAGATCTCCAACTATAAGGGTATAACCGTCACTTGCTTTAATAACAGATGCTACATGTCCAGATGTAATTTCTACCAGTTCCTAATTGTATTTGAGTGTAACTTTAGGCCCATCCACCTTTAAATAATCGACAAATTAAAGTAACTTGTCGGATCTTGAACATGTTTATCCACACGCTCCCGAAAATCCAAATATTTGCTTTTTGTGCAATGTGCGACTCGGGCGATGGTTAACTTTGTAGCGAGACAGAAAGTTTCAGTGTTGGCCGAATGCGTCCTGAAAGATCACCATGTGTATTGAAACTTGATTATGCTGAAGGAAATCAGGAGCGCAGACTTTACACACAAATTCTTTACTTTCTAAACGAGCCGTTATACGTACAATAAAAAATCCCGAATCATTTATTATGGTTGTGGGCCAGAAGCAACACCACGGAGCATTCTTTTAAAACAATTCACACTGGATCTAAAAATATTCAGTTGATATATTTTAACTTGGTATATGAGAAAGGTATCCAAAAGCCGGAAAATGCAAACAGGGCTCAGGACAAATCATTGCTGCAATGTGACAGCGAAAGTGAAGCCAGGAATTGTGCCAGTACTTCCAACTGTCTGTAAAAGTAGTGATAAACAAACCCAAGATAAATTCATACTTTTCATGGCCTGAAATAACCGTGTCACATTAATTATGCCCTCTTAAAAATACTTAAAAAGAAAAAAGTTTTTAGAAGTAGTCACACCACCTATGGAATTCAAAAATAGTAAAAAATCCTTTATTTTGACAAATGTAAGTTATTCCCGACGGTAATATTTACTGAAGATTTACAAAACTTGTCTTTAGTGAAGAGCTGACGAAGTTGCTTTTTATAATCTTCAGCTGACTTTGGTCATCTCTGTGGTTTTGTAATCTCTTGCTTAACTTGTTGATGCCAAATACAGGTTCAAATAACAGGACTAAATAATAGAGTTTGCTATTTCTTGTTTGTCTTCAATGAATCAGTTTATTTTCCTTTCACATTCGAGCTTGAAAAAGAAAATTTTTTAAAAGCAAAACAGGGTTTTGTTTTGGCCGACTCTTGAGTATCCAACATACAGTTGACCATAGCGAAAGAAAGGACTCTCCAAATTATGGCCAACAACTTTCATTGATTGTCCCTGTGTCTTATTGATGGCTGTAGCAAAGCTGAGTTTTATAGAGAACTAGATCTCATTTTTCAAAGAGGCTTTTTAAAATTGCACAATGGTTATGTTTCAGCCGACTTGTTTAGGAATCTGAAAAATTATCTGATCAATTCAGGGATGGCGTAGAAAACTACGAAATGGAGTAGCCACTTCTGAGTTGAGTGAGTAACTCTGAACCTCGAAAGGTGGCCTTTGAGGCCAGGCTCTGGTACCCTTGGATCCTGCCTTTGATCCTGAGATACCTTCATTATAATTTGAGGCTGCTGGGTCGCATATTTTGAATGAGTACAGTGAACTAAGTGTGATTTATCAGGCTTTTGAAAAGCGGACTTCGGTGACCTCAAAACGGCCTTAAAGGCCAACATTCAGTAGCTTAAAACCTCGCTCAGATTCTGAAATATACACACCCAAAATTTTTGGCCCCTATGTGAAAGAGTTAACAAACAAACACATAAACACTTGTAAATATGTACTAGATAAGATGTTGGAATAATTAAAACCATGCATTCGGTAGAAATTCATTAGCTGTCTTATTTAAATATCACACTATAATATACACGTCTCTGATCTCAGCCAGTCTTCACCTCCCCTTTAATTTATAGTAACAGGGATCTCCACAGTTTTGACAGATATCGGCACTACACTGAACAAACCCAGATGGAAATATGAGAACTTTTGCCCGACTATTTATAGTCAGTCGCCTTAGCCATTGTAGACAGTTTTATGTGATCCTTTGCTTGTTTCTAGGTGGAGTGCACCAACAAAAGCGCCACCACTATCAAGTGATTCCATGTTTGCATAGCAAGGTTCATATATATTGGGCATAAAACATGCTGCAAGTGTTCGCGTCGCGGAGTCACTGAGCGCTGAGCTTACGGCGACTCACCGATGACGAACGATGGCTGGGCTACAGACTTACTTGATGCGTTGTCAGCCGACTTTGGAAGGGGTACAGAGACACCGGTTCAGTTTAAGACTGCCAGGGGAGGCGTCACGGCGCCAATGACCATCAAGATAAACGTTACACCGTCTATCTAGTTCGATGCAACCACACTATCTCGGCACGTTCCATCCAGAAGTGGACCGCGGACTGTACGAAATCGGCTGCACACTGCTAATCTACATATCAGACGCCCAGTGCTCCACGCGCCCCCGACACCAGTACATCGCCGTATGGAGAGAACAGACTGACCACAAATCATTTTCGCTGGACTTTGCCAAACTGAAGACAGGTTATTTTTGATAAGAGTAAATTCGAACTTCACTTTGTTGGTCGTTGTTCACGTGTTTGTCGGTAATTCTGGCTGTAGGTAATATGTTAAACAGAGACCGCTTTGAGAATGAGGGTATAAAGATGATTCCCTTTGATTGAATTTTTACCTACATGAGATATTACACCTGTTTTTATAATCAAATCACATTTATGGACGAGGGCCCATTGTGCAAAATATAGTTTTAAACCACCTTCAAGAAAAAATATCCGACTGTCCCTGACCTGAACCCCAGAGAACATGGCTGAGATTAGCATTCTAAACGCAATGGATGGAGAGCGCGACCTGCTGGAACTATATCAAACACTGACAGACTGCCACAAGACCTTGAGAGACACCTGGTCAACATCACAAAACGAAAATGCATACTGTAATGAAAGCCAGACTTTATGGTGTGTAAGCAGTGACTATTCGTTTTCATTTTTTCGTCACTAAATCCATTGAACAACGTCCAAATAATGCGAAAAATTAACTTTATTGGTCAAACTTTATGGTCAACTTTGAATTATTTGCAAATAATTTATCCTCAATAAATTCCTACAGTTTACATCACAATATCTCTATATTGTTTTTATCGGTGTGTTTATGACACAGGTTTAAAGATAAATTTAATCGGCAATTATTGGATGTACGTGGAAGTAAGGACAATTCATAAATAAAACTGGCCAGGTATCATTTATTGGAATGTATCACTTTGAGTTTCAACGTATGTAGTCGGAATTACAAGTGTTTTTTTTTAAATATATATACATATATATCAACATGCTAGAAGCTTTTTAGTCCGCAATTGCATCGTCTTTTAAACCTCGTGATCCACGGAGAATATTTCGGGCTTTTTTGACGTTGAATTTTTCCAATTTATGCTGCTCTATCGCTTGCTTTTGCGTGTGGAAATGATTCATCTATATTTCGTCGCCAACGATCACACGGAAGAGAAACTCTTCACCTTACGTTGCAGAAACGTGTCCTCATGATTCTGTTTATGGGTTTATATCCATTACTTTGTAACCCAGCGAGCCCACACTTTCCGGAAGTTCAAGCTTTTATGAATAATGGCACGGCTAATGCCTGCACTTATGTCAAATGTATTAAGAAATTTATCAATACTCACTCGTCGGTTATCACGAAGAGCTGTCTACCTTGCCGATGTTTTCATCACTGGTGGCTCTGCTAGAGCTTTCTAGTGATCTTCATCCACTACTGATATTCGATCGTTTTTAAACCTGTCTACCAGTCGTCCGATTTTATTTTTGCGCCATATTCCTCTCCATACTACGCCAAAGTTACTCACTAGCGCCACGAGTGCACAAAGTATGAACGAGATATCGCGTTCAAGATCTCGTAATTCAGTGTTCCTTTTATTATTATTTTCGTTATACAGGATCGAATAAATAGAAAGTTCCTCTAATACTTTGCATATCGTCATCTTGTGGTTGTTTTTTTTTTTTAAGGAAACAACTAAGTAGTGACGTCAGACCCATACAAATTAGCGGAGTGCACAACTGTGACGCACAACCGACCGTCATACAAAACATCTACCTGGGACAAGGACAGACTTTTCTTGTTTATTTAATTTTATAAATCTTGGTTTTTTTTGTAAAGTTGCTTAGAAAACATTCATCAAAATAAGACCGCCAGGGGTCCTGAGTGGAGTGTCCTACTGTCTTTTCAGGTACTGTCAGGTGTGAGGCCGACAAATTCCTTTGTTCCAACTATAGTGGACCGTGTATCTCAAAGCGATACCTGTGCGACGGAGTCAAGGACTGTCCTAATGGATCCGATGAGTTCTGTGGTACGTATGCACGTTACCAGGGTCGCTTGTGGAATTTTAGTAAGATATTCTTTTTTTTTTTCACGTTTCCAAGCAGGAAAAAAGGGGACTTATTAACGTAATAACATCTTTTTGGCGAGTTTTAAACTTATTTATTTTCTTAGTTCAGTCGCTCAATTATCTCAACTTCAAAACCTCGAATAAGCACGGCGGGTCCTGGAGAGGTTTTATATAGTTAGGCCTTTAAACTGTAGCGCTCTTGTATAACGAATGATTTTTTTTTTCTTTTGCTTAGTTCGTATGGCGAATAATTCTCGGCTTTATTCTAGAATTTTATTAAGAAATATCAGTTAAATCACAAACATTGTTGTTGTTGTTGTTTTGTTTATGGGACTGTTACATAAAACCTTTCGTGTAAAGCAGCAGAATTCTGCCAAAGACGCACAACTGCAGTCTATCCCGACGTTAGAAATACGTACCTACAGCTGCAGTTGGTCGGCTGGCGTGGAAGTACAGATATCGCGTGATCCGGATTCTTTAGCCAATTTGGCGTTAACGAAATACCAGAAACCGGTTAACAGTTCTAATTATCGCCGACTTTAACTTGGTGCCAAGAGTTCTGACGAAATACTGCGGCCCGTGGTTTAAGATATTACACGTGCATATGAACCAGAGACGGTTTGAACAGCATGAAAATTACCGATTTTAACAGACAAAAAATTTGACATAATTTCATTTCTGAAAGATGAAGATTACTATATTTAGGTAGTTTTCGTTCGTTTTAGATTATTTAACGGTTCTGCTTTTTGTCGTCGTTGTTCTATAAACATAAAACCCATTCACAAGCATACGTACATGTGGTATATATGGTCAGACGCTGTATAACATTTCTAATTTCGGTGGTGATTCCCGTCTACTGAAAGTCTTTGGAATAACCATTGCACCACTTATTTAAATCTTTTTCCTTTAAAATTCCAATCCATTGTGCTTAAGTTTCTTTTGCCTTTAACTAATTGGCAACACCTTTCCTAACCCTAACCCTGATACAGGAGCGTAGTTCCAGGGTTGTCTGGTAGGTGGCGCTCGCCGGAAAATCGGCGAAACGTGGGGAACAGCACTTCTCTAAATGTGAGAAAAACTGGAATGTTTTAAAAATCCAATCCCGGCTGGCTGGGAAAGGAAAGCGAGAATAACCCATGCTGGGGAGTTTCGTCAAACTGAGTTGATTCCTTCCGGAAATGAACTGGAGCCCTACACCTCAGTACCTAACCAGTGAACTACTGCGCCGCCCAACTAAAGTATTAACATACAGGTAAAGAGTTACATAAATTCTTTGCTCGCCCACATCCTAAGTATACTGAGTAGTCAATGAATCCTTGTTTCAGAAAGGAGGTTGATTTATTCGAGTTCAGCAAGAATTTAACAGAATTTTTTCAGGTTTCATCCGTTTTGAATACGCTGAAAAATTGAAATATTAAACCTACCGAGTCTGAAGTTCAGTCGTTGAGTGGGTGACTAATAAAAGTCTTCAGAATAATTAGGAGTTTCAAAAGTGTACGGACAGAGATATGTTTTGATTATCTACAGTAACTGGTATCAGGTTCATCAACACAAATTGGTTAGGATTCCAGCATTGTGCTAGACATCAGAAAACAATAACTTTCTTTAGTCACACCATTCTTGGAGAGAAAAATAGATTAACGTCGAGTGTTGCTAATAGTGATGGTATTAATCACTTAAAGAATCTATTGATTTCTTTCCTGTTCTCTGCCTGCTCGTAAACCAGTGGGTGGTTCTAAAATCTTCCGGCTTCAGGCTTTAAAAGGATTGTTTGTTGTTGTTTTTTTTTTTTTTTACCTTCTGTATAGCGTGTCAGTTTTTGCCCTATTTATATCACCTGGGCTTCCAGCCTAGAAGCAATAGCTGGTATTCTATTATGTGGTAAATAAAGGATTTTAGCGCAAGTTTGTCGGGCCTCCTCCATCGTGTGTTTAGTGATGTCCTAAGGTAACAATGTGCATCGTCCTGCATGTTTTTCTTTTATTATTATTATGTCTCTCCAGCCGAATCTAATCTTTGCATTGAAACGATGTTCGACTGTGTTGGAGATGGAACTCAATGCATCTCTATGGATCACATATGCAATGGCGATAAAGACTGCATCAACGGTAAAGATGAAGCGAACTGTACAGGTAGAAATTTTTTTTTCAATAATGAATAAAGAATTAATGGTCTGGCTCGGTCAAGAGCGTTGGTTTCTACTTTTACACTAAAAATCCAGGAATGAAACCGGCCCCTAGCTACCGGCACCAGCGTTGTTTCTGTGTTCAGGGGCCTTTCTCGCCCCCCCCCACAGACTTTCAATATTTTAAAAATAAACTATAATTTTATATATCGAGTCCACGTTTACCTTTGTGAAGCAGTAGACTATATCCTTAAACACTGGTTCAGGTCTAAACATCTTCGCATGACGTACATACACAGCAGTGGATAATAATACTGTTTTGGAGAAAACGGTTAAACAGACAGAGAGGAGCCGGTTTTAACGAGATGGGTCACTTGGTTACTTAGTTGGTGCTGTTTCCCCTTTTTGTGTTGACGAACTTTCTTCGTTGCAGATGTCAATGAGTGCGAAAGTATTGGTGCTTGCTCACACAAGTGTATCAACGTTATGGGTGATTACAGGTGCGTGTGTGAAGACGGATACCGCCTGGTGAACAAAACCTTCTGTAAGGCTGACGGTAGGCTATGCATGTTTTTGCTAGAATTGTTTTTATTTTACTATTCATGCCAGACCTCGGGTTTCCCGAACACCTGACGGTTTTCGATAGGTTAATAACCAAATGTCACAGATCTGCAAAGCTGTAATGAAAATTAGAAGAGGTGGGGGGTTGGAATCTAAGTTACTCTAAATGAGTTCATCATTGGCGTCAGGTGTTTGTTCCCGCTCTTCTGAACCGTCTCGCCTGGGCCAGGCGTTTTACGACTAACCATTCGGTACAAGGAGTATTAAATCAACTGAAAAAAGGGGGGGCTGGTCTACTGTTGTGCTTATCCGGGGATGTGGGTCGGGGTCTGTGCGACCGATAGAAATCTGCATTGTTTGATTTTAGGCGAAAACTGTGGCTGCCTTGGCTCCTGCGGGAATTCCATTTCC
The DNA here is from genome assembly GCA_018389105.1 of Nautilus pompilius. Classification (NCBI taxonomy): domain Eukaryota; kingdom Metazoa; phylum Mollusca; class Cephalopoda; order Nautilida; family Nautilidae; genus Nautilus; species Nautilus pompilius. The sequence continues at coordinate 281,264 of JACATO010001128.1, read as the reverse complement.
GTCACCTGTTTACCACAAACTCCGCCGAGTTATGGCGGTGGCCGCGGCAAGTTCCAGACTGATTAAAGCCCACCTGTTTCTCATCACTAACGCCGGACACGGAGTGAACATCATCTACTGTCATCGAAGAGCTGCGTTATTTATTTGGTTTCTACCCGGACAGGTTTTAACACTTTTAATACCGTATTACTACCGACAACGCTGTCAGACTTAAATTCTCAAAAGAAGGAATATCTGCAGCCATGTAAAACGCCCAGAATAATTACTCAGATTTTCTATTAAAACGTAGATATTCCCCAATATTCTTTTTTTTAAATTTGCTTCTAATGTCAAGGTCGACGCTATAATTCTGGTATTTTTACTGTTTCTTTTAAAATAGCGTTAATTTAGTTAAGGTTATTGTTGTTTTTACTCTGAGATGATTGGCCAGATGGTCAGATCCTTCTTCACATGTCACGTTCTTCACGGACGGCGAGCGCTATTCGTGGTGAGGTCCATTTTTGTTGTAGAAGTATCTAAAACTTCTCAAGCCAGGACGTCGAAATAGCTCAGTACACAGCACGATCGGTCGGCGAGCTTGCGAAGACGGTTCGAGTCCCTGTTGGGTGGTGAAGCACTGTCGCGGCTTTCCCTCAGTAGCGTTGGTATTTCCTCCAGCTAATCAGCGGAGCGCCAGTGCCAACCCTGTTCTGGCTACGAGTGGTGTTCGATCCTGATCAGGACGATGTCTTGCTAAACGTGTACTTTAAAAACTGGAAAGAACGACGGAGATTAAAGTCGCCTGTCCATCGGAATGCGTCCGTCGGACATTTCAGAGGAGGAAACTCGCGGTTGAAAGGTTGGAAAACGAACGGGACAAAAGAGCGATAACAAGGACAGATAACCGATATGTTAGCGCGACAACCAAAGGGAAAGAACCGTTTACAGTGCCGAGAATTCGAGCGTAAATGAATGGCAACACAGAAAATCCTAACCCTTTATTCCTACAGTCAGACACGATGGTGATCACGGTGTTGTGGTGTGGGTTTGTTTTAAATCTGAGATACTTATGGAACTGAGGAAGAGTTCACCGGGGTCCACTAACGCAATATCTTCAGGACAGTTTTTGTGACCCGTGTTAAGGGTTTTGATTGGTCAGTATATTTCCATGGAAACGCGAATATCAATTTAATTTTTCTTTACTTTTTCTGTCAGGTGAACATGCAAAGTTGATTATTGGGAGCAAAAATAAGATAAGGTTGTTTGATATAGAGTCCAAGGCTCAGAAAACTCTGGTTTTAAAAGAGGAAAGCGTGGTAGACGTGGACTTCCATTACGATAATCAGATGCTCTATTGGTCCAGCATCTCGAGACAGGCGATTTTCAGGTTAGTGTATCCGACCTGAAGCAGCCCCGCGGCCGTCTTCATTCTTTGTAAAAGAAATGTTTTTATTATTGCCTCTTTTCTTTCTTTTTTTTGAATTTAAACCAACAACTTAACCAAATCTCCAGGCTAGTTTTTTTTTGCAGATTTTATACCATTAGAAATATGAAATTGTGTAAAGGTGATACCATGCTTCGCTTGGTGTTTTTGAGGAACTGTTACTGTTACCTGGAAGAGTATTTGATAGAACAGGTGTGACGCCTCTGAGAAGTGCACTTATAAATCCGGCTGATTTACTGGTTTTGTTGTCAGGGCCAAACTGAACCCCGGCGGAACGCATCTCGTACACGATATAACGATGCTGAGGCCCGCCCATGCCGATGGATTAGCAATCGACTGGATCCATAATAATATGTACTGGACAGACATACGGAATAAGAGCATTTTTGTATCCACCCTGGATGGCGATTTTGTGCGAACCCTCGTCACCGTAAATCTCGACGAACCTCGAGCAATAGTTCTGGATCCAATAAGCGGGTATGTATAATTTCTCCCTATTTATGCCATTGGGACCCATAAAATGGATACGTATCACCTAACCCTGTCTATGACATCACAAATAATGGCTGGTGGATACGTTACTTCTTTTTACCGGTGCAGTGTGGAGAAACGGTCATTTTTATTTCATTTAGGTGGATGTTCTGGACCGATTGGGGATCTAATCCAAAAATTGAGAAGGCAGGAATGAACGGAAAAAACAGAACGGTTATCAATAAGAACATCGTTTGGCCTAACGGTCTAACAATCGGTGAGTTTGAGCTGCTTCCTTTTCATATGTATATATTTGTTTACGATCCTTTTGGCATTCATTTTGAAACTTCTAAAGCTTACTTCTCTTAACGGGAAAAGACATAACATCAGATTAATGCATAGTAATGGTCAATGAACTTGCATTAATACTTAAAACATAATTATTCCGACAACTGAACTTATCTCTATACCTATTATACACCATTTACTGTTTTGTATTAGTTAAACTACATCATCCAGCGGGAAAAACGACTTTTAAGAAACAACTCCAGCGTACGACAGGTGGGCAAAGCAAAGTCGTCTGGATCAACCATATTTAAAAACATTTTACTAATTGTAAAACTCCTTTCAAAATATGTCAGTTCTGAAAACATCTTTCAAACATTCTTGATTAAAAGGTAATAGATTTTGTTGTTGTTGTTAGATTACGTGGGAAGAAGGCTGTACTGGGTTGATGCCAAGCTGCATCTTATTGGAACATCAGACTTCAATGGTTTGGATGTCCGTATTATATTAAAGGACGACCCAAAAACGAATCATCCGTTTGGCATTGATGTTTTCGAGGTGAGATCATCCAGGAATCTTCATCTTGGGCCAGCAGTGACGTAGAACTTCTCAAAACATTTTAAACCACGCCACCGCTTGTCCCGATACGGCAAGAGAACCTTGTGCAAAATTAAATAACTCGCTCAATGAAAACTCAGAAAATAGTTACTTCCCTTTAAAACGCTTAGATATCTATATCCTCTCTTTACAAACAATTAGATAACTCTTCAATTATTAAAGATAGAAATTATCTCTTTTTAAAATTATTTCTGCTTACCTGTTGTGAAGCCATAAATCTTCTAAGCAGTTCACGGTGTAATTTCTCATTTGCATAAAATCTTTGTTTACTGTAGGGCGGTGACTGGTGCAGAGCCCCCTAGCGGCTGCAGTTTAGCTACCGATACTTATCGGCTGTATGTATTTGTCGACCAGCAAGTGGAATTTGTTCTAGACCAGCTGCTCTGCACGGGTTCTCTAAGGTCACTGCGATTTTTTCACTACTAATCAGAAGAGTCCTACGCATCACCTATACCATAACAATACGACCACCCTCCTAGGTGTGATATCCAAAGTCACGTGGTAGTCGCGATATTTGTCCCACCGATCAGGGATTAGATAACAGCCCCGGTCCGCGCCGGTCAGGCGATTTTCCGTACATCGCTGTCTCTGGGCGTTTTTGCATCGAACTATCCGTCTATTTATAGACTTAGACGTAACGACCTGTTGTCGGACAGCACCAATAATTCCTTTTACTCGGTTAGACAACAGCACTGCTACAGCAAGTATCGGTCTTGCATATATATATATAGGGGTCTGCGGGACGCTCTGCTGGAAGCCCAGTAATGGCTGACGTCTGGCACACCAGCGGTCTGCGGCCTTCGCCGCTTTACGGACTCACGTGAATCTGGAGAAAATATGATTAAGTTACTCAAAGTCTGAACGGTTTCCCCTGTGTTTTCTAAACGATATATTATTGCGACAATCTCAGACCTGTTATCCTGGGGTACGGGGGCATATTCTACAACAGATCTTGTTTCCGGTAAAAAAAAAAAAAAAAATGGAGGTGATGTGAAACATTATACGATTAAAGTATAGCAGGGTTATACACAGAAACGTTATCTGATATGTAACTGGGATTTATCAGTTAAATCACATAAGAAAATAAGTAACATTATGCTAATTTATCTGAAGGAAGGACATGTTTACCTTTATTGCACCTGGATATACGTCAGACACCTTCTATGATTTGCCCGGAATAACGAATTAAAGGACGTACCGCTTATAAACATCTGAATATAGTGGGTATACTGCTGTAATAGTCACTTATCCATAGAGAAACAAACCACCACCGACCAAAAACTGAACGATCCGACTCACAAATTACCATTTTTGTGTGAGAGAAAATCTACAACAAGTTCCTGTAGAAATATTGAAGAGGAAATGTTTAAGATGGTTTTTGTTTTATTCGCATTTAGGCCTAGGTAATTTCATAGATGCTGTATGGGGCTGAGATCTCAGATTTTTGCCGGTCAGGGTAAAGCGTTGCCGGGAGGCTTCTGTAAAGATCTGTCCTTGCAGCTGCTTTAGGTAACCTAGCAATGCCATTCCATTTTCCTTTAAAATATCAGAATGAGGCACGAAGATGCTGGGTAATTTCTGTATGGTGGCATACTACAGTGCTTCTAGAACCTTAATAATGTAAATAACACATCCCCTCTCTATACCGCCACACAGCTGTCTGAGAAACATTTCGATGATTGTAAACATGGTTTTTATTCCTCCAGACGTTCATACTGCCATCCACAAATGAAAAAAGATGTTTTCATCACACCGATGAATCTGTCTTCAGGCTAAGGTTCACACCAGACGTTTTTTTTTTTTTTTATCCTGTGATAACGACAGTGGTCAAAGAACAAGACGCCCATCTCAGAACCATTTATCATTTAGCCTCCTGATGACAGTAATGGTAGATAGACCGTTGCCCGTCATCTAGTGACATCTGGCTTGACGTAGGGCACGATACCCTATCTTCCCAGACAGTTTCCTTTGTTTTGTATATCCCCAAGTTTTGCAATTTTTGGCTACTAGATAGATAATTTCTGAATAATGAATATTCAGCTGATGTTCAATTTCTTTATGTATCGTAATAACCTGCGATCTTGTCGCTTCATTGTATTAAAATGAAAAATTCTCACTCGACGTTTATACTAAACGTAGTACAAGTAATTACATATTGCAAGCTATCAGACAGTTTGAAATTTCAACTAATCTCTATCGTCAGTAAGAAGGTTGCAGAAGGCAAATGCATCGTACATTGAGGTTTATGTAACCAACTGTCAGGTTAAAGTGTACTCGTTCTTGTCGAAATATTTTGGAACATAATTTAAGCCTAAATCAAATCACAAAGCAACACAGTTTAAGACAGCCTGATATATTGGTTGCTAACTGAACTTTATTATTTGCGGTATTAAGAATGCTTCTACGATGTATTTTCCATACACTCGTGTTGTAATTTTAATTTGTATTTCAGGACAAAATATATTGGTCCGACTGGCAGTCTTATTGCATTACGTCAGTCAACAAGTTTACAGGGACGAACGTGCGAACAGAATTTACAGAATTTTATGTACCGATGGGGATACGGGTGCATCACAAAGCTAGGCAACCAGACGGTAACGAACTCTGTTTCAAACATTTAACATAATTGGTAAACAAAGAAATATATCCTATAAGTTTTCGAAAAAAAGGGGGGAGGTGGTGTTGCTTTTGATCTTTTTTTGGCAAACTTGAGATTTTCGTAGCTGCATCTAGTAAATTTTTTCGGCTTACTTTTAGGAAAAAATCGGTGCGTTTTCTCTGACGGAGGCTGTTCCCACCTCTGCTTGCCCGCCCCCGACCATTTCCTGGGCTACGAGTGCATGTGTGCCGACGACTTTCGAACGTCTGACAATGGTTCCACGTGTCTTACCACGAGTAAGGTCCCCTCTTTTTTACTTATAGCTAACCATTCTAACAAGTTCGAAATGAAACATAAGGAAGGAGCGATCTCCAACGTTGATTTTCTATTTTTTTTTTCCTCTTGTTTTATGAATTAAAGAAAAGGAATTATTATTACCATTAAATATTAAACGAAGATGACGACGATGAATCAGGTCACTTCTAACATGAACAGGTGGAGAATGGCTGCTTTTCGAGAGACTTCTCTACGCTTGTAACCACTCTCGAGTTTTTCCCAAGAAACAATTGATTTTAAGGGTGTAAGAAGCAATTCAAGAACCAGGCTCTGCTCAATTTTTTTCTTTTGATTGATGTACAGAAACGACGACTGCACTTCCGATAAACAATTCGGTTGACGGCTGGAGAGAGGGTGGCAAGAGATTCTCCGCGCCGTCTTCACGAACTTACGGCACACCCCGGATCACCCCGCGGATAAATGTTACAGGGGTCATAAGGATGATTTCGTGGACACCGTCTGAAGACGTTACGGACGCTTCGATTTTTGGAACGACGACAAAGAAGGGGAATCAGAGGCACGCGGAACACTTAACGGCCATTATTATTGGCATTGTCTTGGCCGTCTTAATACTGGTTGCAGTGTTTGGGGTAAGTTTCTGTTGCTTCTCGTCCAAGGGCATTTTAACGAAGGCTCTTGGAATTTTTAGATGCTTGTCATTCAGTAGGGAGGTTTGTTTTTTTGCCCAAATAGTGTAAAAATGAAGAAATGTGTTTCTGATCAGAAAAGTTGGCCTGATGCGACGAAGTACCAACCTTCCGGAGAGAAGCAGGAGACCGAACCGCGACATCTGTCTACTTTAGAGCATCGTATGGGTTCTTTTGGAGCGCTGTCACTTATCCAGAGGTTTCGTAAAATCTGTTGTCTGTAGGAGGCGGTTTTGAACAGACTTCCATCACCTCACCTGACCCAACAGTGCCACGAACCCGGCGATTGGCGACAAGCCATAATGGAGCGATGTTTTCCGAACTTCTGTTCTCTACTTCTCTGCGGAGAAGCCTATTTCGAGTATCCGCCATCCCTGAGCTTCTTTGAAGCGGGTCGGTAGCATTCGTGTACGCAACGGAAGTTTTAGACACGCACACTCCGAATTTATACCACTCACCGGGCACATAGTTCATGATATCGCATCTTATTTCTCAAAGCCAACCCATTCGCGATCAACAGCTAAGTATGCGAAGGTTCGATTACTGTCATCAATCAAAGTCAGCCGTGAAAATGCCTTGTCGTTGTAACGTTTTTTTCTTTCTGCTGGATAATACGTACGAGGAAGCGTGAGTCGTCGTTGTCGGGGGGGGAGGGGTTATAACGTCAGATGTAAATACCTTATTTCAAAACAAAATGTACTTTTTCTAACCTTTGGCTATTTGCTATAATTCTGTTTGTTTCTTAACATATTATACTTATTTTTCCAACCACAGATTGGTTGTTATAAGTGTAATCACAAGAAAAGGACGAGAAGTTCCATGGAAAACTCAATATACTATAAAGAAGTAAGTATTCGGACGGGACTGTTTTCAGCAAAGAATAGTATAGGAATACAGATACACAAAGCCCAGGGGTCCCTGCAAATATGGCGCTCATCCATACTTCACGCATCACTCAACAATGTCCCCCTTTAATGTTCTGATTTACTCGTTTCTTAAAATATAAACATTTAAAAGATGGTTTTATTATTTAGAATCCGTATCTAGTTACCGTAAACGATTCTCAACATTCGAGCAGGAATTTTCTGTACAGAAGTCACCTGGAAAAATTACTTCGATTCTACATAATCCAGATGTATAAATCCGTTGTGGAAGTCATGAGAGGTCTTCTTCCGATGCGTGGACATCCCAGCGTTCTTTCCTTCCGCTCTGCTAGATCTTCATTGGATCGCAACATTGTAAATCAGCGCCTAGTAATTCAGCCTTCAGTTTAAATCTCTTTCCTTTAAAGATTAGTTAATCAGCTCATAGATTTAAGGCAAGAAGCATAATTATTAGAGACATTCTAAAAGTTGACATCTACAAAATATTATTTCTTTGTTTATTTTTATTTATTGGATAGTTAATTTATGTTATTAATATTTTGGCTCTTGTAGCGTGAATAAAACTAGATGACCTATCAAGATTTTAGCTGAGAATAATTTGTCAAAAGATTTCTATGCTGAAATAGCCTAAATTTTCAACAAAAATTAGGAACGTGAACCTTTAATTCGCTGTAGAAGACTTTAAAAGGACGATATTCAGTTGATCTTTCTTTAAACAGAATTGTAAAGTTTTAAAAAAATTTAAACAAAAGCAATTAATCTAAAGTTATCTAAAACCTATTATCGATCTATTCTGAATTCCTATGAACAGCAAACATTCCGAAATCAACAATTTATAATTTGTTTAGTCACTTTCGTATTTTTAGTGATCAGTGTTTATTATATAATGATATATCTTTATTTTGACTTTTAAAAATGTTTTGGTTCACTCAGTTCTTACGCATAAATAAAGGGGAAAAAATGTTACATTACCTTTAATTAATCTCCTGTAAATTATAAAGTTGATTTATGTACCTTCAGAATGATCATTTCTTCCAGAGTGATCACGTCAGGTAATGAATAAGGTATATTTTACTTTGAGGTGCTCTAGATATACAAGTTAAGTCTGTACATTGCGTGACAGAGCTTGACCATGAGAATTACCTGCAACACTACACTACGTACAGAAGAATTGAATGTCTCTTGTTTCTTTTTATTTCTGCACCAAATTTATTTTCTTCGATCAGTCCACAGAATCCCTTCAATTCAGATATTTTTTTCTTTTCAGATCAAAAGCAAGAAATAACTGTTTCATAAATAATTTCTAATTTTTTCCAGACCTCAGAGACAGAATTGATTTCCTAGGAGCCATCTGTTCAGCCTCATCCATAAGTCATGATTTGTGGGAACATTAAGCAGAACCAACCAACCAATTTAGCAGGACTAACTAAACGAACCATTTCGAATCGAAATCTGCCAGCCAATTTTCTACGGAAAGAATGCAAATGGAAATGTTGAATTATTCATTAACCAAAAGGAAAATTCTATTTGTAACGTTCGAAATCAGTCTTAATCAACATATTCTGTTCAAATGCCAAAAGACTGCAAAAGATTTTTTCGAAAACATTTCACTTTCTACCATTTTCTTGCCTTTTTCAAACTTTTTGCTATTATCTTTTTTTCTGCCTTTTGATAAGTGAATTATTGTTTTCCTTATTTTCACATGAAATGCGTAAGTATAGAAAATGACGTCATGTGATATCCTATTGCTTATTTTAAAACTAAGCAACAAATATATTGAGAGTAAACGTAGTACGGGCAGTCATTATTTAATCAGAGAATATAGCATTTCACCTTTTATACTTACCTCCCCCCCTACAGTCTCTAATTTTAAAATAATTAATTTTGCTGGCATCATCTATGTACGAAACACCGTCTTTGAATAAAGTGCAATTCAACTCACAGTTGGAGCTGAGCGGCTCGTTCACAGAATACAAAGACCTGTCTTTTGAAATGACGATTACTGTCAGCATCGCGTCTCGGTTCATTGCCAACTTCCCTCCTTCACGCGAATGTCCCAGCTTTACATTGTCGAACATTCTGAAATATGTCATCCCATTTCTGAAAAGCTCCGTTAGCGTGAAGCTTAGCACACCGTTTACACTTAAAAATCAAGTAAGAATTTGTCATGATTATTTTTTTTCCCGAACGTAGTGAAGTATAGGTTAATAAATATTGAATAACTTACCAAAAATCGAATTTTCTTTTAAACGAATTTTTGGAGTACGAAAGGTCGATTTCAGCCCAGGAGAGAAGAATTCATGTCGTCTAAACTGTTACCTATGTTGTGGTTGTCTCTTGATGTTTTAAACTACTAGTCTGGTTTGTTGTTTTGTGTTTTGTCGAAGACAGTTAAACTAAATAATTTGTTAGTTATATCTAGAAATATAATAGCTATACAAGCTAATGATATAAGAGTTTTTAATGGATTTTATATTTTACTAATTCTATATTTTTCTTAATGGGATGTGATGCTGTTTAACTTTTTTTTTTTTGAAAATGAATTATATTTTTACATCAGATAAAGGTGTGTTCCTAATAAAAATTTATTTTGAAAGAGTTTTTTGTCATTTAATTACGTCCACGTTATAGGCTGAAGCAACGAGCACAATGCATACTGACTGTTTTAGCTGTAAACACTGAGAACAGTGAGCTAGCTCCCTTATTATAGAGCTCTTTCTACTTGACTGCAAACATTCAAGACCGATTTTACTAAATATGAATTCATTTTAGCCTAACACTTTCAGTTTGTATCCAAGTTATTCCTATTTATCCACTGGTTGCTTTTAAAGGTTAAAAAAGATGAGTGGTTTCGTAGACTTTTGACATGTTTTTTGTTTTTCGTAGGCAAAAAACCTGTTAATGTTCTTAACGTGACTTTTTGAAGGTCTCCCAGAAGCGCCAGCAGACTGAGAAAGATTTTTATACGTGGGAGGGAATGCAGTATTCCGGAGAAGATCTTTTACATAAAAAGCAGGAGGCTGCACGCCAAACGCGACTGCCCTCATTAGGAGATTTTAATGATATTATAGATTTATCTGGCACCAAGCTGTTAGTATAATGAGTTCGGGGAGGATCTGTACGTTATAAAAGCCCTAAATACATAAGATGGTCAACCAAGACTAATTTTAGAAAATAAATTTCGAGTTTGTAATCTGGAAAGGCAGACATATCTATGACCGCTCTCAAGAAACAAATAACACCACTAACTTTTCTATAAAAGGAAAAGGCCAGATGAAAAATGCAAGAACTTGTGAATGCTCCAGTCGTTACTTTCAATCACAAGTTGCTCTTGAGAATTTTTTTTTATTTGTGGAAATAGTCCCCAATCCGGAACCGCGTGTTCGAGGTGAGCCATGTATCACAAAATACCAGGACTGCTTGCAAATTGTTGTTCCCCCCAACTACTTTCTTCAGAGATATTCTCCTTTATGCCTGGTCAGTTATTATTTTTTTTGAAGTCCACTATTATAGACGCCAGTATATATATATATAATCGACAAAGACCTTGATTCCATTCACACTGGGGTTAGTCACAGGGAGTAAATGTTTCATATTTATCCTCAGTACTGAGTAGATTTTCAGTGATACACGGTTTTAGGCATAATCGATTAACTTTTCATACAAAACAATTTTATAAACTTGAAAAATTTATATTCCATAGTGTTTCATGACCTCTATTGATCGAGTGCACACTTGCATGTATAGCGTCTATTAACTGTGTCGATATTGTCGTCGACATTTGATTACAAGGCGAATTATATTCCGATGGCTTTATATCGTGCGGATTACCGTAAAATCTTGGGGATATTCGATAGAGGTTTGTCGGTAGCATTAAAAACACTCACCAAAATGATCACCGTCTCAGTGTTATGTTTATTAAGCGTGTTTATGAAAATGAATATAGACGGATTTTATTTCAATACAGTTTCCGTCCATCCACGCGTACAGACAACATCAGATGTTCTTCCGTTGGCACTGTTTTCCACCAAGTCCACTCTCTCTCTCTCTTTCTCTCTGTACTGACGTCTTGTCTCTCTCTGTTACGACGTCCTCTCTCTTATAACAACATCACTTCTCTCTGTGTAGTGACGTCCTCTGTACTGACGTCACCTCTCTCTCTGTACTGACGTCATTTCTCTCTGTAGTGACGTCACCTCTGTTACGACGTCCTCTCCAATGACGTCATCTGTGGTGACGCCACCTCTCTCTGTAATTACGTTATTTCTCTCTCTGTACTGCTGTCCCCTGTCTGTGTAATGACGTCTTGTCTCTCTCTATGTTACGACGTCATCTCTCTCTGTGTAACGACATCACTTCTCTCTGTGTAGTGACGTCCTCTGTACTGACGTCACCCCTCTCCATGTACTGACGTTACCTCTCTCTCTGTACTGACGTCATTTCTCTCTGTAGTGACGTCACCTCTGTTACCTCGTCCTCTCTAATGACGTCATCAATGTGGTGACGTCACCTCTGTAATTACGTCATTTCTCTCTCTGTACTGCTGTCCCCTGTCTGTGTAATGACGTCATGTCTCTCTCTATGTTACGACGTCACCTCTCTGTAATTACGTCATTTGTCTCTGTGTAATGACGTCATCTCTCTGTAATTACGTCATTTCTATCTCTGTACTGGCGTCCTCTCTCCGCTTATGTCACTACAGAGAGAGGGACAGAGAGGCTAAGTAACCCCAGAACTGAAAACCTTTAGTAAGTCTCGGAATTATTTGTAAGCTTCCAATTTTCTTCTTCAAGCTGCTACGGTGAAAAGCTATGCAGCCTGGCGACTGATTGCGAAAGTGTGTTGTTGTTGTTGAAAGCATATGTGAGATTTTACGCCGCCCAGAGAAAGCAATTGAGTCAGCTGCGGGGTTGACACGTGATCATTGCGAAATACGAGCTGCATCACCACGCAGGAAATGGACTCGGTTAATAAAATGGTATTCAGAGAGTCCTCGCAGACTAATTTCGGACATAATTTAAACCACAGACAACCGAAAGTTTACACAGTCTTTGCGGAGTTCTTACAAATGGTTTTAAAACAATACAACATTCGGAATATCTTAGGTGAATGTTCACGGGAACTTTCTTGTCCCAATCAGGATTTCCAAAATAGAAATTAATCGTGTGATTTCGATTTACTCGATTTTGAAAAGAAATTTGCGATATTACAGATTTTTTCTCTCTTTTCCAGCGGTGTAGCTCCTCTTCTGTTTGGTGCGCGCTATTGTGCTCCTGGATATACAAGAATATTCGCAGATACAGAAACAATACGGAGTTCAGTGTTCGAACACGACGATAATTTTTTGATGCACGCAGCGATGTATTAATGTTTACTTTTCAAAAATAGTCAAAGGGTCACTGATGTTTACACAGTTTTCAGATATATTGCTATTATTTATTATTCGCCTTCAGTGATAATATTACAAATTGCAAGTAAGAGGTAATTAATTATTTCGTTATTGGTACGTGTTTTAGAGCCCACTTTTTGGTGAGAGTAAAAACGCAGTGACATAGGTCAGCACCCAGTCGGAGTAACGCTATGATTGTTCGTGGTCTCCTTGAGAGGAGAGGTATGACCTCACCCACACACGTTTAAGTATATCCCATTGGTCGCCTATCACACCAGACGTTTCTTCTCGCTGTTCTTCACTAGTCGACCGCCAGAGTTTCCTTCTACATCTAAAGAAAGAAAGAGTTCTATCATTGCTTCCTCGCCAAAGCCAGAAGTTCCGGACCTCTGGCGACGCATGTGTAAACAACGCTCTCTACCGGATAATCGTAGTACTACGCTCTATCACCAACCTTCTTTCTAATATGGAGAGATTGGTGTACGACACAACAAAAAATCACAATTCCAAAATTCAAGTGAAACTGTAACCCATTTCTAACTAATCTGTAATACAATTTCGTTTTAGAAGCGTTTTAATTGTTGGAAGATTTAGTAAAACTGAATATCAGCAAAAACAATTTAGTACCAAACATTTCCGGCCCAGAGTCCAGTTTGTCAGAACAAAGGTTAACAGCAGATGCCTAACCTTCTTGCCTATCCTCAGCATCTGTGCGTGAAGTCAATGAATTGTTCATGCATATATTAGCTAAATTAATCTCCAAAACACCGCGTGAAACTGAATCAATCCGTTTCCTTAATATCTATTTCCAACTTTCTTTTTTTAAATTCATGCAATTTCGTTTTCTCTGGAAGGTAAGTTTACCAGCCTGTAACACAGTTGGACTTTATAGTTGTTTAAGTTGAATAACTGCCTTTGTTTGTTTATTATTGTTGTTGCTGGTGTTTATAATTTTTAATTTTACACCTGTCATGGCCGCCATTCAAAGCTACTGCGTGTTTTTAAATAATGCATACATAGCAGAATTTTCCATCTGTGATTTATTATTCTCGCAAATGAAAACAGTTCCGATTACGTCATTCATGTGCAATTTAAAATTGAGCTCTCGTGACAATATTAACTTCGCGTTTTGAACCACTGCCTATAATAATTCCCTGCAATGGACACTTTAATGATTTACAGATTTTTATTGCTCCAGTTTTTATCAGTTTTTCAGCTCTTCACAACATGCAGCAATCAGCTGGTGATCCTGTGCTGAAATGAGTAAGAGATGTATTGCGAGTGAGCAGGAATCACCACAGCTATCCTGTTCTGTAAAAACTGTAGTCCAACTACTCACAGATTTTAATACCATCCTGGTCGAAGCTTTATCATCACTAACAGATCTTACGATGTCATAGAGTCCAAAAAAAAAAAAAAGGGTAAAAATCGCATAAGGCGAGATCCTAACTGTGTAGGTAACGGTTCAATGTTTCGATGGCCGTTCTAGCTCTGTGATACCTTGCATTCGCATGCTGCATTACTGGCCTTCGGTCACTTTTAAACCTGTCCGCCAACTCGTACACTTATCTCCATATCGCGTCAACTTTCTGCGGTGAGCTTCAGTCGGGCGAAAACCTTCGGCCCACAGAAAACGAATTTCCAGATCGTTGCTCTTCTCCAGTGCTCACTGAAAACTTCTCTACCATGTTGTTTACTTGCTTACTAGCGCCACGAGAGGGCGTTTCACGTTCTCGTACATCAGTGTTGCTGGGCGTTAACCGCTTTGTTACACGAAAAGACATTGGTGTAAATATACCCGGATACTCTACTGCTATAACATTTAGTTGATAAAGTGGATTACAATGGTTTTACAATATCTATATTACAAAAGAGTTATGATCATCATTTTAAATTTATCTACATCGGTACACTAAATTTTGTGTTTTTTACAAAATCGAGTAAGTTTTAAACTGGCAAAAAAAAAAGGTTTCTGTGAATTATTTAATATTTACATTTTGAATTCGATATTTAAATACAATAATTAAGACGAATATACTGGAAGTTAATCATTTCCAGATGCTTCTCAGAAATAAATATCATGTTCACGAAGATCAGATGAAAAGTAGCCGTATTCTGACTGAGTAAAATAAATTACTAGGATATGCCTATAGTGACCTTAAGCCGGTTAGTAAGACTGTAACCGTTAATCCCCTATATCACATATAATTAGTTTATTAGTTTATATATTTATGACTGTTAGAAAATATGCACATGACGGGGCATGGTATTAATACAATAAACTTATGATGGAAGATTTTTTATCGAAATATTGCTTTTATCGGTGAGCCCAGTCTGATCGATGTCGGTGTAGTATTTTAATAAAACCAACTGTTCGTTTCTTTTATTTCTGGAAATTTTTCCCCACAAATAATAGGTTAGACAGTTGTTGTTGTTTTTCTATAAACGGTCACGAACGAACTAGTTAAGATAATTTATTCGGTGTGTATTATTTTGGTTGACATGATTCGAAAAAATAATGTTCTCGCTTTACTGAAATATGTGAACTTATTATCAGGCAGATAAATATATCGTAAGATATAAGAAGGCTTCCATCTGTGAGCAACTCCGATAAAGGCATTACAAAGATCCAAGAAGAACTGTTAACCATTATATGCATCTTGAAAACTGTGATTAAATTTCAAGACAAAACGAACTCAGGCTTCCCATTGCCCTCGTTTCTACTGTTTCGGGAAAATGCCATTTAAATCATAAAATTCTACAAGATATTCACGAGAATTACTTTCAGAAATGGGGGCTCTTGAATAAGTCGCTCAACACGAATCAAGTATTTTTCCTTTGGAGAGAGACAATGGAAAAAGGTTTTTACAATTCTACCATACAAATGAATTGTAAGAAAAACGGTTTTGCACGCGTTTGTCTCTCTAATCACCAGGTTCTCAAAAAAATAATAATCAGTCCGAGTAATGAAGAATCAGCTTAACATGTTCATGTGCAACTTTCTAGAAATTGCAACGTCCCGATTTTTGCAATTACGGTGCTATCTCGGCTGCTGTTTAAAACTCACGTACTGTCGTCACCTCTCCACGCAACAACGAGATTAAATAAAGTTTTGTCAAAATAATTGATCTTAGGCTGACTTTTTCTTGTTAAAAAGAAATTATTTGAAAAGAAAAAAACTTGCATTTCGGTCGCTTAAATACTCGAAAACCAGCGTCGTAGGGCAAGAAGTAGATAGCCACGAGTGACGTTGATAAAAAACCGTGTGAGTACCGTGTAGCTTGTGTAAACCTGTGTGTGTGTGTGTGTGTGTGTGTTGTAGTCGATAGTTTTCGAGATGAACAATTAAACATCATTACGCTTTTTGAGTTACGTGGATTGACTTTCACTGCTACTCTTGTTGAAATAAAGTTTGCTTATTGGAGTGACATTTTTTTCCAAAGGTCATAGTGTTTAGATGACATGAGAAATTCAAAGATGTCAGTCAGTAGGTTTCGGATTTTTCCATCAACAGTGTTGGCAGGGGAAGTCGTTGGTAATGGTGAAATCGTGAGATTACCATGCATACATTTTCATCCGCCATATCTATCTCAAAGAAAAGCAACTATGCCATTTTTTCTAGCCTCTTTCACATGACGTATGTATGCACTCGTTGCTGGATACCCCACCATTTCACAGATTGAAAGTGAAGCATGTGGAGCATTCGTAATTGCGCGCTATGTCGACACTTGACGTGTGTAGTTTCGGGTTATGATATAAGAGTTTCATTACGACTCTAAATCGAAAGAGTCCACAAAACTGAGGATTTCTGGCGAACTTTCGAAAAGAAGAGTCACGACGATACAGTAACCGGATCATACAAATGCGAAAGGAGGATACTGTTACAAGTGGGATGGGCTGGGGGGGGGGGGCAATCAGGGGATGGCTTACATCTTCCCAAAAATGGAATCTATAAATATGACGAAAGTAGACCATTGTGCTGTTTATCGCGTAAGACTCTCGTGCGTAGAGAAAAAAAAAAAAAAAAAGAGCAGACGACATGACAAAGTTTCCGAACGTAGATAAATATGCTGCTGATGTAGAAATATCGAGAAATGGTGATAATGTTACAGAACTTCAAAGAGAATTTTTTTAATTAATAAAAACATTTACTTCAAGCTACTGTATCCGAAGCCTTTTCTCCTTGGAAACGACACTAAAGTAGATGATGTGTCGAAACGATGGTGACGGAGCACTCGCTGATCTTTTCAAATAATGCGTGCGATAGAATAAATAAATTCATGGACTTTAATTGAAGACTGTAAATAATATATACAGATAAATGCATTGTAGTACTTTTTGATGTTATCTACTACTTTTTTTTTTCTTTTTCTTTCTGAATTTCTCATATCCGGACAGTCAGCAGATCAATCGATCCGAATATGTGGGATTTTATCCTTTTAATAAGTGGACAAAGTCCATTTCTCTGCATAAACCCGTCTGGGTTGGTATCGAAAGTCCAGTCAGCCTCTTCTTTTACTCGACGTTTTACAAGATTTGTCTTCTGTTATTCTTTGTATTTCTTCTTTCTTTGTTGCCTAAAAAACCACAACAAACAAGTTTTCTTTTCCTCCTATCTGAACAGCCATTATTTTTTTGTTGAACAGTATCATTCACGAAAGAATTAATTTTTACCCCTGCAGATGGCTTAATTCTTAAATCTGAACACGAAACATATGTGAACACTCACAAAGAAATGTCTACATTTGTAAAAGAGGAAAGATGTATCAGATCAGATTAAGAGGCATATGGAATCAATTAGTAGCGGAGGATTTACCATATCCGCCAAAATAAATGTTCTATTTGATATCGTCAATCCACTTTTTTCCTCCTCCTTTTGATTTTAACTTACTGATTTATGTGCACGTTTGAAAAATTTATAGGGCTCCATTTCCAAAAAAAAACTTCCTGAAAGTAAATTACCTCCCCTCAGACCCCAGCCATATTGGAGCCAAATCTACAAAATAGTTTCTCTCTCTCTTTGGTTGAATCATTAAACACACGTGATTTATTCCCCCAAAATTTTTGAATGAGTTATATCTTAAATTATACTCTTTCTACCCCTTTATCTATTGTTGTTATTGTTTCCATGTTGGGTTTTCTCCTTTGTGTCTGAGTGCATAGATTACGCTTTCTTTTCTAATTAAACTCCCCGCGATCAGGGTTCTGACTGGAATCTGAATCTTGTCGGCGGAGACTTAAACTGAAAACTGCTTCTCTTGTAATTGGCACTGCCATATCCTAGAAAACCAACATTAACAATAGTTCCTTGAAAATTCCCCTGGGAAAATTAATAAACAGAATCATACAATAAAGAGTAGAGAAGCCTTATAAACAAATCAATTTTACGCTTTGAAAACAAGTCTATTCCAAATCTATTTTTAACTAATCTATATTTTAAATGATATGTGTAGGAACTGATTTATAAAGGTCCTGTTTGGTAATACTTAGTTCGTTAAAGAATTTAACTGTGTTTTCTCAGAGACTGTTTTTGTGTCAAGATATGATCTTGTAGACTTCGTAGTAAAAATATTAGACGTTTTAACGGCTTCGATCCGTTGGAAAATTTCCATTTCCTGATTATTAGTGGATCGGTTTTTTCGCATTTCTTGTTGCTTGAAGGCTGAATTACAGATCTGTTTAAATTCGACTTGATTTTTAAAACTTTTACACGTTTATGTCAAATAGGAAGCGGAAAGAAACCAAATGTCCATCCGATTTTGGCTCATTATTACTTCAGGGAATTGCCCAAACTCCCTGTATACTAAAAAGAAAACAGCCGACTGTTAGCAGGATGTAGACAGAAGATTTTGTAGTTTCCAAAAAAGGGGGAAAAAACACTACAATTAATATTTGCATTTTACGGATGGAAATTTTATGTTCATCCACAATTTTTTTTTTATTTATTTCTAAAAGTTATATACTGCATAGTTTAGTTTTCTTATTTAAGCTTTAGACACTGAAACTATAAACGAATTCTGTATTCCATTCAGTTATAGTTCTGTTTCAGTAAAGATGAATCAGGCAGTTCTCATTAAATGATAACTTGTTCAAGCTCCAGAATATTTGAAAATTACATTGAAAACCAGAAACATTGAATTTAAATGGGATTGCTTTAGACCTAAACCATAAATGAAACTTTAATACAAGGGGGATTAACTATAAGCATTTTTATTTACATTAGTATTTCATTCTTTGAGACTAAATAGAATTTCAATTTTATAGAACCGATCAAGTACGGCGTTTTCATTGAACAAAATATAACAATATCTTTGTTGTTTTCTCTTCTGTCTGAAAAAACTATTTTCAGGTGATCTTGTCTATAGTACGTTTTCCATTGTCGGTATTTATCGTTTTTGCTGAGAAACCTGAATCGCAAAATATATATTATCGTCCCTTTTCACGTGGTACCCGTTAAATTCCATTAAAAATTGCAATATTCTTAAGATCTAGTGATGGATTACAGGGTGGTTAATCTGGGGTAGCGGACATCGCTGTAGATCCTTTATCTAACGAAGTTCAAAAGCCTGAATATTGCTTTGGTTTACTGGCAATGAATGTTTTCTTTATTTTTCTTGCTAATTACTAACGGTTTGTTTTTCACAGTTTCCCTACAGCAAAATATAAATGTTGCTCAGTGTCACTTAACCCTGTTTTCAACTCTTCCCTGCTTCTTTTTTTTTTTTTTTACCATTTCTAAATTAGAGAGAGAGAGAGAGAGAGAGAGAGAGAGATAGAGATATGGCGTCAGTACAGAGAGAGAGTGATGACGTCATTACACAGAGAGATATGACGTCAGTACAGAGAGAGAGGGAGAGAGAGATTTAATCAGTTGAAAATATATGATACTGTAATCTTGAACACTATAGTTAATCCAGTTTGAAGAAAGAACATTTTATTAAGAGAATAATAATCTTTCTAGCAGTGTAACTAGCTAATTGAATCTTTGGAGCTGCAAATAAGTTTCTCTGCAAAGCTAATGGCCTCAACTGAATCATAGGACACACAACAGGAATATTTCTTATATATGCTGTCTCAAACCACCAGCCAGTTAAGTTGGTAATATTTGCGGCATCTTTGTTGTTTTTTTTTTAAGTTTATTTGCATTTAATTCATAATTTGCGCAAAATGTTCTCTCAAGATGTTGGCTATAGTCCTTTTACTCTAAAATTTCCTGAGTATTAATCTGATCTTTTTTGCCAAAAGAACATTCCGTTCTTTCACTTATATAATCCTGTAGATCATAGAGATGTTCTCATCTTAGTCTTTATTAGAATAAAATGCATTTGTTCATTGTGTTTTGATGTTAGGCAAAGGAATGAAACGATCAGATAAGATTTTTCCGTTCGATACATTTAAGGATGAGTGATTTAGTTGAAAGATGCTGATATTCAGAAATGAGATTTTAGATCAAAGTTGTTCGTGGGCATTGACAAGCAGTGCCAGAGTTCAGAATACAAAAGTAGCAAATGTTTTTGCTCTTTTTTAATGAAAAAAAGGAATGGACCAGAGCATGGGCCCAGCTGAGCTAGGAGTTGCTATAGACAGACGTCCTTTTATTTTTGAAATGTTTGTTCGCTTTGACAACAATAAATTAGAATGTTCATTAATAGATTTATATTGTAATCTGACTTTTGCGCAAATATTCTTTGAATTAAAAAGAAGTTATATTTGCAATATTTTTTTTTTAAAATTTATGAGTAAACCTTCAGCTAAGCTTCATTTTAAAGTCAAGCTGGAAATTTTAATCTAAGAAACCGGAATTCCAGATTTACAGCATCAGAACGGAAATTAGCCGCTCTGAATTATGGGACAGTTTTATGTGGTCTTCTGATTACTCAGGCAGCGCTGCGAAATTGATTACTATGTTGTTGATTTTCATTCTTTTTTTAAAAATGTATTATTATTTTTTCTCTTTTTTTTTTTTTTTGTTGTCAGAACTTATCTTCATAGAAGGCAGACGAGAACCAGAAAGCCTTCCGACCGCACGCCGCCTTCTGTTTTCCCGAGCCCCGGAGCACCGCGTCTCGTGATTAAAATCATCAGACTTTCGCTTTCACGATTTGTCCAGACGGCAGCGGCCAGACAAAGACGGGGCTCTCCGTCCCCCGAACGGCTCTATCCGGGAACAATCAGCTCTACGCCGTCGGGATGGCTTGACCCAAGTAGTTTGTATTGATCGGCTCCCGCACCATGGTTCCATGTCCCTGCCGCCGGAAGCATCGACCCCGAAGGGGAGCCGAACTGTCCCCTAATTTGAAGCTCGGTGAATGAATTTGAGTGAGGACGGTTCGAGCCGATTCTTTCCTCCGCACTCCCTCGGTTTTATGGCGCGTGCAGACTGGCGCGGTGAATTCCGCCGCGGAAGGGGACACCTTTACGAGGGGGGAGTCACCAAACCGTGTCGGATTCGAACCATGCGCAGAGCTACTTCCGACTCGGCTGGTGTATTGAGAATCGATTAATGTATAAACATGTCGGGGTCTAAACGCCGTCAGAGTTTTCTCGGAAGCGTTTTACTAGGGTGGGAGAGATTTCTACCCACCGCTCGGGTCGTCGTCGGTCCCCAATGTTCGGCACATCATTCCAGATAGATGAAGCGGCGAAATTGGGGTCACTGTGTATAAATATCAAATGCTACACGAGCTTTCGTTCAATAAAAACCCTTTTTTTAAAAAACTGGTACACAAGTTCAACATCATGACTCATTAAAACGTTTAGGTAGTTTAGTTTGTATTGCACTAGAATAGGAAATTATAGCATAGTAAATGTTTTTTTTTTTTAAATTTAATTTCTTCTTGTTTTCTTGTCTATTGTTTACTTTCTTCGGTTGGTCTTCGGAAACTGCATCACTGGTTCTTCTCTTTTTTTTACACCAAAGCCGGATAGATCCAGTTAAAGGGAAGTTGGGTGGGAGAAATATAAGTGTTTGCTGATCACCTATTATAAAGCTACCGAAAGCCTCAGCGCTAGGCTACCTTAGAGATGGCCTGGACTCTTTTAATACACAAAACATAACTCACTCCAAAACCGTTTTCTTCAACCTCTGTAGCTAATTTTAAAGAAATGTAAGTATTTGACAGGTTTTCAAACATAAAGGGCGGCGTCATAACAAATATAAATAACCCCGTGGGAGTCAGGGTTGTGTCAAATAGTAAACACCTTTTCTATTTTCATTTCAAAAGAGCTCGAAAAACATGGCACAGTTGAGAGGTCGAGCAAATGGTTGCAATTGCATTTCTCCCTTGTTAAGCAGTAGATACCGAGGACTGTAAGTAGCGGCTCAGAAGCAGGGATGTACAAGGGGAGACTGGGCGGAACGCGTTTTCACCACCTACGCCACCAAATCTCTCGAAGTTTTACTCAGTTTCGTAAAGTTTTTACAAAGAAGCTACTAGCAAATAATTGCATCGATGACTTTATAAAATCTGTTCAAGCGATAATATACGGGTACCTTATATTTATTGAAATCTTTACAAAGATGTCTTATATTCAGTGATAAAATCCCAATTTTTTACCGCCAGTCAAAAACCCTAATCTGTGTTTTTTAGCACCCTGTGGTTTTATCCATCGTCACGTACATTTTTAGTAGTAACCTATATGCAGGAAAATTCCGCGAATAACCGGGGCCGCGAATGCCGAACCGTGATTACGCGGGAGTCGACTGTATACATATATATGTCCTCCATATTTCATCAGACATTCTCACCGCATGACATGGACGTTATTCTTCCCTCTTACCGAAATAACTGACTAAAATGCAAATAAATGCGCCCACTCTCGATCGTGCTTTTCGCCAAGCAGTCTTCCACGTCACGACTGGTTGGGCTTTCGAGTAGAGGAAGTTGCTCGCGCACCTCGTTTTCGCTGGGATGAATCACACGTCATTAACTCATTTGTCACCTGTAATCTTTCTGTGCAAAAAGGAATCTATTCTAATAATCGATAGAACCAATAAAGAGCGAGTAAGATTGCTAACTTTTACGCATGTCCGTGTGTTGTAATAGTGGGCATCCTAACCCCTTGATTCACGTGGGGTAATTTTTACCCCAAAAGTTCTCCTATTAGTAAACTTTTAACAACGCAATATCTATAACCACGGTTAATTCTCTGTGTTATGGTCAAAAACTAATGGCTCTCTTTTATATATAAGACTGCGTTAATATTATAATTATGTTATTTTAACTTTAGTCTCAAATTAAGAATAGAAATTTACATATGAGGTAACTCCGTCTCATCCTGGAAATCTAATTTAACCCCTTCCATGACTGTAAAAAGTCTTCAGCCATTACAAACTTTTAATCATTCCATTCGTTTCATCAGCGCCGAACGTTGCTGAGACATAGAATTTTACTATTTCTGGCTTTTGCTTTTATGTTTATGAAAGGGTTAAAATCCCCTTGTGAAAAGTTATAATATTTATCAACTTCGCTGTTGTTTTTTTGAGTCAATAACTTGAAGAAATATTATCCCACGCACCAATGGCTCCGGGCTCACCAGTGGCCGTTACCCAGCTAATCATTCAGTGATGGATTTTGTCTTCCATGTGTACCGTCTGCAAAGGCAGGTCATCATCAAGTTGAAGTGTAGTGCATTCACCGGTGGCGACGTTCAAGAACAGCGCTGCCGAGCTCAGGAATCATGGGGAAACAGTCCACCACTGGCAATCTATGCTGGATTATACTTCGTTTGTCACGGTTATGGATCAATGTCATATTTCTGTCTGGGACTGGACTTACGTCACGCATCGGAGATAGTCGCGGAAAAGTACAATCTATTATGGAAGCCACTGTCCTCTCAGTCGCCAGAATATAGCTTTTTCGTGATAAATCAGACGAATCCGATTGGACCAGAGAGAACAGCCCTAAGACTAATCTTGGCAACTTACTTGCTCCGTTAGACTTTCGAATTGCTTTTGTTCTTGATGGGAGTTTAAACATGCTACTAGGAACGCCAAATATAGATCTAAATACATTCGAAATCAACTTATTAACGACGATTGCGGCAGCTACATTCGATCGCAGATCATCGCTGATGTCAACAAGGCTGTGTTCTTCAGTGTAATGGAAGATAGAGTTACAGATATCTCAAACAGATGTCTTTAGTGATACGGCACTATGACAGATCACGTATTGAGAAGCAATTTGTTGACTTTATAGACTGCAACAAGGTTGACCGAGTACTTTAGTCAAATTCCTCAGCAAACTTGGCGGGTACGGTTTGAATCTCTCTAAACTACGTTTTTCAGACCTACAACAACACTAGAAATATGATTGCAAAAGATCATAGGATCATCTGCCAACATTATCCAGATGCATCGTATATCCACTGCAACTCGCACGTTTTCAGTCTCGCCTTGGGAAAAGCCATGCGAGATACAGCAGATACGAAACAAGATGGGTACACTCATAAAAGTGTGTAACCTTTCTAAGTATTCTTCAAAACGACAGAGACACCTGGAGAAATGGATTTCTGATGTGTGTTCTGTCAGCTCCAAATCAGAGCTTTCGGTGAGTAGCCCAACACGATGCGCTGGAGGAGTTTGGAGTACTGTATGTGGCTGCCGTTGATACGGAAGACATCACACACGATGGAAACTTGTAGATCGATGAGTCGCTCTCCAAGACGAGGTCATTGTTTTTTTGCCATAACACAATTTCAGTTTTTTTTTTTTTTTTCATCTCGTTTGCCACAATGTGCTTCGATACATTAAACCTCACACTGCTAGTCTTCAGGGTCGCGGACATCACAGCAGCTATCGTCCAGTGTCCCGTTGATGCGGACGAGGCAGGCGAGACTTGGTACCAGAAAGCAAAAGTTCTGTTACGTTCACGTCGATACCCCAAAAGACAAGAACACCGCTAGAACTCCCTAACAAGTTCTCTTCACCAAACCATTACACTTTCCCTTTTTGGACAACTTATAGTTATCCCGATTCTCTTTATCTCATCAGCGAACAGATCACAGACTAACAATAATTCCCTTTGTAAATAAGGTCGGATCCTGAAGGGGAGAAGGCCATGGAGAACGGCCTGCGACTTACCAAGGACCTTCAGTTTTAAGCACCCTCTCGGGTGAGCTGGATTTCTGGAACCAAAGAGTGGAAGGAATGGCAAACACACCTGTCTACTTATCCATCTTCCACAGCGCCGCAAACTTCTGCATCACTATATCCGAATATCTTCATGACTCAGTACCACGCCACCGGTAGCATCACGTAAGAGTGAGTGATCGTTCAGCAGGTGAAGATGTCCTAAGATCCTATCTGCGCTGCTAATGGAAATTCACCGTGATCTCGAAGAGAACGAGAATGCTGATATTATCAGTTTCACACGAGCCCGCGATGGAACACAGCGATATTCCAAGTGATAACCGAAGAATGCTACTGTAACTTCGTGTGTAAATAAATAATTTATATAAGCTTATTTTTAAATATCTTTGAAAATAATGGTAAAGTCTACTCAAAAATAGACAGGATTCTTTGTAAGAAATGTTTTATATCATCTTCATCTAATCCGCTTTGAATCAAAAGCGAGAAGCACGGATTTAATTTTTAAGAAAAACCTTGAAAGAAGTCGATGGATGTATTAAGGAGGAAAGGAATGTTATATTTCTCCTGGAAGAAATGTGCTTCTTGCGTCTTGTACTGAGGCTATTTATCTCCATACTAACAATATTACGTTTGACCAAAATGGAAGGAATCTGTCAGCTTTCTTTCAAAATAATCTGTAAGAGTTAGTTCTACAACGATATTTTTATTATCATTCTTAGTTTTATGGCCTCGTCCGGTAGATTTTCAGTAAAATTTGCTTGTTAAATGGTGTTCTAATATTTTAAAAAAGAAGCCATATTCTGGAAATATGTCCCACGCCAATGGAAAAGGGAAAGGTTTGCTTTTTCTTAATTGTACTATCCACGCGTTGTTGGACCAAATAGGCACGGGTCGCGTCTGGGTTGTAAATGATTCTCTGCGCGGTTTAAAGCACTGGCGACCCCGTGGTCGGCTAACGGGACCCCGCTGAACCGGGCGCAAGACAGATCTAGACGGGAAGTAACTGTGCTTCGGAAAAATATTTATTGTGTTTACCTCAGTCAGGGTAATTTCGTTCTCGATGACAAACCGAACGCTGCCTAATTAACAGAAATAAATCCCTTTTGAAGATTGCCGTGTTACGTATACGTACAGGCCGATTGTTCGATTTCCGGTGACTAATAACCAAACGCTTTACGAATATTAGCTCCACTCTAGTGCTGCGCAGTAGAGGGGGGCTTCTCGAGAATCCGGAGTGGTGAAGGTATCTATGACGTCACCAGCGCAGCAAGTGCCCTGTGGCCGCGCCCGTCATCGGCTACGCCGGACCCGCGGTGAAACTGTCGATTCGAACCAATCACGACGCCATGCCATAGACGACCGCTCCACCTTTAATAAGCACCCTGACTCTCTTAGACCAAAACACCAGTCCAACAGCCACGAGACGCTGCGAATACCGCTATTCCGACCACGACCTTTTTTTTTGTCGATCTCAGCATATGCGCATATGTCATTAACCTAGTTCTCCCCCGCCCCCAGTTCTATCCGTCAGAGATTCTTCGTGAACTCGTTGTGATGGCAACGAAAAGAAAAATCGAATTAATGACAGAGTTTCGGTGGGGAAAAATATAGCAATAATTAGCGACAGTGACGGGAATGGAGAGAACAGATTAATGGGATGCCCGGTTCGTTCTTGTGTTGATACTAGAGCGGCTGGCGCTCTTCTTTCTGCCAGCAGCCGCTAGAACAAGACTTTCTTGTTGGTATCTTTGCCAGGGAATTGTTAGAGCGAACGTTAAAAAAAAAAACAAACTGCGGAACTGGGCTCTACTTTCGTTATGCTCCGACTGCACGTATTTCCGTTAAGTGCCCTGGGCTATATTAGGACTTGGGTAAACTCGAAAGTTGGGTGAAATCATTTGAGAAGATATAAAATCCCTATTCCTCATCCCAGTTACAACAGATGTACGCCTTCTCTAACACAGTTTACTAATTCGGAGTGTGAAAAAAGCGCCCCTTTAAATTATTAGATACCTGCTGTGTGACCGCCAGCTAATTTACTCGGTCCCGCTTTAATTTCCATTACCAGTGAAGATAAAGGGGTAACTTCCATAGTAAGATACGGTTTTTCAATAGAATATTAAAACTGCACTGGAATGGGATTTATTCTCGTCTTGTAGTGATTTTATTGGACATTTTGTTATTTATTTCTAACCTTTTTGCCGACATATTGATTTTATGTACTAAAGTAAATTATCTGAAGAGATATTTCGCATCAAAGAAGTCTATGCAACATCTCAGCCCTTTTAGATACTAAATACTATATACAAGACAGATATAACGAAATATGGTGCATGTGCCAGATTATTTATCTTAGTTTAGATTAGGTTTGGAAAAATGATCGAAAGGTGAACCTCAACCGTTGCTAGGGGGTTCTATTCACTTCCAAATATGGAAGTTATTATATTTTCGATACGTCGATCATATACTGATGGAAGTATTTCTTTTTACCTAATGTTCCTGAAAACCTGGAATATCAGCATCACGAAGCAGAGATAACAAACAGAAATATGAATGAGGTGATTATTCCCTTCTATATGACCACATGATGAGAATATCGTACTGCTGCTGATACAGAGGCTGACTCGGGTAGCAATGAAGATCTTCATCCGGTCTCAGAATCAAGGGACAAAAGAGGGTGACAGAAGTTGATACATTTATTTAAACACTGATGCAAAATTAAATTTGTTATTAAAAAAAAAAAACATTCTAACTCATTTGGATTCTTAATATGCCAAGTAAATTTGTAGTTTCAGCTACAAAACCTAAAGGATCTCATCTAAATGTCAATGTATTTGAGAGTTTTGTAACTCTCCTCAATTTCAAGACTCTCGATCTGAATGTCGTGTAGAGGATGTTAAGGCGATTCGTTACCAAGTTCCTGAAATATACGACGTTTGGTTGGAGTAGGCGAAAAGTCTTCTGTTCCAAAAGTTCGCAGTGAGGCGGAATCACCGACCGACGATGTCAAGGAATTTCTATTCATTGTTTCTGTTGTATTCTATGAAATTCTGTGCCACATCGGTATGACCAAGAAGCTACTACAGAAAGAAGACTCTAGATTAAACGTTGTTTTAGAAGTGCTACAGAGAACAGTCGGGTGATTGGAAAAAATACCGCTACCACCGGATTTGAAACAGCGATCGGTGAAGCAAAGGAGGTTGCTGTGTAATTTAGAAGTAATTTAAGGACAAATTTCCTGACAGTGGGTATCAAGTTCAAACGCTGAATCCGCGCTTGCAGTGTGACTTCCCAGTTGCAGTTGTCACAGAAGAAACACGTTTCAGTCGAAGCACCGACAGATGTACCTCGTCTAGGACAGCAAAGCAGCTCAGGTGTGCCCTTCTCACACATTCCAAATGTATCGCACACTGTGTACCGAGGTACCAGGCCTTTTATGCCCTACTATCTTATCTACTTTGGTTGTCGTCATCCATTTAATAAGACTACAGTATTGTATGAAAGTAGAAAAGATGAAAATCTAAAGTTAGGAGGAAGTGTAGCCTGAAAAAATGATGGATACGGTTATAAGTGCGATTAGTTTCCCCTAAAGCTATTTATATAGGTTTGGCCGGATAGCTAATGAAGTCTTGATAGGGGGTTAGGGATCCGAAGCCTATCCGTTCAGAATTTTTTATTAAAAGGTATTATAATAGGTGATTCTTTACTAAAACAGATGTGGAGAAATGAGATTAATATATCAACATCGCAACACAAATGTCAAAATCCATAGCTTGCTAGAGATCAATGGTCTCGTGGACGTCATGGAACAAATCCGTGATGGCACTATAGCTAAAAGATCTTTATTATCATCATAGCCACAACTCTTCTATGGTTTTCACATATCTGCCGGACTAAGTGATTAGCGTCATTGTTGTTTCCGTCTGAGAGTGCTTGCCTCCTCCGTTGCACTTCCCCAAAATTATAATCCTTGTATTTTTTTTGTTTTTTTTTTTTATAAATGGGCCGCCTCAGTTGCTAAGACAAAATAAGAAGTTCATCTTCCTCTGGATTCAACAAAACGGATTTTCGGTATTTGCTTACATTCGTCCCCTATATAAACGTGTGTCGTAGCTTAGGGGTTCTATTCCATAAGGCAGAGAAGACAGTAGAACGGAGGAATATCTACAACATCAACAGCACTCCGATCGGGACGCGATGAGGCTGATAGTGCGTTCCCGACTTCAGGGCAGACAAAATTTACTTTTTTTTGCCATTGGTGTAGTGAGATGTCGCTGGTGATCAGAACCGACGGGAATCAAGAAACTAATTAAAGATGATTATGGAACTTGTAATCGTTTCCTTAGATTTAGCCATGGTTTAATTTTCTAATAAGGAAACCGACTGCTGTCAGGGGAGTGATCTACTTCTCAAGTTTCCCCCGTATCCGACATCCGGGTATTCGTCAAAACGAAGATCTTTTCTCCATCACACTTTGTGACTGAAAAGACGCGTGGCCGAACCAATCGAGGTCTATCTCCCAAAATCTTTTATAATTATTTGAATGAGTTAAAGAAGCCTACGTGAACTTTTGGTGTTGACTTAACAGGGAGAGGTGGGAGCAAAGGCAGCCGTTTCGGAGGTGAACGACTTCCTTCCCTTCGGAGGAACGGACTAACCACCCACTTCCGGTATGTGTAATCAGAAAGCGATAGTTGTTTAAAATGTAGTGGACGAAAAGTAAATGTCTGTGCTTCCAGTTTGTTGGGAAATTGAAATTATTTAAGCATAAGATGATACGTCTTTTGTTTTACTGATCGATCAGCGAACTAGACGACTCCGTGCACAGAAAATTACATACCTGTACGTTAGTATTTTTAATTGTTTTGTCGAGTACTCAGAAGGGACCCCCGACTTTTTTTCTCGCCCAGAATATCTGCCCCTACCTCAAATAATGAGTCCTTATGATTCGATACAAAGATGAAAGGTTCTGCAATTTGTTCATCGACATGATCAGGGCCAGGCGAAGGTTTGAAAAGTCGTTTGCGATGGTTTTTAACCTTTTTTAAAACCCCAATATTTGTCACACGGGTAACAAGTCCGTTTGGAAATCATTAGATCTCCGTTCTTCCCTATCGGCGGATGAAATGGCCGACCCGTTTTGACGCAGGTTCTTTTCTGTGGAGTCTAACAAGTCGTATAGCGCAGTCGGAGGGGGGTCTGCTGTGGTTGAGAAGTCGCTTTCTTTACGCTGTTCGCCACTGCAATGCGACTTATAGCCCGGGTATCAAATATTAGAATACAGCAAACCTGTGAACAGCACAACAGAATTATATTTTCTGAATAAATGGACTGCAGGTGAGTAGAGAACGGGAAATTGACGACTAGCGGAGGTGGTGGTGTTGGATGAAGACTGTGGTATAAATAAAATGCATTTCAAACGCACGGAAGGCTCCGTAGATTCTTTAACAGGATAAAAAAATATATATTTAATTAATTTTTACTGACTCCCATTATGAGTTTTAAACATCACATTTTTACACTTTATATACTCGAGATTCCCTCTGACTTTCGGTCACCTTTAGTTCTACATTCTGGGGCAATAACTATCAGCTCAGAAGCCCCTTTAGATTTGTAAATCGATGATATAAGTTCAGGGCCCATAATGACCGCGTCAGCCAGTAGAAAATCGTATTTATAGGTGTTTCGTTTGCTGAGGCTTTGCAATGGCTAGGGTTAAGTTAATTGATCTTGCATTAGAAATAAAACTGGGGACGAGCTTCTACAGCGAACCTGTGTGTAGGTAGCCGAAACAATCGATTAAAGTGTCTGTCTGTCTGTCAAGAATTAATTTAACAAAATTGAAAATTCCTTAATGGTTTCGCCAGACTTTTATGTATATTTCAAAAACAAACAAACAAAAACCCAGTCATGCTTATCAGTGCTCACCAACAAAGGGAGTCGTGACGAAACATGAAAATGGCCGCAGTCGGAAAACTAGGTTTTTTTTTTATTCTCAGAAAGGAGATCTATCGGAGAACAGTCGGCCAAGCAGCAGTTTTCTAAGTGGGCCGGATCACGCGGGTCAAGTGTCTGCGTTTGCCGTCGTGGTTTCGGACGTCACCGATCTTCCGAACCTAAAGATGGCGCCGAACAGCTTCCGCCGTCTGGTAGAAGATATTTTTATTTGGTTCCACAATGTGTGTACATTCGAAGTGTCGCCGCCATGCGCATGAAAAGGAGATGGGGGTGTGTGTGTGTGCGCGTGTCCGTTTACTTTTTGAGAAGATCGGCGAATAACATTTCTGCTGTTTTATCGAATTTGCTAACGATCGATGTCTATTTTGTGTGTTCTCGCTCGGTTACGCATACTTCTTTCCGGAAATGACTTGGCGACTTACAGCACCCAGCTAATAAATTTTAGCAAATCTTTGCTGTGTAAGCTTTAACTAAACAATGGCTTGTGCTAGGCGAATCGTTCGGTTTGAATGCTTTAAGTTTTGAGGAAAAAAAAAAAAAAGAATTGAGAAATACCTCAAATAAATCTCCTACCTTTTCTTTTTATTTCTCCAAAAGACTCTTTTCCCAAACGATATATGCAAGCCCTAACACATGAGACTTCTTTCAAGAGACATTTTCATAAGCTAATGATGGCTATCTGCGTCCTTACAAGTACTAAATTAGAACATTAAAAGCCGTCGTGCTTCTCTCGCCCACTTTAAACAAATAAATGCCTGTCTTGGTTGCGGTTAGTTTCTCTTTTTTCTCTCTCACAATCTGCTCGCCCTCGACTTTCACCCATACATATTACGCCAAATCCAGATTCTGAATCTCTTGACGATAGCAAATTCCAGGGCTGTTAAAATCCCCCTGTCCCAGTAATATGGATTTTAGTAGAATACGTGGCTCAAAAACTTTTATCCGAATCTAAAGTTATGTTCACAAAAAAAGGACAGCATCATTACCGAACTCTCGACTCTTTGGAACTGATCTACGTAAGCTAAATACCGAAACCGAATAAGATGTACAGCTCAGAGGGACAATAAGAAACATATGGCATATTACTAACAAAACAACATTGAAACACTCCAAAACGACGTGGATCAAGAGTATTTTAAATATCATGTTATTAAAAGATGTTACGCAGTAAAAGAAAGTTCTGATGTCTGAAATTAAAGTGTTCTTCAGCCTCACGTCGGCTGAGGGAGAGAGCCAGTCATTATTCCGACCCTGACTCGCTGGATTAGCCAGCTGTTTCTAGCTTATAGAAGTAACAGATATCTAATTTTTGTTTTTAATCTAATGCACATTTGTAAGAATGGGTGTATTTTATTTCTAAAAATGCAACAACAACAAAAAAAAAACTCGACTGGAACTACTCCAATATATATATATATATATGTCTGACAGGTCAAATTGCCGCGTGACTTTAATTAAATCCAATATAAACATTCGTGTTTACAGTAACTAGTCGCCCTTTATGTGTGTGTGTGTGAGTGAGTGAAAAGTGAGTGTGAGTGAGAGGTTTCAAATAACTTGCTTTTCCACCAACGGAAAACCAGGATTTCGGATGCTGAACCATACACTTAGAAACTAACATTATCCAATGGGTAAGCTAACCCAAAGCTAAGTACATTTTAATGACGTTCACATCATGCGCGAATGTTTGCTCGAGTATATCGAAAGTACAGAAATATAGCATATATTAAAGGGGGGAGGCAGCATGAAGATACAAGAGATGTATGTATGCTGTTGTTGTTTTTTAAATTATAAATGAAAGCCATTGGACTACATTTAATCATTTTAAAGAATGTGCAAAGATGTAAACGTTTATTAATTAGAAGGATGAAAATGCTATTAATGAACGGCTTCTTTTTCTCTTGATATTACAGCAACAAAGGAACTGAGTGAGATAGTGTATTTAAAGGGAGCCTAGGGTAGCGTGATATCCACTTTAGAGATAACGTCAGACGTTAGGCATTGATTATTCTGAAGCGAACAAGAAAAAAAAAACAATACCCTTCGCCCGACTCTGGATGAGGCTATACAGGCCGCGAGTGGGGATGGACTCTAGAGCCATCTAAGATTATAGGCCGTATCGGAAGGACATACTGCAGCGATGCATCACTCGGGATATAATTAAGCGACAGAACGAAGACAAACCGAAAAGAGAAACAGCACCACAACACACGTTTCGTTCTCTTAAATCTGTGGGCCTAAGGTTTAGTCTATAACGGTGTTATTCCCTTTAAGGTTTCGGTTTAACACTTAATTTGAAACACTCATCTTCTGTGGTTGCCAGGGGCAACCATCACGTCCATGCTCTCTGCGAGATCTGCAGAGGGAAGACGAGTGGAAGTTAAGTTATACGCTATGACGACTCTCGTACAGAATTCGCTATGTTGTAATTTCCCCGTACTGCCTACGGGGTAATAACTGGCTTCACTGAATTATTGGCGGTCATTTACGATCGTTTCTTTCTGGAAAAACATCACGCGTACATAAGTACGTAGATGACACGGATTGTTTTGTAATTTGTAAATGAGACGGGTCCACCGATCAAGCAGTTCGTGATATTAAAAAAAAAAAAACCAACAACAAAGTAGAAATAAGCTTTTACTGCAAGCTGGCATCGTAGCAGGCAGGTAGACGCGGAGAAGATAACCGAAACGTGCGTTTGGTAATTATTCCTATTAACAAAGTGATGGGGAAGTAGCAGAACTAACCGACGGCTGACTCATCAGTTCCTCGCAGTATCTGAGGAGAGTTGGTGTCTAGTTTATAAAGAGCCTGCATGCGACATTTCGGGATATTATCGATTGGAAACATGTTCCTGGCTATCTCCCAACTGTGGCAGAAAGTCTTCAGGTTTCTTGTAAGACTTGGTATATATCGAGCTGTTCTGGCAGCTGTGAGCTTTCTTTAAATCGAATGAAACTCCGACATCACTTGTTGATGAGGTACTAACTATCCTGACATCTTGTGCGCGAGCCGAGGGTAGAGACCCGTCCATTAGCCTGATCTCTGTACAGGGGCCGGACAGACACAGGCCCGGGTTTATAAAGTCAGTCCTTCGCGACCACCAGGATTCTTGAGGAGATTTTTAAATTAAATGTTGACCATAAATCACGACGATTTCACGTTTTTTTTAGAATGTTAAATGCTTCTCGGCCTATACAAGGGCCACCCTCGAACGACTGTTCTAGCTATATTGAGGATCGGGAAATATTAATAGGAAAGTTTAACAGATTTCTAGAATTTATTGATACCGGATTTAAACGTGCCGTTGTCGTTTTCTTATGCGACTAAGGTTTGCGATTCGTCCCATCATCGATACCATTCGATTTCAGTAAGTGACTCGGTGCACGTCGGTATTGTGGTGGTGGTGGTGGGTGGCTGGCTTCAAAGGACCTTACAGGCCGCGCGCTACGTCGGGGGAAATCTACACCTTGTTCCTCCTGGCAATCTGAGCATCCTTACGAAAATTACGCCCGTGCAATTAACGGCCTGCATTCTCATTTAAATGCAAAAAAAAAAAAAAAAAATTATTCAACGCAATATAGATACGACTGTCATAAAATAAAAAGTAGCCTCACAGATGCGAAATAATAAATAAATTAATAGACCAAGAGTTGGATTGGCTGGGAAGGCTGTTTTACGATATTTCGAATCCCTAACGAAATCGGTGACAAGGTTTTAAAAGATGGAGAAATCCGGTCCCAGTTAGTTTGGCACGAAGCCGGTCTTCCTGCTGCTTACCCGATTCGTAACAATGAAAAGCTCTTTGCTTCGAAAACAGTACGTATTTTAAAATTCATTGTTTTTACGTATCATATGATATCCATTTTAGACCGGGGGGGGAGCATTGATGAAATACGAGTTCACTATATCCAAGCGTTGTGCGCATCCGCCCGGTCGCTCCTCTGAGAGATAACAAACCAACATGTTCTACTCCATCTTCCATGCAATATTTCCATCAGCAACAGATTTTTCTGTGAAAGTAGGTGAAAATGGGACGCAAAAGGTAGGTAAGATGCGATGCGATGTCCTTTTTAAAGTATACAAGCAGGCACTTAGCCAGATATTTGTGGCTCAGTGGTGTTGCAAGGTTTTGTTTTTTTTTTTTACAGGGCTCCCATCATCTTCAAAAAGCCCTCCGTTGTTATTATGTATGGAACGTTTTGTTTTGAGAACTGAAAGATTCATGTGCAATTCATTTACGCACACACAAAAAAAAAAAATTAAAGGCACAACCGCTCAACGGCGTATTTTACAGCGAAGGGCAAACACGTGGAAGCAAGTACAGAAGACCCCGAGTTACGTTGAACTTGACTTACGTAAGGGTGTTACGTAAGTCGGGATCTTCCTGTATATTGCTATCAGAAAACGAAAGTTATCTACAAAAGCTGTTCAAACCATGACCCGTCGATGCCAATCCACTTCTAGACACGCTTCGCAAAAGTAGTTCGAACTCTTTTTAAGTTCAATTGAATTTAGCAAATTCTACCAGTAAAGAAACCAAAGGTGTAACTAGTAATATACAATAATTTCAACCCCGCATATATTTTGTCTCGGGGTGTTTTACTTTATCCACCCCAGGGCTTCCCAACTTGTAAGATCGCGAGTGTCCACCAGGGGGCCGCACTTTAAAAATTAATTTAAAAATGAAGATTGCAGAGGATCTTTAACTGAAACATTTTCCAATACCTTCCATCTTTATCAACTACACATCATCTCTCGACCTACACTAGATTTGTTGAAACAAAATTAGTGAGAAACACTGAAGACGCTAGGTATATCCGCATTCATGTTGGGGAAGAACGGTAACGAGATTTTATAAATTCCACGTTGGAGATGGCGCCCTTGCGCAAGTAAATACTTTCGAACATAAAGCACATCTTTAATCTAAAGTGTCTCATGTTTTAATATCGTTCTTTGGCCAAAATTTTGAAAAGATCCTTACCCTTTCTGTCCTTCCACTGGAAAAAAGAGTCTGCCTAGTCACATTACAGTTCTCGCTCTCAACCAACGTATTTCTGAATGAAGAATTAGGTCTCCATACTTGGCTTCCATTTCCTCTAAAAAAAAAATGCTCGAAATTTGCGGTGTAAGAGATCTGTTGCCTCCTCCGAGTGGAGATTTGTTATCTTCGCAACTACTTTCAAAGCATTAGCATGTTCTACTGATTTACCACACAATAGTTCCTGTTTGTTTTAGTAGCCCACCAAATACATTCTTCATCCCAACCATATCCTTTGCTCCATCAGTCATTACGCATGAACATTCTTCAAACCCCCCGACTCAGTCACGCACTTCTGCACTACTTCATGAATACCAGTTCCTTTGGCAGTACCAAGCGATGAAACCAAATCAAGTCGTTCTCGCGTTGAAAAGTGACGCTAAATAGTACGAACAAAACTAGCAGTCGACTTAGGTCCGTTTGATCAATGCTCTCATCTAAAAGAAAAAGTGACAGCATTCCTCATCAATATTACAAAGTTTTTGAGATGCATACTCATCCATTCGAGCTAGTTATCGTGCCGTTGATTGATTGGATAACGACAGTTTCACATTTTGTAGCAATGTGGTCTTCACCAAAGGCTTTTGCTATATAAATCGTACATTTTAAAATTAAACTTCTATTCCAAAGCTACTGTATATGCCGCTAAACTTGGATTTGAAAAAGGTCAACAATTTAGTAAATACAGTCAAACCTCCCATGTTCACTAATCAGAAATTATGTTGAAAGATGATAAAACATCAAAATATGTATGAAATTAATCACAGATTTATTGTTAAGGACATGAAATAAAATTTTTATCAGAAAAAAATATGTACACAATCTTTATACACATGAAAAAGTGTAAAATAAAAATGTTCATTGTATATTATTCATTGTTTGTTGCATTGTGAATCGGAACTCTTGAAAGGGACCAGGTGCTGGAGGTGAAAAATATCTTTTTGTTAAATTACAAATAGAGAGCTGTGGTTTCTTATTGTGTGATATGGCTTTAATGAGACAATTGCCTGATGACTGAGTATGGCTGTAGTGATATGGCTGAGTGAACAAAATGTATGTTCACTAAATAGAATGTCATTTGTATTAAAATTTGATATTTGGGACCAAGAAAAATGTTCACTGTTCACAGTAGAGAGTGGTTCACTAATCAGAAAAAAGCCTAAAATTTGCAATGTTAAAAGATAGGCGAAATTTGGGACCAGGAAAAAACGTTCACTAACTGGAGGTATTCACTAACGGAGGTTTGACTGTATTCCTGTCTGCTACATCAATTTGCTCTTGCACTGTCCAACTACAACTATTCTTGAATCTCCTTGATATTCATCAATTCTTCTTTGTGGAATGATGGTGGCGTTTTAAGTTATATTTTTTTGGAAAAGATAAACACTTCCATACATGTGATACACGGGATTTTTCCATTGGTTACGCTACCAAAATGTTCATTCTTCCACTTTTCTTGAAATGCTGTTTTCGCCGTCAAATTTCTGTTTCTCTGAAGAACTCTCGGGCAGTAACATCATCTCCCAACAGTTTTTGATACATATTAACCCGTATGAGCCCTTTATCGTGCCATTGTTCGATGGACAATTAAGTAAAACCGACGATTAACAACAAATCGATATAGACTGACCTTGGTGAAAGGCGACTAGACTGCACTAGTACAGTTTGATGACGTCACGATACAAATACATAGCTGCTGCTACTAGTGCGGAAGTGATGTGAAGTTTTGATAAGTTAAGCAGAGTGTGAAACCATGTTGAAAACAACGTAAGATAGACACAGAAACAGAGATAAATGGATAGATATAGGTAGACGTCCAATTATCATAAGATTTTGGGAACTTGATCGGGCCGCCCTGCTTGGCAATAGTCGTGAGTTTTTGTAGCTTCGCACTGAAGTTTCCTGAACCCTGGACTCAAACTGATTCTTGCGGCGCCTACAACAAGTACACAGAACCACCCACACATTTTCTTATTAAAAAAAAATAAAACCAACAATAATTTCTATATTTGATATTGGCTATTTTATACGCTTAATAATATGACTAAACTTGAAGTTTTATTTTTGGCTATGGATTGCTTAGTACAACCTTGAATTGAGTTGGAGTCAGAATCAGCCAGAGCAGATCTACGTGCATTGATTCCGTATGACATTAGTGTTATTTCAAGAGGTGGTAAGTTCAACTGCCATTAGAGACCAGGCCGGGGGGGGGGGGACCTAGCAAGTGGCTTCACCACAGCAGTCCATATCAGCCAAAGTTATGTTCTTCTCGAGCCAGACAACAATTTAATTCAAAATGATATTCATGATTTCCGTAATTAATCAATGCTTGTACAACTTTGTTTCTATTGCCATCTTTATCCTCACAAACCAAGATGTGGTTTACAAAGAAATAACCAGCTGACAGAAAGCAATGAGAAATTTGGAAAACATGCAAAATCACATGTTCATATCATATCTTTCCATTGTCTCATTTGTCAGAGTTAGAAGCAGAGGCTCTAACAGAAAGTTCCATTATACAAGACACAGATAATAGTTCTAATAGAAAGTTCTGCAAAACTCCATTTGCTTCAGACTGTTCTAAAGAACAAGTCCAACCTTGGTTCAAAACTCAAAAATCTTTCCACCATAACTCAACAGTCTCTCACACTGCTCAGCAGTTTCTATTGTACTTGAGTGAAAACTATTTCAAATGAACTTACATCTGAAGGTTTTTCAATCAACACTTTGTTAAAGATTATTTCAGATACTGAAATTATATTTGGTGTTATCAATAACAAAACGCTCGCTCTCATGTTGTGTCCTTCCACAGTACTTGGTAAAGCTGTGTTGATGAACACTTAAAACCTTACTTCCAGATGCTGTATCCAGCAGCACATGGGAAGGCTGTAAGGAGCTGACAGATAGGCTGCCAAAATCAAATAATCACAGACCCAAAGACGACAACCACACCAAAAATGATGTAAACGCAACTGCTCAGTTTGATGCAAAAAATTTCTATCATTTAAAAATATTTTTCATTGTTATCAACATGGTAATATTGCATATTTCAGATCATTTCAATAAAAATAACTATCATATAATAGAAATTCTGTTCATTGCCCTTTTACTATGACGTGTGACTGCTGAAGAGATAAATGTCCTAATTACATTTTATGATCCATCAATTTTTCAGCGCAATTGAATCTGTTAATTATCAATTTCAAAATGTCAAATGTGATAGATATTTTTGATATAGCAACTCAATTCCACAAGTAAAAATTACTAAACATATTACCCAAAGTTCCTATATTGTTCAATACAGCTTTAAGCATGTGTTAGTATTTACTGACAATGCCAGGTCAATTGTGGACAAACTCATACTTTAGAGCTACTATGTCACAGGATCAATGGAGTGACCTTTTTCTCTAATGAACATCAAACAGGTTACAAAACATTGATAAACTTATCAAAGAATTTGCCAATAAATCTGAGACAACAGCCAGCGTTCTATTGATTTCCACAAATTTTATTATTATTTAATGAGAATTTATCAATATAAACTTTTTTTGACATATTTGAGCATATGTATAATAAACACCTAGTAATGTATGAAAATGTCATTCCCTCTCAGTTGTATGGATAGCATATTTAATCAAATTTAATTTTAATACAAATTGAATTGACAAAAAAATTAATTTTCAATCTCATGCACCTTAAGTTTTTTTTTTATTCAAGCTACACCTATGATTTTGAACAGTCTCACTGGCAAGGTAACTAAGCTCTATAAGTTTGTAGTTAAAAAATAGACTATCTATGGAATATTAAGTTAATCTGCTTTTTTTCTGTTATTTGAATTTTCAATTCTATTTGTTCATATTTTAAAAACAAATGTCTTCATTTGAAAGCTACAAGGTATAATTTGGTATCACATTGTGTTACATTCGCCTTCACTACTGCAATTTTGCAGTTTCACTGAAGTTCACAGTGAACATCAGTAGTGATAAAGTTACTCTGGACCACATTATATACTACAAACTCAATTACCACAAAT
Source organism: Nautilus pompilius (assembly GCA_018389105.1). NCBI lineage: Eukaryota > Metazoa > Mollusca > Cephalopoda > Nautilida > Nautilidae > Nautilus > Nautilus pompilius. The sequence goes on along the minus strand of JACATO010001128.1, from coordinate 241,489 downwards.
CCTAAGTCAACACTGTCTATACATGATACCGAGACAGATTTTAATAAAATAAGACAGCATTCACAATTCATTACAAATTTATAATTTTATTCTGTCTGCTGAACCGAATTTTGGCGAAAGATTTAGACAAACAAAAAAATGGTAGAAATCAATCGCCTTGACTCTATGAAATTTGTTTTTGTTGTTTTCTTTTATTTTGAAATTTTGGGCTATTAGGTAAGGTTCTGCAATAAATAATCATAATCTAATCCAATTACACGTGTGTAGAAGCTTCAGAACTAATATTCACTGAACCAAAAAAAAACAGGATAAATTCACTTAACTAAAAAAAAATTGCTACAGAGATGACAAATGTTTTCAGTTGATACCCATCCCTTAAAACTGCCATTAGACACATTTAAAGCCTTGAAATATAAAACAATTCAAAAAATAATTTATGGATTCTATTTCATTTTTACTTGGTGCAACATTTTTTATCCCAAGATTTTATTACTCAGAGAAACTTATTGTAGAAATCAGGGTGTGTAACACAATAAAACATATTGAAATGTAATGCAAAGCAGGAAAAGCTTGAGTAGGTAATTGAATTAATGCAACAACAATTCCAGTGGCTGTTTAGCTTTCATTTGCTGTCCATCTGACATCACCACCACTGACTAATGGCTGTCTGTCTAATCTTATAATTCACTTGCTCATCATTAATCAAATCACATCTCAAATTGACGTGTGCGCTATGTTTATGTAATGGTATGTAGCTCAGGAAAACAGTGGTAATGAATATTTGATTTGGCTCATAGCTGTTATACGTATGTTTGCTCATGTTTTATACATGTTCTTCCATGGGAGTCAGAAACGCAACAGAGACTTTATTACATGGACTTTCAAAGACTTCAACAAAACAATAATGAAAACAAACCCCATATTGCAATGAGCAAAGAATTCAGTTTAAGCTACCAGCAAAATCTAAGCATTTAGAATAAAAATAAAACTCTCAGATTAAAGTTATAAGAATACCCGTTCATCTAGAAATTTGTGTTTTGTTTCATGAATTACGTAATGATAAGGAAACTCTGTTTAAGGAATAGCGCATTAGGAAAATGAAAAAAAAAAGTAAAAATATTTTCATTCTGCTTTTCATCCTGGAAAATCCATAAATTTAAAATAATAGTAATAGGTAAAGAATAGTGCTTAAGCATAATTTTTAGAAAATAATTTAAAATTATGTATTTTATATAGCTTTACTTTTTAATAAAAATTAGTTTTAGGTTTCAACTTGTGGTGAAGAATTATATTAAATCCTTTAATAATTAGTAATATAACACTTCCTTCACTCATTTTTCTGATTGCTTGTAATGAATATATATATATATATAAACATACATTCTGAACACACAACCAATCACAAAAAACAAGAGCTTGTCCATGATTTACATCTCTGCTAAAAAATGACACCTTTTTCCTACAGTAAACAAATATGCATCAGAAGTGATGTCAGAAACACATGGCAGCCAAGATATTTCCCCATATACCGTATTGCTGCTGTCTTTTTCTGTCGATGGGTATTGAACATCAAATAATGTCTACTTAGAGTGTGACCCTTAAATACCAATGTCTTGCCACTATAACTACACAAACCAGCTGTTGTCTATCAACTTTGTGATGACTGCTGACAATCTCTTACCTGTTGCATCATCAATGAATGTACTGTGCAGTCTTCTTCAGTTATAGTAGATGAGCTGCTCAATGAACGTTATTGATAACATATCACCTTGCCTGGTGCAATATGCAGATTGGGAATACTTATTTACAAATAAGTCAACTCTTCACCTCTTCTGGACACTCATGGATCCAGAGCAGGGGTCGCCAACCTTTCTGCCTCCATGGTCTGGATAGCGTATTAATGAGTGGACGGTGGGCCAGATAAATGCCATAAATAAACTTGAAATATGGGAATTATCCATACATTTGGTTATATTTTGCATGAAATCACTGAAAATCAGTTTTGTTTAACCAAGGATGCCAATTAGTAATAAAAGAACTCAGGTTAGTTGCAATCTATTTCATTTAAGGAATCTTTTGAATCTATTAAAAAGGCACAAAAAATCTTTAAAGCATAAAAAGTGTAAACATGATGCATTGAATGGTGGTAAATTAAGTACAATAAAAAACTTACCTAATTTTAAGGCAGAGTCGATGAATCAACGTGAAACTCGATGCTGTTTGTTGCTTGAAAGCTCCTCAATATCGGGTGTCAGACCTGTTGATGCCAATAGGAAGACATTATCCAAAAGGGCATCAGTCAGTCAGTCTTGTTGTGCTTGGTTTTTGAAAATAACTGCTCACACAGATAAGTGCTGCCAAACAATGATGGCACCTTTATTGCATGGATAACTAAGTTAGGATAAATTGCTGATGCAGTGTCCACTCACACATCAAGTGGAGTAGCAAACGGCTTGAACTCATTTGCATGCAAACGAAAAATCAGCAAAAACGAGATGAAAACTCTTCTCAATTCCTGGACCACATTCACAAAATTGCATGGATCAAAGGCCACGATATGACCATGCATCTCGTGTATCAGCTGATTGTCTCCCTTGAAGTTATTTAAATGAGACGTAATGTCCACAAGAACTGCCAAGGTTGCAAGCCAGTCAGGATCACGAAAATGTGAAGCGTCTTCATTTTTGCTTTCAAGGAATATTGCCGCCTCTTTCCAGCACTGACCCCCCCCCATATTCTGCCTCCGTATCCAACAAAGACTGGCGATGATTCAATCCAGAATCAGATTTACTGACTTCACAACAATGTCCATAACATCCTTTCATTTCAAAGACTTGGCACATGATGGATTTTAGCCAGTTTCTGTGCCATTCCAAGGTTTCCCACTTGTCCTCGCAGCAGTGCGATGATGCCTTTTCCCTGTCCCACCATCAGTTGTGGTGCCAATTACTCCGACACATCATGTCTGACATCATCTTCAACAATGTCCGCTCCAGTAACCGCGTCCTTCATGGGAATTAATTGAATAAACTCTTCAAAAACCTGAGAATTTACCGTCGCTCCTCGCACAAACGCTGCAGTCTCTGCTCTCATCGAGCCCAGCCGACGGTATCCCTTCAACTCGCCGTTCTCGCAGACGGGCCGATGGATGCGAATAAGGATTTCTTTCCAGGACAAGCAATATCCGCCACTGCCAGTGAACATTGCTCGACAGACTCTCCCGTCTTCCCTGCAATACGTCTTGAGACTCCGGCCCGGACATTTCCACTGCTTATCTTGGCACAATAAAAAATGGCGTTTGTTTTCCGAGACCGGCCTTCAGTCGCTCAGCTCCATCTTTCCTCGCTTCTTGCCCAGTAAACTTGTCGAAATTTCCAATATGGCGGGTCCCGCAATGTCGTCTGCTCTTTGCCGCCTTTCTAGGCAAACGAGACAAGATGGTTTCCCAGTGTCCTTCGGCGTCCGCCTTCCTGCGTTTTGCATTCATGGCCGCGGGAATTTCTTCTTCGATTTATTTCGAAACGCACAGTAAACCTGGCCCACCTGATGTCCTGTTGTTGCAAGAGACGTCGCGTGAACCGTCCCCCCCCCACTCTGCCCCGACCTGCCAGCACGCCTTTTGACCGCCAAACCTGAGGGAGCATCACTCCGCGGCGGACGTGCAAAAGGGGGTAATTAGTCCGAAATATTCCCGGCAAATCACCCGCCTACCTGTTTCTGTTCACAAACTTGAACGATCCCACGTGCGCTCGGAGAGCGTCTAATGCATATTAATGAGGTGGTTTGCTTTCCCGCCATTGGTATGTAGAGAGGAAGCTGTTTTTATTGTTATCAAACGGTTATTGTTATCAAAATCAGTCGGGGTCCCAAACACTTTATTTAAAATGAATTTAAAATTAGCCGCTCAAAGTCCTGGGTGTTGTTACCAGAACCTTCAGGTTACAGCCGGCCACCTGCCCGCGAAGGCTTCTCCCTCACGATACATCACAGGCCTCTGCAGTAACTCACACGGACTTGCATCACCGGCCCCCGACAACTTCCCGTCGCTCCGCCACCCACACGCTGGCGACAGGGGCCGGAACTCGTACTGTTACCGCAGTAGGACTGACGCAATCGAGCCGCTCTCCCATTGGCTAATGTCAAAGTTCGGGGGGGCGCCGATCCCTGGACTCCAGAGAAAAGTTTAAGGCTTTCACTTAGTTCAATTACAACCATGAAGCATGGTAGATAAGCAGCAATGGTGTGGGTGGACATTTGCTATGGAAGTTAAAAATCAATCTTGTGTTTGTTGAAAGATGTCTAAATTCCAAAGTTACATATCTGTCCCACCTGAGTTAGTCTGATAAATCCTCCAAAAGATGAACCAACATCCAGAAGTACTACATCACTATATCTGGGAAGACATGAGATGGGGGTGAAGTTGCTTCTCTGGGCCCGCTACACTTGATATGAAGCCTTATTGAAGTATCTTGATAAAAAACTAAAACTCAGACAATTCTCACTTACAACAGCAAAGAGCAAATAAATCAATGCTAATAAGCTGAGATCTACATGACACAAGGGATGCTGACCAAATTAATGAAATTGCCTTTTTGAAAAGTTATATGTATATCAAAGAAAAAATATGCAGGGGCAAAACTTATGTTCAAGTTAGCTAAGTTTGCTTTAAACAATTTCACCTTGTTTTTGTTTCCTCACAAAATTTCACGAGCAAAGTTATTTCCCAAGTTTAAATCAGAACTATATGGCCAAATGGCAATAATACTCTACATATTTTGCATAGCAGTTATTACAAAGAAATAAGCATTTGAATACAAATGTAATAACAGAAGTGAACGATAGATGTACTTTGATAAAAATGACTAGTTAACTAGATTTCAGGTGCAAAAAAAAGGTCCTTGTAATTTTCTTTAGTTATTTCCCACGTTAGTTTAAACCAGATATTGTGCAGAGAATGTCAAGTCAGCCCAAGCAGTGCAGTGTTTCTGCGATGGGAAAATCCAGCCTGTTCTGCACCCTGCTTTCTGCTCGCTCTTTTATACCACTTTGCACCAGTTTTGCTTGACCAAACAAACAAAATGAATTTGCTGGAAATAAAACGACGTTAACTAATGAGGCTCATGTGTGTGTTGGGTGGGGTTGTCAAAATACAGGTGGTGTTTTCTCTCTCTCTTCCCCTGAGCTGATCACAGGTTTATAGTCTCAGGACTAACTGTACCATGAGGCTTGGCTAAACACCAAAGAAATCCATTCAGATTTATAGATCTGTCAGCATACAAAAAAAAAAAAGCATAGAAAATTTATTTTGTCTGTTCTAACCTAAATGATTAACACCAGTATTTTTAAATCAAAAGAAAAAAAAAAAAAGACTAATTTTCTTCAAAAGACAGTGAGTCAATTCTATTCCAACTTTCTTTTTAACCTGTTTTAATCATAAAAATATGACATATACACAAATCTTTATCAAGAGAATATATATGATTTTTTTCACACCAAGTGATCAGCTGCATTATACTGTTCAGTTTAAGTTCTTCAAAAGCTTTGTAAGCAGTTCTGAAACACCAAGACATTAACACGTTGTTAAGGTAGCAGGCTAAAGTTCTGTTAGCAGTTCATAAGTGTGTTGTCTTTAGCCTGTTGTCCTAACATTTTATCTTTGGTGAAGTATATCACTAATTACATTATCTCACCAAAAGTTTATTTTCCAATGAAAATTTTGTGAAAGATTCCTGTCTATAACAAAGTTTTTAAAAGTTTAAAACTCTATATAAAACCAAGATTCATAATAAAATTCACTATTTGTATTTCAGTAGTAAAGTGCTTTTTTTAAAAATCCTTTTTGAATCAGTCTCTTTCATGTCTTTTTGATACAGAAAAAAAAATACCTGACAGTTCTGGTGTGAAGCGGTGTGCAAGAACTAAAATTTTCTGGTAGAACCTAACTAAATGGACAGATGTCATTCATGACCAATGTCACTCATCAGAAGAATGTACGCTAGAAGCACCCAGACAAAGAATTACTGTTTACATTATATCGGGAAATGATCCAATAAATACACATGGCAGGAATGCAAATGCAAACTGTGATTCAGAGCAAAGCTGTGTTCAGAGAGATAAAAGTGCTTGCAGGTTAGCAAAGTCCACAAAAGTAGACCCATATAGTCTAAATAAAGAAACTAGAGTAGCAAGAAAGTATAATTCTCAAACACGTTTACTTCTCTCTTAGAAATAGATGCTTTTAGTTTGCCGAGGCATCATGTGGTCGTTCAAACATGACAATTCCATTGTTTAATGCAAAACCAACCACATAATTATGCTGTTGAGAGTGTGACCCGGAGATCCAGCAGGACTGGAAGGGAGCATTATTCTAAAAAAAAAAACTATCATGAAAAATGTTAACTACAAAACTCCAATGTAATGGAATTTCTAAAATGTTAGGAAAACACTAGGGAAATATCTTTGGACTGGTTTCCAAATTGCTCTCTTTCATTCAATCAAAGACAAATCCAAGTGACTAGTTTTTCTTAGAATACATAGAGGACTAAATATATAATGAAAATTCAATGCATATCTCTGAGCTCAACTCTATGAATAGTCTGTGTGTGCCTGAGACTTCTGATATAAAACCATATCCATTACACACAACAAACACATTATATAAACTGATGATAGAAAAATAAATAAATAAGGTGGCTGTTTCTTTTCACCCATATTCTACATCCTTGAAATGAGCAGGCAGATCTAAGCTATTAAGTTAATGATATATTCACTGGAATACACAATAGTTTTGAAACATCAGTATACTACTTTTTAAGTACAAATGTGAATGTCATATATGGATACTAGTAAAATTAAAGTTTGAGACTCTCAACAAGATCAGTATGTACATTGCTTGCCTGATGAACTCCATGAACCACCGGCATTAATACATCTTAAGTTGACCAATTCATAGTAGTGGTGCTTGCCTGCCACATATATTGTAGGTGGTGGTCAGAAAAGCAAATAGTTTTCTTTTATATCAGGTTGTTACAAAAGTTTTGTTGGTTTCTATATTGTGTTATTTTGGGGTTCATTTTCTGCCAGCTTGTGAAGCTGTATGTAGATAAATCATATATCGTTTTGTAGCCTGTGCTTTGGCAAACATTATGAAAAACCTACCTTTTTAAAAATCATAAAATGGATATTTGTTTCGGGATTCTGAGTGAAGTATGGTTGGAGAAGTTTTTCATGCCATTTCGCTTCACAAGTTCAAACCAGGACACAAAGCGAGCGAGGCAACTCATAACATTATGCCAGCATGAGGCAAGGACAGCGAATGAGCGCACAGTACAACGATGGTTTGCAAAATTTGGATCAGGAAATGTGAGCCTTGGAGATAAGGAAACGTAGCGGACGACCGTCTGAAAGCCTCAGTTGAAGACGATCCAAGAAAAACAGTGCAAGAAATTGCTGGAGAGCTTGATGTAAGCACTGTAACTGTATACCAGCATCTTGACGCAATCGGCAAGGTGGAAAAACTTGACATGTGGGTGCTTCACGAGCTGAATATTGATTGAAGATCTGCTCTTCGCTTGTCATAAGAAACAAAACCTGGCAAAACCATCACAGCTGAAAGGTACTGTAGTGAATTAAACATTGTTCATCAGAAACTCTCCCAATGACAGCCGGATTTGGTGAATCGAAGAGGTCCAATTCTACTCCACTACAATTCTCGTCCCCGTGTTGCAAAAGTAACTCTTTAGAAACTGAACACGTTGGGGTACGGAGTTCTCCCTCACCCAGCCTATTCACCAGACCTTTCTCCCACAGACTACCACCTTTTCAAACACATCGACAGCTTCCTGCATATGAAATATTTCTCCAACCAAACAGCAATTAAAACTGCCTTCCAACAGTTTGACTCCAGAAATCCAGACTTTTTTCAAAATGGTATAAATGTGCTTGTAACTCATTGGCAGAAGAGTACTGATTGTAATGGAACTTTACTTTGATTAATAAACTTCACTTTCAGCAAAGATATGAAGTCTCATTGTTTCAATTAAAAAAAAACCAACAAAACTTTTATAATAATCTAATTAAAAATGCAATGTGCTTCTATAGTGCTCCCCTCAAATATCACATTAACATATTTTTAAAAACATAGTTAACCTCAACAAGAAACCTAGCAGCAGTAAGTTATCTACTGTAATTTAAGTAAAGATACTATCACATGCTAGTTTCTTTACTAAGATAATTTTACAAACAATATTACTGAGTGAATATTATGAAATTTAAAAAGGCACTGTACAGAATACATCAATCTTTGCACATCATACAATTTATCCTATATCAGTTATTACTTTTGGAAGTAACGGTAAATCCAATTAAGTCATTATTCAGTAAATCATAAGAATTAATTAGGATTTGCCAAGTGACTGAGTGTGTCATAGACAATTTAGTAATTTTTCATCATTAGATTAATTACACATATTTCCAAAACAAAAATAATAACACAAAATAAAACTCACCCACCACATATAATTGTTTTTACATTACAGCTCTTTTTCTATCATTTCTGTGAAAGTGCCTCTTTATGTGAGACTTATGAAATGTTTCCCTTCCTTTCACCTAAAGGTATTCATATTTTTATATGTGAAGAAGCCCACCTCTTTTTTTTTTCTTAAAATAATAAGCATTTTAATGAAATCCATTAGAATTCTGAGTACAAAATGGTTCTTAATTGTTCAGTATGACTGTAGTATTCATTGACATTATTTAGGTTTCATCCCTGCCAGCTACTTCATATCTAAAATAGATATACAAGATGAGATAGTGAAAATACAAGCTAATATTTTTTTAACACTTTTGTCATAAATAAGAGGGGGTAGTTGTATTTTGTCGAGTGTTATCTGAAAACAGCAACTTTCAGCTAGAGTTGCAACTGTGGCTGACACATTGCATAGCTGACTTAGATGTCCTTTTAGACTGTAGTAATGTCAGGAGCCTAGCAACAAGTGCCTTTAGCTTCTGGCTCCAGATCATCAACAATGCCATCCATTCCACTGTAGCTTACACCAGTAAGGTGGGTAAAGGTTTCTTTCCAGGCCAAGCTTCCTTGGCATACTTCTTCTTCTTTGGTTCTTTCTGATTTTCTTCTACATTCATCAATACAGGAACAGGAGCAATGGATGACATCACACTTTCTTCATCTAAATTGGGAGCCAAGTTTGGAATAGGCAACCCAAGTTTTGTAGCAATACTGTATGTACTAGTCATCATTCCACTTCCAACAGTGGATCCTGGAGGCAGGTCTTCATAAAGATTGTTGGTGGTAAATGTGAAGTTCTGCAACCGCTTAGTATTCTCAATACCTGATGATCCACCCTCTGCTTTTGCACGCTGAAAATTAAAATAAAACTGAATAAAGTCTGAGAAGGTGAAAAGGAGTAAATGCAAATACTGAGAAAAGCCAATTTAAACTCTTCTTGGGCAGCTTCATCCAATGTACAACTGGAGCTTCTGCAATTTGTATCATATATGCTATAATTTAGATTTAGTATATGTCTAGATCCAGGCTACACAGAGGGGGGGGGGGGAATCTTCATTGGCATTATTCTCAATTTTACAACAAAAATGAATAATTTAAGTGAGTTTCCCTACTTATTAGTCCTACAAGTAAATGTAAGTGCTTTTTTTTGGTCAAACCAGTCAGTAACTGTCATTTAAAAATCACTATGGGAATCTTGCATTGATTATTCCAACAGAGAAGCTACTAAGAATGCCCTAGGATACAGAAGCCATATTACCTATGCCCTATGATACAGAAACCATATTATCTACGCTCTGGGATACAGAAGCTATATCATCTACACCCTGGGATACAAAAGCCATATTATCTACGCCCTGGGATACAAAAGCTATATTATCTACGCTCTGGGATACAGAAGACATTATCTGCACCATGGGATACAGAAGCCATATTATCTATGCTCTGGGATACAGAAACCATATTATCTACGCTCTCGGATACAGAAACCATATTATCTATGCTCTCGGATACAAAAGCTATATTATCTACGCTCTGGGATACAGAAGCTATATCATCTACACCCTGGGATACAAAAGCCATATTATCTACGCCCTGGGATACAGAAGCCATATTACCTACCAGCAAAACAGATGACAATTAAAATGTCATATTCATAAGCAGTGCTAGTTGCTGGTGTTTTTTTTTTCACTCCTGATTCGATATATTTACCAAATGTGTCAAGAGATCTGTCATAATTCAGTTTTTTTTATATGCAGTTGTTGAAACAAGGTTAGTTTACTTTGAAATTAATAAATCTAACAAACAACACTCCTGTTTTCATTTTTTAAAAATAAATAAAACAATGTCAGAAATGAGTGATTCTTGAATTAATAGATCTTCAGGTTTCTTAAGAAAAATACTTTGCCACCCAAAGTGAAAGCTATTATCATTAGTGATAAAATTAAAAGGTATATTTAACTGGAGTTTTGCACCACAACATGACAATGTCTTAAATGCTGCTATTCCTTTAACAAAGATGGCTAACTGCTTGCAGAATAGTAGAATAAAATTAATCTCATCAGAACATCTCAAAAAACCTTAGCAAGAACTTCTAAATTAATCACAGAGTACTATACACAGATGAATTGCCAAATTGACAATTTCTAAACAGTAGATTAATTTGTTTACATATCTCACTTTCACCATTATTTTTTAAAGGCAGCCACAGCAATTTTTCTTTTAAAATTAAACTTAAATGACAAGTCGTATAATCTGAATTCCAGAAATTCCTGTCTGCAATTTAAGCAATGCTTATCATGTATTTGAGTCTTTAATTAGATAACCCTGGAAACACAACTTCTTGAATTCACTTTCTCCCAACTTTATTTTGAAAATGCTTTTTATTACATAAATATATATAATATATATATATATATATATACACACACGCAGCTGAATGTCTCAGATATAAACTCTAATTAATAGTCAGTTATTCTTTGTTTCTTTAAAACTCACTCATCCATAACACGTTTTTTGCCAGGTCTCAGTATAGACCTCTGACTGTGAATCTGGTGTGCAATTCATGTTTTGCTTCTTTTTTATCTGTAAGGTAGCTGTGGATGAAATTGTCCTCACTCTCATTGTGTGTTACCTACCATATTAATTTGGCCATCTCTACAGGGTGAATGTATCTGAGTAAAATTTATACATTTCAGGCGTGGTTATGTATATATTTGACGTGTAGATGAGTATTTTACCAGGGCGCACTATCGCCTACTTGAAACGTACATCCTGCAATATTTCTCCATTTACTTGAAGCCTAGGCCATTCACAACATTTCCATAATCAATGACAGGCTGCCAAAGTTGTCAACATTTCTCACGGATCTATGGCAAATATTATCATGATGTTCACGAAAAGTGATTGTCACTGTTGCTGCAAAATAATCTGGAAGGTCTTCTCAAAAGTGACAGCATGATAAAAATGTGCCATTCAATTACTGCTAAACAAGAATCTCTTGCTGACATCACCCATGTAACAAAGGTGAACCAAAGAATTATCTAATGTCACCTCCACCAACCTGGCTAGATGGTGCACAGTACATAAGGAATGCCTTCTGTCCGACAGGAATAATATCTTTAAAAGATCTGGTCAGAGATGATGTTTGCCAACAAACTGGAAATTCATGCCTTGAGTCACACCTGGGTTTGCAAAAGATCTAATGAAGACCTTCAACCCAAATGTCTTCATCTCACAGTATAGTATAGAGATAGAAGTGTCATTGTATGACCTACAATTTGTTATAGACATAAATGTCTGTCAAAGAACTTCTCAATTCTGTTGAGTGCATTGCCATTTCAGAGATATCTCTTCTACTATTGTACCAAACAAAGAATACTGAGATTTGATACCAATATTTTTCATGAGACATGTCTATACATCACACCTCTCAAGTGATCAAAGTACTGGAATATAAATCAAGGTATTCTACTTCTTCCCCATCAAAGCCTTAATATGAATCTGAGAAAGCACTTGTGGGAGCAACCAATCCATATCCCACCAATGTTATGGAATCAAAGAAAACTCACACACAGATATAGATATGAAGGAGCCTGGTCAGACTGAGATACAAAATCTCACTGACTTAATGCCAAACAGGCTAGAGGTTCTGTGTTGTAGAAATTGGCTTCACCAAGTACTGATACAAGGAATTTCACTCTATTGTTTATCTTTATTTGCCATATTCTGCAACAAACTAACATAGTGTAAGTAGTCTGCCAATTATTATGGCAGAGTACTCTGCTGTGTGTGTGTGTGTGTGTGTGTGTGTGTGTGTGCGTTTGTACACTTTCAAAGTTTAAAAACTCATTTCTATAAAGTAAATTAATTTACAATAAAAAAGGTGCTGAAAATAAATGGCAGTAGTCAATGTGTCTACTATAGGATCTTAACTTAAATTATTTATTAAAATTCCATTACTTTCCCATCATTAATTAAACGTAATACAGAATGGTTCTAAGCATAATGTAGGTATAAACACAATAAATAATTAAATTCTTTACCCTGAGGCTTCAGTTTAGGTTTTTTCTCAATAATCAGTAATTTAATTAACAGATGTGTAAAAAAAAAACAATAATGCAGCACAGAAATATAAATAATGAAGCAGCAGAGGGACCTTACCTTGTTTGGTATGATGGTAGTATGCACCAAATTTCTAAATTTACCAACACTTGGATCAATGTCCTCTAAAAGAGAAAGAAAAACAGGAATAGTTTTTGTGTGTGTGTGTACACATACACGCACAAAGTTTTGCAAATAATACTAGCATTCAAGGACAATGCACCTTTATGGGAAGTATGTCTGCCTTACTTCATTAGCTAGGCAGAAAAAAATGTATTGTCAGAAAACATTAACAAATAAAATGAACATTTCTTTGTAAATTTAGATATAAAAGCCATCACTAGTAATTAAATAGAGAAAATAAGTTCAATATAATCCATGAGCTTCACATCACTTTTCAATTAAACAGTAAAACAGATGAAATCAAAAGAGGATACTGTCTTTGAAAATGTAAAAATATATGCAGACAACTGCAGCTTCCTTCTTTGAGACCTGAAGTAATGTGTCAAGCCACTCCAGCTGCTCTGTTGATGATGAAACCAATAGATAGATAATAAATTGAGAGCATCAGTGATGAAACTTTCATGCACCACCAACTAATGAAATGAGATAGTGGAATTGAACAGCTAGTTGGAGGTAAAATCAATATCAGTACAATAAAACCTATTTTACTAATGGTCACATTTATATCTGATTGGTTGGGGGGGCCTCTGTGTGTGTGTGTGTGTGTGTGTGTGTGTCATAATCTAAGTTCTCTATAAAAGTTTAAGAATTTCTCCCAACTAGAAAATAATAGTGAACTAAACAAATTGCTGCTAAAAAGTTTGCAAAATAAACTGTTTTTATGTGGCGAATGTTGCTTTGTGTTCAGGGAGGAAACAGGTGGAATGGAGTAGCAGCAGGAGCTAAGTTAGTTAAAATAAAACTAAGGTCTAAGATAAATGTCAATAACAGTGCTTACTATAGGTGCCACAATCGAGGCCAGGCAAAACAAAGATGATAATGTACTAAAATATGTTATAACATACTATCAACAACATCATTTTTTTTTTTTTTCAGTTTTAATTAATTTACTTATGTACAAAAAATGTATGTTTAGTAATGATGATACGTGGTAATTTCCCTCCATGTATGTAGCTTTGACTCTTTATTAGGTTATTACTTCGTGATATATTACTGGTTGTTAAATGATAAAATAAGTGACTATTTCTTGAGACTGAAATACTCCTGCCTGATACATCATTTCCAGGGTCACAAACATTTACTTTTAAAAAAACCGTATGAAGAAAATGGCTTAAGGAATTTATTAAACAGATAAATAAAATGATCTATAGTAGAAGGTAACATTACAAATAACCTTTTCTACTAAAGCTGTTTCACTGTAGGTTAGGTATTTGACATTTTGAGCTTTTTTTTCAGCAAACCATCGCCATATTTTTGTGGGTAACAAATGGATTGATTGATTATATTTATTTTCTTGTGAGTTCCATTACCTGTGTTCATTCTTGTTTCAGTTTTAGCTTTGTTCACAATGTTGGATGGTATCTCTTAGTCTGCAATGCTATGGAATAATGTTAGTATACCAAGCATCACAGAAGCTGGAGAATACACCGGTTATCCTATGCTGACCAATCCGAGAAATTAAGTGCCAAGCAGTATTTATTGTGTGAGAGATACTAAGATGGAAACTCTCCAACCTGGTACTTTAGAAATTCTTTCTCAATATTATCCTATGATGAAGTAACACTTCATTTCCATAAGCATGTAAATCTGTCCAGAAATTACAGCACAAAGTCAAAATTGACTGACTGTTTCTTGGAGATATTTACAACTTTAACACGATGTAGGGACAAGCTGTTGAGTAAAATCATCCAACCTTCTTATCAGTGTCTGTCATAAGAAAATGTCTTGCATTTTCACCAATAAAGATATCAGACTTTACTGTGGTTCTCATGCAGTTCAAACTACATCACACTAAGTAATTCTGATGGGAATGCTGTGAAGCATACAGAATTAATCCCTCTGTAGAAGTTGTTTTTGAGACAATTCTCCGTATATTCTGTCCAGGCTTCACTAAATTTTATGTAAAGACTGCTGCATGAGGCTCAGATGGTTGATTTTTTAGCCACCTAATGCACTACTGTTGCTGTCTTTCTTGGTGCTTGTTTTAAGAAAAAGAGCATTAATGAAAGATTCAGTCAACTGCTTGCCATCTAGATACATTATCACATCCAAAGCCCAAACACCAATTTAGCTACTACCACCAAGTATTATGCTGGCTTCTCTTCATGTCTTAAACAATTCTGCCTGGCAGCTTGCTGTATGTTTTCTCTGCAGCTATATGAAGCAAATAGCATGGACGTCCAGGTATGTAGAACTGTTTTTTTTTTTTAAATAAAAAGGTGGCAGAACTTTGAAGCAGCACCTTGTCATCCATTGCACATGCATTATCACAAGACAAACCTAAACAGTTTTTCCAACTTATTCCTCCTGATGAAAATTCATGATTAACCATTTTCAAAATGTTTTTAACATTTTAAGATTCTTTGCTGAGTACTTTTATCAGAGTATTTCACTGATATCATTGCTTCCATCACTTTCTAAGATAAAGCTTTGTGTTTTCATGCACTCAGCAATGTGTGAAGAATCCTCATAGGCCATAGTTTTCACTATCTATCTGAGTTGCTTTTGTTCACCCACAATCCATATTTTCAAACTATATTTGAGTCCAGAAACATTAAAGAAAAATCTCTCACCAGCATGGCTGGATACACCCGGGATCACATTGCATTCTATTAAAAAATCTTTAAATGATACCAGAACTAATAACAAAATAGTCAGAATGTAGTACAAACATTGGTGAGATGGCACTTCTTGAATTGACTACGGTTGTATCATTTCTTATATGAAAGCATGTTTCAGATGATCTTCAATGTCACTCATTCCATCCATGTGCAAGTGAAATGTCTTTTCTGAAAATTCTATAAAACATACAATTCTCAGACATTTAATTGTGATGTGACTCTAAAGTATTTCAAAGCATATTCGCCTTTAACTTTTTCTTTATACTGTCTCTTAGTTGTAGCAGAAGTTATGTTGATCTTTTCTCTTTTCATGGCAGATTCCACCACCATCTTGCAAAGAAAAACAGAAGCCAAAAGCCAAGAAGACTCATTCTTCTATGAAAAGATTGACCGCAGCAAAATGATGCTATTAACAAGAGAAAAGTTCACTTTTATTTTTCCTGCCATGAAACATTCTCTTTTTCTCTTAATAACTGAGTATGTACATTCCAGCACACGACACACCCTTCCCTGGTTAACTGAAACTTTTAACCAGACACCGATGTGTTGCCAAACTAATGGTGTCCGCTAATATTCTGGTTAAACACACAAAACTGGAAGAAAATAATTTTCTGGCATAGAACTAGACAGGACAAAACTGTACAGTTTACGAGCAAATCGCACATTAGCAACCCCCCCAACATTCTTGAAGAATGTCAGTGGTCATCTGTCGAAGGAAAGCAGTATTTTTATGGAAGATGATTCCTTCACCTGTCCAACTCAAAGATGGAAAGTGTGAGAGCATCACAACTTTGCCATGGCCTAGCCAATCATCAGACATAATACACCCCAAAATGGGCATGTTTTGGCTATCCACAACTGATCACTGCAAAAGTGTCCCTGTAAATCCACTTTCTGGGACTCCCTAATACTGATTTTTTTTGCCTTCAAAACAAAATATCAGGCTACACAAACTCCTGAGCTAGTCTCAGTTTATTTATTCCTAATGTTCGTTTTTTTAAAGCTTTTAGTCCTGTACATGAGCATGACACTTATAAACTTTATAAACTTTTTAATATACAGTGAAACCCCGATTTAACGCGAATTCGGATATAATGCGATGAGTCATTGGACCTTTTTTTGCTCTCTCCCCCTTTTTTTTAGATCAAAATGGAACAAATTGCTAGAAAAATAAAATCATTTTCTGTGAAAGATAAGCTTCACACACTTGACGCAATCAAGACTAAAAGTCAAACTCAAGTTGCACGAGACCACAGGATACCGGAATCAACACTTCGTGGCTGTAAATCTCAAGAAGAAAAGTTACACACGTCGCTTCACAAAGTTGAAGCAGCAGCAGAACTAAAAGCCAAACGCCTGAAGACAGCCAAAGATGTCAGCCTTGATGACTCCCTGTACGAGTGGTTCATTCAAGCTCGCTGAGAAGGCCTTCCAATTTCCAGTCCTATTCTCAAAGCTCAAGCCGAGAAGTTTGGCAAGCAGATCAACGGAGAAACCTCACAGTTCAAAGCTGGCAATGGATGGCTAGACCCGTTTAAATGCTGTCACAGGATTTCTCAAGTGTTAGTGTCAGGAGAAATTCGCTCAGCTGACAGTGCCGTCGCCAGCAAATACCTGGCTGAACTAAAAACTCTCTTAGAAGATGGCTACGTGGAAGAATGAGTGTACAACTGTGACAAAACAGGCCTCTGCTACAAGATGATCCCAGACCGTACACTGGCTAGCAAAGATGATGCCCACCAAATGTGAGGGGTTCAAACAACGCAAAGGTCACGTGACGTTAAACAAGACTGGAAAACGTAAATTAAAACCGCTCATGATTGGCAAATCTCGCTCGTCCTGCTCTTTCCACCATGCCAACATGAAGTCGTTACCGTTCGAGTACGCATACAGCAGCAATGCTTGGATGACAAGTTCCATCTTTGAGGATTGGTTTCACAAAACATTTGTCCCCATCATCTGCACTTATTTGCGTAAGCAAAAGATAGAATCCAAAGCTCTTCTTTTGCTTTACAACTGTCCCGCTCATCCGCCATCTGCCAATCTAGTAAGCCATGACGGAAAGATCCGAGTTTCTTACCTCCCCAAGAGCACTACATTCAAGATCCAGCCCCTAGATCAAGGGATCATCTCCATATTCAAGGAGAATTACAGGCGGGAATTAATTCATAGAATTGTAGTTGACTCAACAATGCTTGAAGTCTATCTGGAAAGTCTGAATGTGAAGGAAGTTTGCCACCTAGGTGGAAAGGCCTGCGAAGCAGTCAGCTCATCATGTGTAGAGAAATGATTGGAGAAGGGTCTGGGGCCAGCCTTTTCATCATGCCAATCCACCAAAGATGATGATGATGAGCCAGATTTGTAGAGCTTCACAAAGGAAGATGTGCGTGAGGGAGAGAAGCTGTCTGAATGGAACAAAGAAGAGCTACATCAGTGGTACTCTGCCGATGACGAATGCTCAACATATGAGCACCTGACAGATGTCAAGATCGTCTGTAACGTAACTATAGCACCGGCGGAGGGAAGTGTACTGGTTCTCGAGCCACATGAAGATGATAATGAAGAGCCCCCACCCCCACCCCCAAAAGTGTCTGAAGCCATCGAACACCTCAAGGCTAACCTCCGTTGGCTGGGGACCCAGGAGGTGGACCACATAAAAATCCTCCAACTCAGAAGCATTCTAGATTTCGCTCGCAGCAGCCAGCAGCATGCTACGTTCAAGCAAGGAACACTCGATCACTTTTTTAAGACATAAACTGTAGATGATAACAGCTCATAAATTTGAAAAGCCACATTGCACACCAACACATGGACAAGGTGTGTTGGCAAGAGAAAAGACTGAAAATGGGAGCAATATACTGAACAATTCATCATTTAAAAATTAAGCATGCAACTCTTTGAAAGATGCTATGCTTTCTTGTTCCATCTTATGCAGAAAAAGTTATTAAATACCAAAACTCTCTCAAAAAATACACTGGCATTCAAAATTATCAGCAACCATTAAAAAAAAAATTTAAAATGTTATTTGCCTTTTAAACTTTTTATTGTTAATAAAAGATATTATTTTCATCAAAAAAACCAAAAATAATATCAGAATCATGTATCAGAACAAATAAAATATTAATGGTAATATTGTAATGCACAGCAATCATTTGGTCACCTTGGCCATTGTAGAAAGTGTCTATAGTGCTTCATCTCTTTGTCAATGCAAGTCTGGAGTCATTTGACAATTACATTGCTTCAACTACTGCACATGACTTTATCTTTTCACACACATTTGCAAAACAATGGTCAAATTGGGTATAAAACCTACATAATTAAGTTTCTGAACACAGAAACTATGAAATTTCAACAATGGCTTACTGCCGATACCAAGCTATAGCTAGCTTGCATACCAGAAGTAGAAAGGTGTGGCTGCTGAAGTTAGTGTAACAATGTCAGCTGACTGGCAGGGGTACAGACAGATTGGTTTAGTTCGTGAAAGAGATGGTAGGGTCACAAAACTAACTTGACATAGCCACCATCTCAGCACGATACAGCAGGTCTGAGGAGCTGCCATCTCCAACCAGACTGCATGAAATCTGATATACACTGCTAATCTATATGCTAGAATCCAGTGTTTCACACACACACACACACACACACACATCTAACATCAGAACATAGTAAGGCAAGAGACTGAAATGGAGTAATTTCTGCTGGACTTTAGCAAAGTAAAGATAGGTTTTTTTCCTTTGAAGAGAATAAATAACTTTCACTTTGCTAACAATCATTTGTTTTGCAGGAACTAAGGAAATGTAATGTTGACTAACATATTAGAAACAGACTGCTTTTGTGGTGGCATTGTTCTAACCTAAGATCCTGTATCATGTGATGGCAGAACAGTAAGAGATTAGATCTGAATGAGATCATTTGACCTGTTATTACATAGTTAATTTAAAAACTCAATGTAATCAATTCACATTCACAGATCACATGATACTGCAAGAACCCCTCATGTCAAGAGGAAAATATCTAACATCTTTCATGGCCTGCCCGTTCCACCAATCTAAATACTACAGAATGTCTGTGATGAGTTCTCTGAACAGTGACCATATCAGAACTGCATCAACCCTTAACAAAAAAAGTAGAATGCACTACTACAAACATGTCCAAATATTGTGGAAAATGTATTTTATATATCAAACTTTGTGACCAATTTAGAATTGTGCAAATATTTTATTCACAATAAATTCATACAATTTATTTCATAATTGCTTATTGGTTTTTATCAGTGTATTCTGGGCAACCTGCTCAGTAACTTCTCAAATTATCGCCTGATGCTCTTGCAAGAGTTCCATAAATGACTGACATTGGTACACCATTTTTCTTAACTCTTCAATCTATTTAAATACACATAGTTTGTGAGGTTCAGATATGGAAATTAAAGAGACCAATCCAATGGTTTTAACGTCTTTCCAATTTATTCTAGCAAAAAATTTCATGTTGAGCTTCACAGTTTGCTTTAGATCATTATCTTGTTGCAGTATAAATCTATTACCTATCAAATGATGAATTGCACAGTTTGTAGAATAATTGTGATATCTCCCTTTCAAGAGAATTCTGTCAATTTTTCTTGTCACCAGCCAAGTTCATGATTGAGCCTGTTGAATTCATTCCATAAATGATTGTTCACACAAAATCCCACGTTACTCAAAATTCCTCCACAGTTTTCAGATGGGTATAACCATTTAAATGAAGGGCAATAATGGATGGCCTTATTTTATATAGAATTTCGTTTTAGATGCCATTTAATTGGCCAAACTAAAGCAGTTGTAGTCATCAATATGAGATCTATTAACATTTATACAAAAGTACAGTATGAGCTAACAGCTGTTCAAATTATTAGTAGTAAGGAATGGTATTTAATGGACATGATCACATGTTTTCCATATAAACTTAATTTAACTTTGATGGAATTAACTTAATTATGCAAATGGATTAAAGTAATAATTAATTAATGGTCTATCAGATTTTAATGGTTTCTGCTGGAATAATGCAGTTTATTAGCAATACAGTGGTAAAAAAGCAGATATTTGATTTTGTAAAATGGGGGAGAAAAGAATAAATGCAGCTCTTACATTAAAAAAAATAGTGCAAAAGTACTAAATAAGAATTTTATTAAACAGAACTACTCCATTTTACACTATTTTTTTTTTGTGTATTAAAGAACAATACTTAACCTGTATTGCTTACTTTAAAAATAGAGTTTAAAAGGTTCTACAATTTTTGTTTTCAAGATTCAAAATCAATGTCATACGAGTATCCAAGAAGTCATGAATTCTTTTTAATCATGCAAACTCTTTTCTCCACAAGATAAAAAATAAACTTCCTCCACAGCAACAGTAAGTCAAGGAAAAAGGCAGAAATGGATGCTGTCACACGGCAGTGTAATATACTTATACCCATTAACAGTTTTGAAGAGAGAGAAAACAAATTCCTAAAACCTGGTATAGGAAGA
Organism: Nautilus pompilius; assembly: GCA_018389105.1. NCBI lineage: Eukaryota > Metazoa > Mollusca > Cephalopoda > Nautilida > Nautilidae > Nautilus > Nautilus pompilius. The sequence continues at coordinate 220,557 of JACATO010001128.1, read as the reverse complement.
GGTAAAACCCTGCAGCAGATTTTCCTGCATCATCTTATAAAGGTATCAGCCAACCAAGTACTTCTGTTTTATATTATTATTATTATTATTATTATTATTTAACACCAGGCAGGTGAAATTAGTGTGTTAAAAAATTACAAAATATAAATAAATAAAAAAAGACGGGGTAACAGAAAAGCGTCAGTAAAAACACATCCCCAGCTGTGGAATCAGGGCCCTGAATGGGTAAATATTTTTCTGACTCATTTTCAGAAGAAAAACAAACCAAACTCCACCACTACTACTACTACTACTTGGGTGGAAAGGCAACGTAGCCTGAATAGAAATAAGAAAAATAAAAAATGTGAGTATAGATTTCCCAGCTTGACTTCACAGATGTGAGAACCAAGCCAAAAGACTCCCCAGACCGACCCTGTGATATCACTCAGGGTGTTACAGACTATTGTAACCATCAAGAATACTTATGAAGCCATAAAGAGTGAGCAGTTACAGAAAATCGATGATCTGCGCTTAATCAATATTTGACCCAAAAATAGCCAACAGCAGGACAGGTAAAAACTAATGGTGTGGATGTTCAAATGAAACAGGACTGAAATGGAATCATCATGATGGTATCTGCCTCATACTCCCGGAGGTTCCATCTGAACACCCCCCCCCCAGTATATATAGACTATGCACAGACCAGATCTATTAGATACTAATGATAATAGGAGAAATCTAAACAGACTTGGCAGATGACCTGCTGCTATATCTAACTATTGCACAAGGCTGACCAAAGATGTGAGGTTATTTACAATAAATATCTTCAAATGCTGAATAATAAAATACAAAATCCCCTAAATTTGCTTTAATGTAAACATTTCACCTAGCCATTATATAGAGACTTCAGAAATGCAAACAGGCATTTCATGAGATTCAAATAAGCCATTGCATATGATTACAAACCACCAGAACAGGCATAGGCTGGAGAAAGCTCCAGTTTGCAGTTGGTTATGCCATGAGAGGAGGTCCAAAAGGAAGTGTGTAGTGCAATGGAACATTAACAGAAGTCAGCAGGAAATTTTCAAAGCAATGGATATTCTACAATCAACTATTAACAGAATGAGTGCCTAGTCGAAGAGAACTGTTCACGTGTCCTGAGCACCCAAAACTGATAGAATACAAACTCTGTGCTGTGAAGACAAGTACAGACCAAACGGCAACAATCAGCTGCTAACGTGTCTGAACATCAGAACCATCAGACAGTTTCCTCACAGAAAAGGGTGCAACAAAACACAGCAAGATGCCAACCATTACCCTCCCATGCACTGTCAGTCACTGACACAGTGAGCAACACAGACGCTATCACACCTCCTGCCTCTTGGAACACTGCTATTTTTTCTGATGGATCCATGTTTTCACAGACCTCAGACAGTGGTTGAGTAGAGGTATAGCATTCTCCAGCACAGGAATTTTGACTTAACCTTCTACAAGCCACAACAAAATGTGTCCGACTATTGTCTGACATGGTGTGTGGTTTCATTTGAGTCACCAAACAGTTACAGCTTGTTATCTGTAAAGAAACTGTGACTTCCCAATACATTCACTTGTTTATGCCATTTTTTAAAATATTATTACTACTACTACATATGGGATATCTCATTCAAATTCTAACAATATATATGCTAGTAAATGACCAGTTTTATGGCCACTAATGCACCAGCTATTTGAAAAGCATCCAATTTTCTTCAACCTAACCTTAATTCAATAATTTTTCAAGTGTTGTAGACAAGGATTATTTCCTTTTTTAAAATCCCCTAAAGTTGCCATCAAGTTTGAGATAAAAGGACAGTCTTCTCTCCAGCACATCAAAAAATAAGATATTTATTAAGTATGATCAAGTCACATAAACAACAACAACAACAACAACAACAACAACAAAACAATCAATTAATCATTAACTGTTTTGTCAAAATGAGTACCGGGAAAATAGATGTTGATTGGAAACAAAAGTAGCATCAACAAGAATCATGCCATCTGAAAAATGGGTGCAGGGATTTACTGAGATGTTTTGTGCATTTTAAAAGAGAAATAAATGAAAGAATGCAGAAATTTAAAGGGAAAGAGAAATTATGTAAATTGCCATAGTTTCCATCATCTCTTGTTAGCTTCACAGGAAATGAAGCTGATAATCAGATGACATAAAAAAAAAATAAACATTTGAAAACTCAGCAGCTGATATAGAATCTCTGTTTTTAAAATTAGTCTAAGTGATACAAATAAAATCGAGCTATTCCAAATCAACCATTCTAACAGGCCCAGAAGCATAAACTACCAAAAAATTACAGTAAATAAAACTTCATAAATTTTTGCTTTAGAAACCAAACAAAAAACTGAAAGTTATTAGTAGAAAGTATTTTTTTGCTAATATCTAATATTGATAATAGCCCAAATGTTTCAGATAGGTAGCAATCTTTTTAGAGTTGTCAAAATGCAGACACAGTGATGGAAGCAATAACCCAAATCAGATGACAGACTAATGAGACTTTTTTTCCCACTACAAGCTCGATTGCCGCGTACTTGCCTATAAATCTGTTTAGTAAGCCCAACTTACCAGGATTAATGATTTCATCATCATCATGAAATCCTACATGAGAATTCTTACGTTTTCTTTTTAATGGACTCGGCCCAGGAACATCAGCAACTTCAACCAGAGAGGCTATTCTCCTGTTGTGAGCTGTGTTGAATTCTGTTAGGTTCTGTAAGTAAAAATAAAAATTTTAATCGACAATTAGTAAAAGAAAATCAAATCATGAATAACAAAATACAGTAATTTCAATGTTAGTCAGCAAAGAATGATGTAAATCACCTTCTGCTAAAATGCAATTCAACACTTGTGAAATAAATTTTCTGGTGCACTCATCAATAGCCATTTTCTTTTTGAAATAATTTGTAACTTTTGATAGCACCAACATGAATCAAGCACCAGTTTTGAGCTCGATAGAAGGCCAACATTTATGCATGAAGCATACATCATTTCATACTTTTTAACCATTTCCTTCCTACTGCAGCTTATTTCAAAAAACAGCTAAAATGCTGAGACATAAATTTAACCACAAGATAAAACCAGTATTTTAATGTATCCAACTGACTACTGTAGCAATAAAGACAAATGAAATACAAAAGATGTTCAACTGACAATCCTAAGGTACTTATATTTTTCACAGTAGCAATTCCACTAATCAGGAAAGCACTCTCCCCTTACAGCTATTAATAATTGTGTAGAATCTCCATCTTTTCAAATTATCTCACATTGAACAATGCACATTATCACCTCAGGTACCACTGCATTTAGACTAATTGTTTACAACAGTATATTTATGTTGATGTCTTAATGCCTGTCCTTCACAGTGGATCCAATAATTTTGGTTATTCCTTAAACTAGCAAAGAACAAATGTTAATTAGTTTGATTTTATTCCAATGACTTATGTACAAGAAAATTATGGTTTAAAGCTGTGTACTGCAAATTCTTGAAATTAAAATCAGGGTTTTTCTAGCCTAATTAGTTTTTATTTAAGCAATCAATATACAAAAAGACCATGAAATAAGGAAATAAAAGTTATGTATGTATTCGATCTTTCAGAAAACAAAATCCTTCTACCATTAGCTTTTCAAACCTTAATTTTTAGCAGTGATGTTCTTACCCATCTTGACAAATGTCCTGGCTTTATTCTTACTGCACCAATCCTTCTCTTGCCCCCCACATTCAGCGTAATGTATATATGTTACATCCATATTGCCTCATTGCTTATCAATACTCATCATCATCATGTGCCATCTCTTATCAGAGGCTTAGTCTTGGATCATCATCCATGATCCAAAAGACAAAGGAGAAAAGATAGTGTGGTGGGCTTCCACAACCCTTTCATACAGGATATTTTCACCTTACAACAAACTTAACACATGTCCCTTCTAGAATTCTCCATTTATGTAGGACAAAACCAGAGTGCAAAAAAGAAACCTGCAGAGCTGGCTGGCTAAGGGATAAACCCATCATCCCTCTGAAAATGTGCCCTCAGCCTTAGCTAACGATTCAATGGGCCTTCACACCACTCTTACCAGTACTACATACCGATAAAAAAGACGGCAACAGTACAAACCAAAATCAAGATGGAGGCTGTAACAAAACATTGATTGTATTAATACTTACTTGTCTGCAAGATGTCAAATTTCTGACTAAAATAAAGTCTGTACAACCACCAATATATTTTCAAATAAACCCCATACTGATATTACAGTACATCCAACTGAATATCATCATACTGCAAATTAGAATGTGCAAATTAATTCAAAGAATTTCAGAGAAGCATCAACTCCAAGTTTGGATTAAAACGTGATGTAAGTGTTGTTAGTTTTTTTTATTTTCTAAGAAAGTTCTAGATGCCAGGGTTTGAAAAAGGAGTGAATGTAATGCAACTGGTTCAATTTCATGTTTAGCTGATTGCTGTATATAAGTGGATAGAGAATGAGTCCAAAAACCTGTGAAAATTGGGCTGATAACACTGGTCAACAAATATTTTTCATCAAGCATATGTCAAGGTGTACTTAGTGTAGTTTTTAATGCTGATTTCAAATATACAATTAGTTTTTTGACATCACGTACAGTTTGCAAGATGAGAAAGTTTTTTGGTTTTAGCTCATGCATTATATAGAAATTCCAATTAATGATGTGTATGCATGTATTTCATTTACATCATGGAAACATAACTTTAAAATAAACTACATTATTCATTGCTGCATAGTTCAGATGCAATATTTCATCATCTTAAATTAACCAATCAAGTTTTGTCTGATGAAATAGGTATTTCAACATCTCAAATTGTCCAGTCATAATTGGTCTGATGTTAATGGGAAGGCAGGCAGGTTTCACAAAATACTGTTGTTTCTTGTGTCTATGGGATAGTCGGGCAACTGACAGACATTATTCGGAATCAAACTGGCAGACAAGAACATCATACCAGCCAGGACTGTCTAGCGTCAAGAATACACCTCTTGTAGATCCATGTAATGTCCTATTGCCTCCTTTGCACATAAAGCTTGGACTGATGAAACAGTTTGTAAAGACACTAGGGAAGAGGGTTGAGTATATTGTAGAAAAGTTTCCCAAAATCACACAGGCGAAGTTGAAAGAGGGTATCTTTGTCGGACCCCAAATTAGAGAAGTACTCAAAGATGTCAACTTCAAGACAACACTGGTTGAACTGGAACTGCCTGCCTGGAATGCTTTCAATTGGATCTGTGAGAATTTCTTGGGCAACAAGAAGGCAATGGACTACAAGGATGGCATCAAGAATCTTCTGAAATGTTACTCAGCAATGGGTTGTCGCATGTCACTGGAAGTTCACTTCTTGGACTCCCATCTGGATTTCTTCACAGATAACCTTGGAGCAGTGTCTGATGAACATGGTGAAAGATTTCACCAGGACATTAGTGCTATGGATAAACGGTACCAGGGCTTCTGGAATGACAGTATGCTGGGTGACTACTGCTGGACACTTTACCGTGATCAACCAGATCAGGAACACTGCAGGAAATCCAAATCACAATGTTTCTAACTCTGTTGTTCTAACTTTGTCTGTTTTGTCTGACCATTTTTTGTGTATTCACTCTTTGTAGAATGATAGTGATGATTTTTAACTCAATAAACTCATTTACTTTCTAAGAATAATATGTCCTTATTTATTACGTTAATGATTTCATATATACAAATATGTAAATACTTGCATGTATCTACTGAAAAACTGACACGTGCTGCATACAAATGGAGTGAAATTTTGAAATCAGCATGAAAAATTAGTCTAAAAAAGTTGGTTTGCATTCATAATGAGTATAATACATTTAATTTTGTTGACCAGTGTAATGAGTTAGATGGCTAATTTTCCCCATGACAGCAAACCTAACCACAAACAGTGTAATACAATTTTAACTGATAATTTAATGTTAGTCTTGCAAAGAGAGAAAGAGGTCTGAAAATCCCTAAAATATTTCCAAATTTGATTGGCTAAATTCAGACATCTTTTTTTGGTGTAAGCATCCATGTTTCAGGCCGATCATAAATTACTGATCCCGCCACAGACTGGTACATGTTACTAGCTAGTTAATTTCAACTAATCACTATAATATTAATAACTTTCCTGGAAAGAAGAACTATCAAGAATCATCTCCAAATCTGTCTGGCCATCCTAACAGTTTATGTAAGGGATTTAGAACCCACGTAATTCCACCGATCTAGATCACAAATAATTATATGAAAATAAGTTTCTAAGACAAAGTGAAGCCAATTATTAAAATAAGATAAAATAAACAAGCTAATTATAAATCCTAGAAAAACATGTCAGGTTTTCTACTTGCTAAGTATAGTATAAAAATGTTTTTTAACATATATCAAAATCAAGCATTTCTTGCTGAATATTAATTAATTTAAAATGACAGATACATTTATCAATGTCATTCCAGATTTTGCGCTCAGCTATCATAATAGTCAGATTTCCATGCACTGACGTCTGTGTGCACTGATCAAGCATGGAAAAATATGTTAACAATACCTTTAAAATACACTTCATGCAGTCACTCCAGAAAGTTGTATAAAATCCAAAATAGAATTTATTGTCATCGCTTTTTTTGGAAGCACCCTGTGTTGTTTTTTTTTTTCTCTTTATAGTTTATCATTTGTACACAGTTTACTGAACTCCCTACACATTAAATAAAAAAGCAAAGTGATACTGCAGAAAATCTTTCTCTCTAGAAACGCACGGATGATCAGGATATATAAACATCAAAATTTTCTGAACAAGCTTCATTGCTATTCAACAAATGTAGAAATGTCAAAAGTGACAAGAATCCATATAAGCTAAAAGACAGAAAAACATCTAGCTCAAACCACTGTCTACTGACAAACCATAGTCAGCGGTGAATAATTCCTCTTCGCGCACGACTGAGAAGGTTGATCATACTATGAGATGGTAAACCAAAATCAGAACTAGTATCGATAGTAGAGTTTGCTTACTTGGGGACAAAGAGGTTATATAAAACATCAGAATTATAGCCAAAATTAATTCTATGAAAACACACAATATATAATTAAAGCAAATAAATAAATATGGTCATGTATTTTAGCCACAGAAGAAATACTTATACAGTATTCTATATATAATAAAGAAAACACCTCTTGGCTATTGCAGCACCTTTCTAATTAAGGTTACTTCACAATGGTAATATCTCCCTCACATAAAGAAGAAAGCAGCCACCTTTATGAGAACTACTCTAATACATTCATCAACGTAATTACATCATTATTACCTATTGCACTTAACCCCCAAATGTATTAACAACAAAATCTAGATCGGCTGAGTCTGAAAAAACTAGAAACATATTATTAACAATTGGTATAAATAGTTTTAAAAGTTTTTTTTTTGTTTTGTTTTCATTAAATGTTCTGCTATGTTGCAGCAGCTAAATTCTCTTTTTCACAAATTCAAGGAAAAGCAGACAACAATTAAAGTTAATCTATCAGCAATTATAAGCACATGAAACTGTATGTGAAGCTTCCCAATTTTATAATCTAAAAACTTCTTTAATAAAGGTAACTTTTTCATCCCTTCTGACTTTGCCCACAGGAGGCTTCTATCTTTATTAACAAGCTAAATTCTAGTAATTCTTTAAAATTTGTTCAACTTCATAGAAAATCTAATTTCAACAATTTACAAAGAATGTTGATAGTAATTCACTATAAAAATCTAAGTAGAGTTTTCTGTTCCCAATACATTAATTAATAAATATGTATATAAGCTCTGTGCAGTTAAATATATAGGCAAGTAGTAGTATAATAAATTACTAAGGTTGGTTAGTTCACTTTCCATGAGAATGGCTCGATTTGGTGTCATACCTCTCTGGGTTCCCTTCCACATCTAAAAATGAAAAGTTATAGTGAAGGCTTTATGCACCCTAACATGTCTGCCACTGAAGCAGGTGCATGTGTGTGGATCACCACTATAAATAATTCACGCATCAAAGGGTCAGCCAGCTGCATTATCAGTTGTGATGGGCAATAACTATTTATTGTAAACACACACACACACACAAAAGGAGCAAGAGAAGTATTTAAAATGTGCGATTGCCATTCTTTTCTAGAAAATGAACATCAGCCTATTTTCATTTGTTAAGATGAACAGATTTAGATCTGATAAATGCCATACTCATCCTTCTACCATTAAAATGCAGGAATATTGATATTATTAGACTTGTTATTCTATAAATTCAGATTTTAAAAAAAAATTATTTTATTTTAAGATCTTTCCACCTTTTATCTCCTTTTCATACACACAGATAGAAAGTTAAACATTATATACATTTTCTGCTTTTCATTTTAAAACCATGTAATTTTAGTTTACCATATTTTGAGACAAAATTCTGTATCATTTTTCTATTATCGTAATTGTGTTATTTTTTCCTTCTTTCAGTTATAAAACATGGTGACTATATACTGGAGCATCTTTCAAGCCTCTGGCCCATTAAAGTAGTCATCTTTTGCCTTAATAACAGCTTTATACTAAGAGGGATTTTCCCAAGTTTTTTAGCAAATATTTACTTTGAAGATTTTTTTTCTGCTTTCAGCTGTTTTTCATTCTTCACAATATGTACATTTTTAAGTGAAACTATTAAGGGGTAATGGCTCACCTATGATCTATGGTGGTGTCAGGTGCCAGTTTCTACAGTGACCAAATATACAGACACAGAGAACGTCTGACCAAGAGGTAATTTTCCTGCATGCAACCCTCTCTCTCTCTCTCCCACTTGTGTGATTCATCAGCTTTTAGATAATGACGAACAAGCATAATGGATATTATCATGACTATCTGCCATCCAGCCATCACAAATTCTCTCAAAGTGCAAATCATTACTCTGGACTCTTGAAAAATTGCCTTTTGCCCATAACCCAATCACAGTAAATGCTTTAACTCCATTTTTATGTAGGACTTGTCAGGCTCACTCAATATGACCATTTTGAACATATCATATTTCTCACCTATTTTTTTTTAGAACAATTGATAGGAAACTGATTTAATGCTACATATTAATATCACTAAAATCATGATTTTTTAAAGACTACATCTGCACAATAATATAAATGATATAACAGGCATTCAACAAATGCAATATAAGCAACTTACAACAACCCAGATGTACAATAATGAACATCTTCACAGGCTACAGACACTGCCTCCGTTATTTTGGGGAGAGAGCTACAGGCTGCTTAAATAGTCAGCAATGAGTAAATGAAGTCAGCTTCACAAAAAATAGATTTTCAAAAATCTGTTATAATGTATTCATTTAGTGTGTTAAAAAAAAGGGGGGGAGCAACCTAGAAACATCTTCAAACCAGCTGCTGGTATGTGAATCAAGAGTAAACTGCCTCCATTACTCAAAAATCTTAGATATGACATCCAGCCAACTTCCTGAAAGCAGCCCTGACATTTAGGTAAAAGTATCATTCACATGATTAGTTTCAAGTGTACATTCACCCCAGGCTCTACCAAGGGGTAACAACCGTCAATCACATCATGTAAGGAAAGCTATCACTTTGCTGAAATTAGAAGCTAATGAAGAAAGTGTTTATGGTCTGGCAGACCGCTCACAACAAACCAGCCTCTTGAATAATGAATAGTGGCTGCAATGCCTTTAATCTCCATCATCTCAAGCAGGTAAACAAAAATTGCTTCTTTTTTAATGGAAGCATGTGAGACTTAGTTGATCTAAATTAATTTACATATCCAAATTACTTTTTGTCTTTTATTCTTCTTAGTTTCTAATGGTTACATGACACAAATTCTTTGAAGACACCTACAGGTATAGTTTACTTTGACTGCTTATATGAAGTCAAGGTTGTCCATATTTGTAATTCCTATATCATCATTAATGATTCTGTGAAGTGCAGTTTGACCTGCAAGCATCATCAGCCTGTAATGTTTAGTAAAAGAACATTGCGCAAGTCTAAGACATTCATGTTTGTTTTTGTTTCCTAATTGGTCAAATTAATTCTTTAAAAACTTTGAAGAACGTATTGGTAGCAGCAGCTAAAAAAAATATATATATATATAATATAACTTAATGATTCCATCATCTCCAGATTTTAAAAATACCTCAGTTAATTAATAATAAACTAAGCTCAAAGAAACACATGCAAACAAACATGCAGCACATACACATCTCAATTTAGTAAATCCAGTGTTGGAGAAGAGAGAGAAAACAACAATTAAACTATTTCACCAACACATGTGCCTCAATAGTTAACATGGCTATAGAAAAATACATTCTAGAACAAATCAACCATACCCTTTTTTAATGTAGCTATCAATATAACTAATCACTATTGCAGGAAGCTTATGAATAATTTCAATGTAAAGATCTTCACACACATCCAGCAGTGGTGCTAATAGTACATAATATTAATGCTGGTGTATCCTCCCTGAAAGAAGTTAAATACATCACAATGGAGTGATAATTAGATATTTCTTCTTGAGGATTCACAGATATATTACGGAAACAAGTGACTAAGGACAATTTATGCTATGGATTTTCACATTTTTTTATATACCCTGAGTAAGAGTTTGTAATAAATTTTCAATAATCCAGTTTATTTGATTTTTTGAAATTGTGTCAGTTATGTAAAGTTTATAATCATTTGTATAAGTGAAAATGATCACACAGACAACTTACCCGCTTATCTCCCTTAATTTAACTGCTCTCAAGCATAAGACAGTTGTTGTTTGTATCAGTGGTGTGTAGATTACAAAACAGTATTCTATACTTCTTGGATAGAAATGGTGAAACGTTTGACATTTAAATGTTATAACAGATATGAAAAGCAATTATATAACAGAGACATCATCTTACAGTTCTTTTTTTTTTAATTTTTGTGATAGATTATACCATTTTATTTGGCTTAATCAAGCAATTTAGAAGTATGTGATTCTAATTATTGTCAGTCAAGATTTGTTATTACTTTTACAAACAGATACAAAATCAAACCTGTGGTTGATAATTAAGACAAGAACTAGATACATTTATTAATTCTGAAATTAATGCAAAACTAAAAGATTTCATTAATCATTTCTCCAACTAATAATCACTAAGATTAACAATCTAGTTCTCTGCCGCTTCCCCCAAACTTTTCTTTACGAATTATGTAAATAAATCACCCTAACTTCCAGCATAAATAGAAAACTTAATCTGAAACAATGCATTTCTGGACAATTACTAAACAAGATATGTACTGTAAGTATCAGAGTAAATAGTAGATGGTGGATGATAGAGATAACATTCAAAAACTAGAAATACCTGCACTGTTCATCATCAACATAAAAAACAAAACCAAACTTACTCCTAATGTACCCTGCTGAATTGTGACGTTCAGATGTTACATTTTTAATCCACTGTCACTGTTTTGTGGTTTTCCCTCATATGAACAAGGTTCTTCAGAGTGAAATTCATCCTTATTACTGTCAGCATACAGATAGATGTGAACAAAAGCTCTAATCTATCCGCTGGTCACTATGAGAGGAGAGAGAGAGAGAGAGAGAGAGAGAGGAGAGAGAGAGAGAGAGAGGAGATGGAGAGAGAGAGATGGAGAGATGGAGAGAGAGAGAGATGGCGGAGATGAGAGAGAGAGAAAGAGATGGAGAGAGAGGAGAGAGAGAGAGAGATGGAGAGAGAGAGAAAGAGATGAGAGAGATGGATGGAGAGAGAGAGAATTGTTTGCATAAGAGGTTTAGCTGAAACCAGATGGCATCTAGTAGTTGGTTTTCTGCATATAGTGTTAAAACTTTCAATTTGTCCTTTTATATAAATAGTGCTAAGGGCTCAAAAATCATCTGTCACTTATTGTAAACAATGGCCATCATTTTTGTTCCCTATGTTCTTGGTACAATAAACAAAAATTTAGATAGTTGTCAAATTCTCGGTGCCCCATGTTTTTTTTTTCAACGTATAATTTCATTTTTAAAAAAATCATTTAAATCAACAGTGTCTTAATTATCCTTTACAGGTAAAACAAGTACTCAGCAATTATATACAGATTCTAGTTAATTTCTAGTATTTGTCAATTTTCTGCAGTTTTTATAAACACAAAAATCTTAGTTTCATATACAAACTAAAATATTACCATCGAGATAACATAAAATTGTAATGTTTCTGACAATTTCTACCTTGTAGTATCACAGCAATAGCTATCAGGCAAACGCTGTATCAAAGGACAGTAAAAAAGAACAACACAAATATGTAAAATAATACTTCGTTCAGAGACAGAATTAGAAAAATACTTTCAAAAGGATAAATAATCTACACCAGTAGCATAAAGTCTGGTTTAAAATTTTTAAATGCTATTTTGCACACTTATCTAAATAAAATAGACTAGTTCTGCAGAAAGGGCATGCCAACTTAGAATTTCCCAACAAGTTATTTTCCCCCATTAATATTTCAAATAGGACAAGATTCATTCTAAACAACTGTAATAGAATGCTGCTAATCTGTTTTCTAGTTTTTTCTTCATTAAATTAATATTTTACCAAATATAAACAACCGGTCTGAGAAATAAACAATACATTAACCTTTTAAAACAATAAAATATATAAATAACTATTTTAAAATAACTTTAAACTAATTTCTTTTTGTCTCTGTATATTATACCGTTTTCCTAGAAATTATCTTAGTCGATGATGTGTGGTAAACAGATTGTCCACTTAGCAGATTGTAGTCTCACTAGACTGGATATGAAGTGCAAAAAAGATATTCAATGAAACTAAGACAATTATCAAAGAGAATATATAAAATTACATTTCTTGAAAAGTGAGAACATAACAAATGAATATAGAATATTTTAAGTCAATCTTTGATTAGCTAAACAGCAGAATTAATGTGATAATATTCTGATTTCATAGCAATTGACTATCATCTATTATTTAAAAGTTGAGATATTTACAAAACTTCTTTTTCCATTGTATTTCTTATACACAAAAACATCAGGCGACACAAAGCAGCTACAGGCTAAATACAATATATGCATGTACTACGCCTTTCATTTGTTCTACTCTGAAGTATCAACTTGATGGAGTAAACTAACTTATTTATTTCTTCTTTCAGTGATTTTAACCTCTCCCCCTACTTTGCTTCTTTGGTACCTTCTCATTTAACGAAATCTCATTAGCATGCCAGACAGATAAGCCAAATACTTTTGGACAGTAATGATCATCCAAATCACAAACTTGTCATAACAGACAGACCTGTATTTTCAGAATAAGTTTATTTTAAAAGAAACTATTCCAGTATTGGTTATTAAGTTATTAATATATTATTAAACAAACTAGCAATTTAACAGTAATTCTAAAAACTGATAATTTCATTTTTGTGCATGTTACTATGACAGTACCTGCAGTGTGAAGTATTTTGTTTCTTTCTTAAATATGGGCCCTACCTGACAGATAATCTTATACATCTAGTTTATAGTAAAGCTTTTGAAAAGTAACCTGAGACTATTGAGTATACATACATGAAAGGTTTTTAAAGTGGTTAGACATAACTGGAAAAATACAAAAAACAATGGCATCACAAACTAAGTAAATATTATTTATGGTGTACCACAGTATTAGGGCCTATTCTGTTCTCAATATTTTATAAATGATGTTGGCACATCAATAACTTCTAACAATAAAAGGTTTGCTGATGCTTAGAAACAATGTGATATCACAAAAACACAAGGTAAAGAATATGGTAGTAGTTATATCCTCAGAGTGAAAATGGGAGTAACAGTAGCTACAGTTGTCAAGAAAGCTAATAAAATTCTGGGTATCAATAAATAGATTTATCAAGCAAAAAAGAAATTGTGATTCTACTTTACATAAGGCATGGGTCAAAAGTCATGTAGAATATGCAGTGCGTGCATGGTATCCTTATTTAGAAGACTGAATTACAACAGAACAGAAATTGTATTCTGTAACTACTAAACAATGTATAGTTGGACTTATACATCATCATCACTTATTATATTCCATTATTTATAAGCTAATTCCTTTAGACCTCTTCCTCACATGACTTGAGAAAATCTGAGTAAAACTATGTTCAAAGTTTTATTTTACACCTGTGATTAAATATCCATTGTTTATAAATGTTTCAAGAATATTGCACTGCTGGTACCCTGATTATAACTACTGTAAACTAAAGAGGGATAGAAAGACAAACGTTAATAAGTACCATCTTAATCAGAGTCCCTTCCAAATTTCAGACACGTTTTAATCTCTGAAGGAACATGGTGAGGTTTCCACCATGAAGCAAAGTAAACAAAAGGTTACAGAAATGATCACAATGTTTATTTATTAAATAAATATTTAGCAAAGTGGTGGTGGTACTGCAGTGTCATTGCAGATAGCTTCTCCCAGTCTATTAGGGAGGTTTTTCTCTCTCCCTCTCTGAAGAGCTTCCCTTTGGCTCAAACTATATGCTGGTCTCAGAATTTAAACAGAATCTGTCAGGGATCACCAACAAAAAAGAAAGGAATTACAAGTAAACTATTATTTATTGATAAATAAATAAGCGAGTAGCTAGCATATGTAATAGAATTCAACACCTTAAAAAAGTAAATGCCAAAATCTAAACAGGAATAGCTATTATTGATTCTAATTTATTGCACAGTTTTATTACAGTTATTTCAAAAAAGTACCTACAAATAAAATCTAAGCAAAAGACTTAAAAACATTAATTGACTGCCAATACTAAGAAATTTTTTCTTTCAGAAATCACAGAAGTAAATAAGGGAAAGAAAAATCTAAATAAAATAAGTGTGTATATTATTCAGAATAAGTACAATCTAATTAAACTTCTGACAACAATTTTATAAATAAAAATAAATTGAATTAAGTATTTATTATAACTTTGTATACCATCTGGGTGTATTTGCACCTTCTACCTTCAAATCTGATAGGTTGAGCCGTAGGGAGGGACTGTGACACACACACACACATTACCTTCCTCATTAACATAGCCACTTGCATTACAGATTACAGGTGAGTTGACAAAACAGCCTGTTTGACAAATATGTAGTGGTGCTTTTAGGCTAAGGTGGTAGTATAAGGAAGGTAGAAACTTATGTAATATAGGAGAGTTAAGTTAAGCTATTAGAACCAAATTCCTGTCGTAAACATTATACAATAAAAAGATATTTTTGTTTGTTTATGAATAAGTCTTTTAGAGAGAAGTATTGTTACTTTCGTGTTCAACTTGGCCAAAAATGGCTAGACACCAATAAGCCATTTAATGACCACTCTGTCTATATGGTACATGTAGAAAGATGCTGGTCCACATTATCCCTTCTGGCTATCTATATCACTTTGTTTTCCTGTGAAAATGAGTTTACTAGTAAAGCTACAAGCAGAAACCATGTGTATTACACCTAGTTTGTTTATTTACTTGATACACAATAGAATCCAACACTGAATCCCTTCCTTCAGGTGATGTGGAGATCTTGAGGGATCATACTTTGCAGCTCTCATCATTTAGCTGTTGGACAGCGAAGGAGAAACATCAGAGAATGCATCAGTTGAAAGAAACAGCAATTACCAGGAGAGTGGGGTTGTTGAGTAGAGTCTGAGCCATGGTCTCGCAGTCTGTTAGCCTGAAGACTGATGTCCCTGCTAATGTGAGGTCAGTTAATTCTTCCGTGTGTTGATACCAGAATATATCTTCTGCCACAACAGCCTGGACAAAGTTGAAAATGTATGTAGCGGTACACACAGCTACATTTCTGTGCTGTCCATTGAAAATTATTGGGGGGAAGACAACAAACTTAGTGGCGAAAGTAATGACAGTGAGATGATTCAAGAAATTAGATCAGTATCAGCACCTCTGTGACAACAATTGGATGATTTTACTTTACATTTTTTTTTTTTTATTATTACTTTCTGCACTATAGTTAAATTTTTCCTTTCATTTTCTGGACATCTCCTTTTCATTTGGATTACTAAACTGTGCGCTAAATCATGACTTTTCAACATGTTTTTTTAATAACTTAAATCAGATAGCGAATTTTGTATAGCCATCTTGGAAATTGTCTGAATATTTGTGCATATTAGAAATTGCATTTCCTGAATGAGAAAAATTTAGCAGTGTGTGTGTGTGTGTGTGGTCACCTCAGCATCACGTCATTCACCAGATGTCAGATGCCCTCTTGGAGCAGTATCTTCTTTCATTTTGTCCAGCTTGACGCAGTTCCAGACTGGTCCCAGGAGCATGTGGAGTCTGTTCAATGCATCTGGATAGTTCAACCCAGATATGTTCCACAAGGTTCAGGTTTGGGAACAAGCAGGCCATGGAAGATGTCAGAAATTTCATCTTGAAGATGGCTTACAACCATTCTTGCACTATTGTTCTTGAAAGTGAACTGATTAGCATGGCTTTGAACAAACAGTAGAACAACAGGTCTAATGACATCATCCAGGTAGTGCTGACCCGCAACAGTTTTATCAAAGAGAGTCATTTCATTTTTGCGATCATGTGACACAGCACTCTAAAATAGAACATTGCTGCCTCATAAACAACCTCTCTTAAGATGTTAGTCAGGATAGAGCTGATTTTGTTTCTGCTAAACATATAAACAACCATCAGCAAATTAATGATTGAATTAAAGAACACGGCTACAGTCTGCCAAAGTACATTTCAAATAAGTCCTACCTTGCTCACTTAAGCAATGCTCTATGGTAGTTTTTTTGGTATTATAGGTATATAAAACGCTGGATGTCTAACACAGTAGCCAATTTTGACGTCTGGTTGAAGATGCAGGTCCCACAGAGCAGCTGCATCCTGGATGGAACATGCCAAAATAGTGCCTCCTCTCTACTTCTGCCAAGTTAGCTGATAAAACTGTATTCTATCCATCGGTCTGTATCCTAGCCATGGTTCAGCATCACTGCTAATCACTAAGTGGTTGTTGAAGCATCACATGCTCAATCTTCAATAAATCTGTAACAGTTTGACTGTCATGTAGAATCTGACTTGTGTGTGTACACTCCACACACAGACATCCCGCAATAGAACTGTCACTAAGTTGACAAAGACTTGAAGACACCTATAGTAATCAAGTGACTGAAAATAGTAGTAAAAGAGGCCTCTTATAAAATGTCCCTACATTATTTTGTTCAGTGTATACTGAATTTAAACTAAAAGTACCCTATTAGAATAAGAAGGTACAAATTTTCAGAAAATCAAAAATTACATAATCTTACATGCAAATAGAAAATATAAGATTATGTACATACATTACTAGAAGACAGTATCTCAAATGTTTTATTTCCAGAGATACTGAATTGTCTTGTATATATTTTTCTTACCAATAACAGTAGTTTAACTTTTGTTTCACCTTTTGAAGTTTTCTATTTTGTTTGTAACTGTATAAAAATCAAGCATTTTGCAAGGGAAAAAAATAATAAAACACACTGTGTTCAAATAGCCTACATTTTTTTTTTTTAATTCTAAGGTATGCTCACAAGTGTGACAACATTCCTAGAGAACATGTGTTAATTCTACAAGTTATTTTCTTCTCACTGAACAAGTTTAAACTGGCCACCTATTTAGTTTTATTTGAAAAATTGTTGGTATTTCGTAATCTTTAACCAAAACAGAGAAGTAGGGAATGTTCAGCATTTTTATTCCAATATTTTAAATAAATGTACATAATATCTTTTTTTTTCCACATTTAATGGAAACATATTCTTTAAAAGAATTTAAATACAACTACACTATCTTTAATTCTATTTTGAAAGCATGCAAAAGTATTCATAATTAGTTTAAGATTGAAAATAATATATAAATATGCAAAAATTGTTTTTAATTTTTAATTACTAAAGTATATTTAACAAAATCATTAAACTTACCCTTCATGAAAACTTGTATCAAAGACCATCCCAGCAGTGCACAAAATATGGATTTTGATACTGAGGCTTCTGTTCATCAACTGAAAATTTTAACATAATGGAATCATACCTGCAACAGCTTACTAATGAACACCAATCACACTGATTCCCAATAGGTATTTCTTTAGCTAAGAACTCCCCATTTTACAGATGTTTCTTCCTCACACACACACATACATCCGACCTGCTCTCTTTCAGCGCAATCCAACATTTTATTCTGAGTATACCACAACCAATGCTTGCTTACAAACAAGTATTAGGCAACGCTAAATACATAAAAAAATTTCAATGGACTATTCAAATGACAAAGTAAAGCTTTTATTTGTTTAATGGGGTTATTTACTTTACTTAACCCTCTGCAGAAGTCAAACACTTGACAAAATCCAATTTCATCTGACATATAATTTAGCATCAGCAAAATTATGCTGCCCCATGAAAATTCTCTAATGGAAATTCTAGAAATATTTGAAGATGGAATTCTTAATATCACAGGATATGTTTGACCATCAATTCCACAATACATCTAGAAATTTCTAGTTCTGATTCATTTAACAGAAAGTTCCAATAAAATTCCAAATCTTGTGTGAGAGTGTCAATGCTATCAAACTTTCAGAAATCTGTGTCTCTTGCAGTTCTGGTGACATCCAGAATTCGTTTCACAAAATACCAGTTCGTCTCAAAATAGTGAAAAACATTCGTTGGTTCAAGTATCAAATCAAGAAAGTTTCCTATTCTAAACATCCAACAAAAAATAAAAACAAGTGCATAAAAAAACGGAATATATATATATATATATATTTTTACTATGGAAATGGTGTATTTTTAATGTTAAATACTGCAATCTGCCTTGTACAGGTCACCAAGTACAAATTCCCTTAAGCAAAATTCACTTCTTTTTGTTAAGTCACAAAATGAGGCTAACTGACAAGCAATATAATTTTTAATAAAATGTTAATCCTGAAGGCATATAGTGCTAATAATTTGCAAGAATATAATATGGATTAGTTTAGAATTATGCATAGTCAGTTATTTTAGTCTATAAAAAATTAAAGTCATTTAAGCCTCCAAAAATTACATTTTTAGTAAATAATTTACATATATAAATACTGCGTGTCAATAAAATTCCACCCATTGAATTATTAATAATACTCAATATTCATCAAATAATTAATCTCCTGATGTGCCAAATGCCTATGAAGGTTTTCTAAACTACTACAAGAATGCCAGTATTATTGTTTAAGTATGCAAGAGAAGTAATGAAGGCTGCTACTATTGGAAGCAATGCTTAAGTGCAAAATGTAAGTAGCTGATTTGGTCAATGTTGGTTCCAAACCAAGCCAGATGATGCTGGCACAATTATATATTGCTTTTGTATATTTGTTACTTATATACAAACACAACCTGAAAACCATGTAAAAATTTACCCCCATGGTCTGCAGTTTTTTTGTATGCTTACAAAGTGTACATCCTTTCAAAATAAGAGTAATAACAACCACAGTCACCCATCACCAACTAAATGGATGTATCCAAATGCAACATTTAAGTGAAAGATAGGCACTTTACTTAATAAGTCAATAAAATAGAATTAACTTCACTGACAGCAAAATTAGAGTGCTTAACCTTTTCTGTTTTAGTTGTATCTCAGATTACCAAAACTTCAAAAATTATCTGACATATTAAGTATTTAGAAGAGTTTTATAGCAATAAATCAGACTCAAAACCAGTAATAGATAGGGGCCAGCTTTACAACTGTGTCACGGAGTCGAAAATCAATCATGAGCTTAGCTGATGCAGATTATAACTATTTAAAAAAAACTAAGATTCAGATACCATGCTGTTAAAAGAGTATACAAAAGTAGATATATATATATCAGAGAGAGAGAGAGAAACAAAATTATTTGTTCATTATCATTATTCAACAAGACATTCATAGACAGTTGCCTTTTTATAAACATTTCACTGCAGAAAAGTCAAGTTATACCAAATACACTAAAATTACTGTGACTAAATACATGCTTCAGATAAACCTCTAGCAAGTGAGACTAACATTTGCTCACCAGTCAGTCACTTTCATGTTTAAATTTTCAGCACTAATTCTTTAATTAAGCCTTTGTTTTCGCATTTATGATATTTTAACCTAAAGTTCAACAACAATAATAAAAACTACAGGTTTACAATAAAGTCAAAGGTAAATGTGCTGTCAATAAGCTATTTTCAGTCATATTTATATAATCAGCATAGAAAAAAAAGGCAATCACAGAGTTCAAAATAGTTTTATCAGGTATACAACCAACTTCTAACCCTTTAGCAACAGTCAATGGTAGGAGATGCTTGTTTCAGTTGTCTTTCTTTTTTAACTGACTTCTATGGAATAAACTCATCATCTTAAGCAGTTAACATCATTTAACCCTTTTGTACAAAAATACCACATCCAGAACCAACCACCTAAGCAAATTTTCAGACAGTTTCTGTCAGTTACAATATAAACCAGTTGTTTGATCACATTTTGAAAGACTTTACTCCACAAAAAATAAGAAAGAAAAAGGTCCCATCAAAACTGCTCAATAACCAAAGTTTTTGGGTAGATTTTCATCAAAACCACAAATCATTCAGTATTAATACATGTCAAAATTTCATAACTACAGTCAGAGGTGTCACTGACTTTACTGAAGATGCTGCTATGTCTTTATATTACTATTTTGGTTAAATGCTGTTGCATTTCACAGCAGATCCCAAATTGCTGTTGTGTCATATACCAATGTCTACATTGAAGACAACCTAGGTGAGGAAGTTTAGCACCATGGATATCCGCTAGAGGGCGTTGCCTGTTTTGCACCTTAAAGAGTACAACACTTCTGACTTTGGCAAGAAAATTCCTAAAAGAACTCATTTTCAGATGTGAGATGAAACTGGATTACCCAGAGAAAACCCAAATGATCAGCCGATGAAGATGCATGAGAAGGAACCATGTCCCAGAATAGAACTTGGGCCCTCGATCTTGGTAGTCCAGTAGCCTACAAGTGGGCCACCAGCCACCCCATCATCTCAAGTTATATTAGTGAAATTAGCTAATAATGTGATGCTAATAGGAAGCTATGATGATGTAGAAAACTTCTCCATTTCTTAAAAAAAGATGAAGTAAAGTTCTGCTTAACTATGTAAGTGTTAAAGACAAAAGTTGCCATTAAATAGATTGATGCCCCAATGGCTTAGTGTGCTGAAGCACTGGTCAAATTATATCAACGTAGGCCTGGGGTATGAGACTGCTGAAGCGACATGAACTTTCTAGAAATAGAAAGACTTAATGCAAAATAATAAGACTGCACTTAAGTCCCTCTCAGGACAAATGACGGCCACATGAAAATCACCAAACCAAAGTTACTTTTGAGATGTGGTAAAAGCGCAAACCAATCCTTCAGTTTCCACATATTGCACCAGCTGGTACAGTTTGATAAAACCAACTTAATAAATGTAGCACATCAAATAAACTAAAAAAAAAGTATGGTGATAAGTTCATTGTTTTCTCTCACTTATCTTTCATGCATATTCATAATTACTTTTAAAGTCATTATCAGCCAAAAAAATTGGTTAAAAAAATGGAAGTCCCATTTCTGTAAATTCTTATATTAAAAAGCTTTGCTTTTTGTTTTTTTTAAATACTTTACAAAATATCAAAAGTTATATAATAAGCCATGAGAAAAGTGAAAATATATTATGTATTAAAATGTGTGTGTGATGAAGCAAAAGTGTTCATCGTGTGATAAGGACAAGAATATAATTATAGTAGGTATGTCAGAACACACCCACACAACAAGAATCCCAGACTAAATTATTACAAAAACCAAAATTTAAAATACAAGCGGAACTAGGTGAAAATTACTTTAGAGTTTAAAAAAATTTGATATTCGTCATTCCAAAATAAGAACTATTCTGCATTGTGTGTTATATGGCATCATCTCAAATTAAAGGCATAAATGAAATGTATATCACAAGATAGTTTTACATTCTACTGTGCGATGTAAGTTTTCTTGTTTATTTTTACAACCAGATTAATCAAATTTTTGGCTAAGTGGTTGGCAAGTTCTTCACTATAAAGCAAATTACATAATCCATTTAAATTATTAAAGATCTCTATAATAATCTGTTTCATAAAGTGAGAAAATTGTTATATATATTATGGACATAAAGAGGGGAAAACTGCTGCAAATCTAACAGTATTAAACTGAACTGTTATGGCATATAGCCGCCAGAAAACTCTACAAATTTAATACTCAACTGTTAGAGGCTAAAATGCAACATGTTGCATAATGTACTCAAGCAAATGTCTATAAAATTAAACAGCTGCATATGCTGAGAATGGAATTGAGAAAAGTGAAAATGAAAAATATATTCGCTATCCTGATGCTGGGAAGAGATAACCTTCACCAGAAAATACAAGTGTGTGTAGATGTCTTTAATAAATTGCTTCTTCAGTTGTTTTGAGAAAGTTATCCAAAGAGCGACATAATATTAACTATTTTAATAAAGCATTCTCTGGACTATGAGGATGGAAAAGATAGAAATAAACTTTCATCCAAAATGGTAAATATTGTACAATTATTTCTTTTAATTCAGATTCCGGCCTATTCATGAATCCTACTTACAATGCTTCATAGATTACGCCATCATATAAAGCATAATTAAAATAATATATATTCAATCACAAAAACTAAATAAACTTGCTACTTCCTTGCTTGAAAACAAAGCTTTTTAAAATTCTGTGCTGCAAAAATTGTAAATGTCCATCACAAGTAGTGGATTATATAGGATACAGAAAATATGAAACTACAAATGAACTGCTAAAACAAAAACTACAAGTTTAATTCAATGTTATTGGCATAAAATTAACATAGGAAAAAGCAGTGATGAAATCTAAATTGCAAATCATATCTTCAGATCCCTAATTCTTATGGTTTTTCTTCTATGACAGCATACTAACACGTATACACACATTAAAGGTCCATTACTTAGCAGCAGTAATACGTTCCTTTTAAAACTCACATTTTATACGCTATCAGGTAGAAAACCATTAACTTTAAGCTAGATCTCTTGAACCTTCAGTGCACAGAAGCATTTTCTTCAGCTGAAGCACCTTAGTTTTATAAGTTTAAATTTTAACCTCCCCATATAGATTACTCTGCAAAAAATAGAGAGAAGAAAAGGACAAAGATAAATACAATAAAAATAATGATGTCGGTGACAAACCAAAAAGTACTAAGTTGGTAGTGAGAAAAAAAAACAATAAGTCAGAATGCTTTTTTTTTTTTTTAAGTTAGTGCACATGGTTAGTTTATAGTCACTAAAATTAATAATCTTACTGACAAAAAATGTTATTGTAAAAAATGATTTTTAAGAAAATTTACAGATGTCTGATTAAATTGTCACTTTCTTCAAAATGCAATGATATTAAAGTCAGCAAACAGATGATTTTGTACAATGTTGTATTTTCCCTTTATCAAAATTTTAAGTAATTTTTTTGTGATATAAAAATGTTTATATAAATCTAAATTATCAAAATGTTTATACTTTCCATCAAATAAACAAAAATCTTGTTTAAAATTTAATGTTATTAAAAATTAAAAATAAGACGGAGATGCTAATTGTCTCCCTTACTGCTCGCACTATAATTTGTACTGCAAGCAAACTATAAAATGGGGGTTACTAATTAGTTATAAGCAAGTTAATATTTAGAAATGTATATAACAACATTTTAAATTTATTAATTAAGCATTACAAAAGGGACAGTAAAACCACTTTAAATTGCAATCTTTGGCATTGTATTTTCATCTGTTTATGGGGTGTTCGTGGACAAGCCCACTTAATGTTTAAAATTAAACATTGCTTCTTTCCTTCATGTCACCCTAATCTTATATTTTTTAAGATTCTGGTTTTACCTATCTCTAAACTTATGACCTGCACATACAAGCAAAAAATAAACTTAATACAGGAAAACAATTTGGTACATTTCATATTATTACAAGGTATGAGAAAAATTGACAAACAATTTGTTGTTGTTGTTGACAGTGATGGCTGTGACAAACTACAGAACAAAATGAGAGAACTTGTGCACTACAAGTTGCACGACAAGGACATTTGTATCCAGCAACTTGCATCTAACAGCAATGCAACAGAACTATTACAAAGGCAAATTTCACTAGCCTCCATGCCATCAGATGTTCCAGATTTACACAACCCCGTTATTATGCTTTATTTTGACAACCACAGGTTGCTGATTATGCACAACTCCACCATGTTTGCATTGAGGTGGAAATTATTGAGCAGGCGGCAAGACTCTGCCATGACAAGCTATGTCATTGAATATAGACTTAATCAAGCACATTTGAGATCAGATAAACAAACAATTTCTGTAAAGCTCCTTGTCAGAATTTCAACAAACTGACAGTTGCAATCATAGGAAGGAAGGCAACACTTTTCCAGAAACAAACTTTCACATTTGGTTCACATGCTGCAAGTGTTCCATAAAAGATACACCAGATAGCACATTACTAGCAAAGTGCGAAATTCTAAATTTAAAGACAAATGCATATCTAGATGATATTTGGTTAATTCTTGTAACAAAAGAAAATTGCCAATAAAACCTTTTTTCTTCTTATAAATCTCTTTGGGTGTTTATCATCAGGCAAAATCTAGAATCAAAACTGGAGTGATCTTTAATTAATGTCCAAGTGTATATAATCTTTATTAATTTGAATTAAATTCAACAATTTAATAAATCTCAGGTAGCAAAACTTACAGGTAAATTACTTAAAACTGCTTTAAAATTAGATTTAACATTTAGTTTACCCCTGTAAACCTTCGTTAAGTCTACCAAGGAAAGGCTAGACAGGGGACTTCATACAAACCATAACAGCTGCTTGCTTTTAGTCAAAGATCTTCTTCACATGGCTATGCATTTAATCAAAAGAATAAACTACTCCAATAGTTATTAGATGATCACTATGCCCACAACTCTGTAAAAAAGTTACCTGATTGCTAATTTTACATTGTTCATGCGATAAATATTTTAGTTGAATTTTAAAAAGTAATGTTGGATGATTGGATGACCAACCAAGACTTTAGAAAACTCTAAATGCTGCAAGTAAGATAAAAATTTTCAAATGATTTGTTTTTATCTCCAGATCCATTTGACCTTACAAAAAAGAAAGGAAGGGTGAAAAGAAACTTACATCTAATTCGGTCTCAGATTCTGGCAATCCAAGGAGGCCCCCTTCTATTTCTTCATTCCTGCTTTTCTCTTTTTCATCTGCTGAAGACCCCATATTACTAATTGGCTGAGGGCGTTCTCGAATGATGTACTTTCTCGTTGAGGCACCAAAATGTATTTCACTATCTATTGGCACTTGCTGAGGTTTCTTTAATTCTAGTCTGATGTGGCCAATATAAGTACCATGTGCTGCAAAAAAAATTTGGTTTTCTATGCTTTTTTGATAATAAATGCCTAATAATTAATTATACTTTTACCTAAAATCTTACGTTTTATTATTATTTTTTAAAGTTAGGTTTTACAGCATTTTATAGTGTCAAAAAAATTAGAATACTGGCAAAATAAAAAAAACTTAAATATATTTATTTTGTATCTATTTGTACACTTACATGAGAACATGTTATCTGCTTTTTCAATACTACTGTTAATAAAAGTGTTATTCCAGCAAAAAATAGTAAACATTAGAAATTTGATGAAACCTGTATTAAAACAAAAGATATTAAATATGACAATGTTATCATTTCAAGGTGTCTGCATAATTATGGACCTACCAAGTTATTTCTATGATGTTATCATGTTCATCCATTTTGGTTGCTTACTTCTAATTTAAACAACTATTAGCTCATATTATGTTTTTGTGTATAAATGTTTATGTACATCTTTACTGATGATTGCTAGCACTAATTTTGGCTGACAGAATTGAAAATCTGCATAAAATTAGGCTATCTATCCATTATTTCCCTTCCCACTTACTACCAATGGGAAACTGCATGGTTGTTGCTGTTGTTACAGAGAATGGAGTCAACTGGCTCAGCCATGAAAGGGCTGAGAAAGAGAAATGGAACATGGAGATAGCTTGCTGGTTTGAAAGTCTGGAGCAAAGCCTTTCTTGACAGGTAGCCAATTAACTTCTGACCACACATCCTCTGCAGCAGTTGGGATTTCAACTTCTATCACCAAAAGATGGTTGAGAGTCTGGATTAGTTAGCTGTGTAGTAGCTAGAAAGCCTTTGCTTAAATATGGGAACAAGAAAAAATTACTTGACTTAGATATGAATGCAATGTAGTGTGGTCAATGAGAGCAGTTTTAAATATTTGTTTCCAAGTGACAAAATTATGTACAACTTGTTTAAATCAACAGTGTGGCTGTGGTGTTTATATTTTACTTATTCTCAAGTTGGACTTCACAATTTACTCTTTTTTGCACCTAAAAAAGAAGGAAAAGAAAGAAAATCTTTACATTTTTTTCAGATCTTAGTGATACATTTGACTACTCTGATAATTCTCTTTTTTAATTTAACATTAAATGTGAAATTTACTTGGTAGCCAACACATTTAATGTCAGTGACAAGTAAATTTTGTAAATATCAAATTTAAAAGTAACTGAATATATAGTAAAAATTGTTTGTTGGTATTTTACTTCTGAAAACTATACAAAGCATAACGGGATTTTCATGAGTTCCCATTGTAGAATATGTCATAATACCACCAGAACTCCACAAACTGTGTACTACTCTGCAAATATTCAACCCAAAATTTCAAATAATATAATTTTGAACTTTTATGAGCCTAAACTATTAATATCCTTTTGAATCTGATTTAAAATCATTTACCTAAGCTTCTAAGAAGATTTTTACATCTAACTCAAATGAAATAAAATGATACTGAACTGTGTTTACGAATACTAACAGATTTTTTAAAAGTTTTAAAACAAACCAATTTATTAGAATAAGTTCCTTAAAACTAAATTTTTTGAGCAAACAAAAGAATTTTATTTTTGTTATA
This sequence comes from Nautilus pompilius, assembly GCA_018389105.1. Taxonomy (NCBI): domain Eukaryota; kingdom Metazoa; phylum Mollusca; class Cephalopoda; order Nautilida; family Nautilidae; genus Nautilus; species Nautilus pompilius. Next base: position 193,514 of record JACATO010001128.1, on the reverse strand, counting down.
TAATAATCAATTAAAATTGCTTTTTTAAAAAAAAACAAACTTTAAACTGACATGGATTTCTTTACGATCTTTTTTTGGTATATTATATCAGTTCTAAAAGCGAGAGGCAGGCAGGCTTCATTTTTGATGCCTCTGAGTGAATGAATGATACTTCAATATTCTTCCATATCATCTTTTTGCGTATCTTTGAATCAAATTTTATTAACCTACTTTCATTAAATGCTACATAAGGCGTTTTTTACAAATATCAGTTATTTTAACATAAAGTCAACATACTGAAATAACTACACAAATAGTGTCCCATTTCTTAGTAACACCATCTATTTTTACAACTTACTGCTTCCAAGATCCATTATGAAAGGTCTTGTCAGATGTTTGTGCCAGAGAAGAGCTGCATGCACTCTCGAGCATGAAGCATGGTCAATGCAGAAGTCACACAGTTGTCGATTCCGTCCAAAGAAATAACATTTCTTTTCATCAATCATTAATTTCTGAAATAAAAATTAAATTTAAAAAAAATTAAACATTAAAATCAGTGTTTTCTTTAGCCTTAATTAGTTTTGTAGAGAGAGAGAGAGAGAGAATGAATGAATCTCAAAGCTGTAGAACACTCTACCTTTGTTTTTTTTTCTTGACAATGACAGTGGCCAAGAAAATTCCAAATTTTAATTTGACTGAAAAATAACACTGAGCCAAAATCATCTTGCATGAATTGCAATCATCACAGTCGGCCCAAAGTTAACCTCAATGTATCCTGCCATTCAGGAAATATTTATGGAGCAGTACAACCTATTTATGTAAATTTCTAACTGTAAATAAGATGAAAAAATTTGTTTTTGAAGATAAAGCATTCTTTCAAATGGCAACAAGAGTCAACTAAAATTTGAAAACTTTTAACCTACGAAACTGGATAAAACAGTTGTACTATTTACTGAATTAAAAAATAAAATGAAAAAAACACATTTTAAAAAGAAAAAGAAAACAGAGAGACAGAAGGCATAGAATTATTTTTATTAAGTATTTGGTAACTTGTAAAGTCAAAGAATACCAAGTTTCTTTTCTATAAGCTGAAGAGGCTGACAAACAATTTAAAACCTTTGAAACTTACACATATTTTTAATTTTAAAAGCCATGATTGTTTTAATAAATAGGAAGTATTGATTAAAAAATTGACATAAATCAGTTAGTCTCCTGGTAAAAAAAAGTATTAATTTTATACAGAACTCATGTAGTTTCTAACTGAAAAATAAGTTTATGTACATAAAAAATAAGTAAAGAAATTGATATTCTTTTCTATTCACTAAGTATAAAAATAATAAATATGTATTCTTCATGCCTGTATCATTTTTCCATCTTTTGTGACATCTAAGTGAAGACCTGGAGATGGTTTTCCTGCCCTGTAATCAAGATATTAAAGCAATATAAAACAGTTATTTTAAAAATGTAGAAATTCCTCTGTCAAAATATATTTTAGTATCTATTTTATTAACTACCATAATCTGTTTTTTTTTAAAAGATCTTCATGATTTTTAAGGAAATAACAAAATACTCTGTACATTTATAAATAAGTAAAAAGCAAATTGGTATTATCATAATTATGGAAATATTGGAATTTTCTAAATAGTTGAAATCGTGTCTTACAAACCAAATCAAACCAGTTACCTTTTTGTTTATTACATTAGTATTGTTACATCAACTGATAACTATAGACAACGAAAGTCAAATGCTCGTCAAACAGTTTTATATTCCCACCTGAGTACGAAAGAAAGTCCTGTATTAAAACTATAGGTTTGAACACGAATTAAGTGAACTAATCAGAGTTTTCAAACATGTCTCGCTTTCGTTATCATCATCAACAGTAGCATTATGAATATCCCTTTGAACAATAACATATTAGGAAGGGATCTTTCGTCGGCAGTCAACTGTAGGAAGATTTGCAGGCGGTGTCAATCACGGTTCGACCCGGAATATCGATTTGGGAATCGATTGGAGATCAAATTCGCCCAAACCAAAACCGAGCTGCGAGTGTCGTAGAGACGCCAGATCGTGCTTAGACCAACGTGGGTTCGAAACCATTAATGTTGGGCAGCACTGGTCGTGTAGCCGGCCCCCTAAAGAAGCCCCTACCTCGCCAGTGCTCCTGCAGCTGAGGTGATCGGGAACGAGAGACAGACGCATTCCTGTCGCTGCCCTACTGGTCGGCATTTCCTGCTTCTATCCGTAAAACTGAGCCCGAAGCGGGGATGGGACACCGGCTATTCCTGACCACGGACACCCAACACGACAAACGGGTTTACTAAACGCGATACATTTACAGTCCAAAAGAGTGATAATTCTTACTAACCATGAAGGAACTTCGAAATTGTTAACAAGCGGCTGCGACGCCATGTTTAGCAGAGAATTCTGGGATTACCAGCTGAAGGGAGGGAACTGCGATTAGCGGGCGGACGGACAGGTGGTTGTCGTCCCGCGACAGCGGCATTGGGGAGTAAGAGTTACGGTTCTTGGGCGACGGACGAATACCGGGAGCTGACTCCGAGAAATGTCTTTCGACTACCTGGGCTTCGCTTACGCGGCTAGTGTAGCCGTTGGCGGAGTTATTGGATACTTAAAAGCAGGTTGGTCAGCCATTCTGGTACTATTCCGTGCCATCATCATCATCATCATCGCCGTGACGGTGACGGGGGGCGGTGTTGTCTGTCTGTCTGTCTCTCCAGATTTATAATGGAACCAAAACGAGATGCCCCTTAAAAATTACACCAGGATACCGGATACTGTTCCTAGGATTTCCAGGAAATCCTAATAAATTTAGTATAAAGTTATTAAAACAAGACACACACACACACACGGTCGGGGCGTTTTAAAGTCTAAAAGTCACATTAACCAGGTCACGTGGGTCGTGGTAGTTAGTGATGGGGGTGGAATTAAGTCACCTGTTTTGTTGTTAACAGAGCAGAAAATTGTCTTAATTTATCTCGTCTCCTTCCTTGCATTCCAGTCTTTAATTCTGTACCTCGGTTATCTCTCTCTCTCTCTCTCCCTTTCCTCCTCCCCATCCCCCAGAGAGGCTGGCGGATTAATACATTTTGTTGATTGAGAATCTCGGTTGTTAGGGTTAAGAGAAATGTTTGTGGATGGGAGATACATTTTCCGAAAGACATTTCTGACTGGATATCCCACAAACCCTGTACTTTATGGCGAAACAGTAATTAAAATGTTTCCAAGTCAGAAGTAACATTTTATAATTACCAATCTAGGTAAAAAGAGAAAGACACACACACACATGTCTAAGGGTCACTCAAGCTAGCATGAGTGCACCCAGCAGGTATAATAAGACACACTGTTAGTACCATTTAATCTTCCATTTCATATGTTCTAAAAAATAAAATAAAGTCAGTACTTGGGTGGGGCACGCATAACGTTGTCTGGGACCATTGGTTGTGTGTGTGTGTGTGTGCTTTTTTTTTTATTATTATCAAAATCAAAGCTTAACAAAAGGGACGCCCTATGTTTCGTTGTAACCACAGTCACTCAGAACACTGCCAGTGATGGGAAATCTAACGTTATAATTCCTTTGTCTCGGATAATCTGGTGTTATCACTGTAGTGAGATTTCTTGGTGGGAGTGGGGGAATGTCACGTTGAGAGATGGCAGCAGCAATAATTTATTGAAGATAAAGGGTGGAGCAAAACACTAAACCTGATCTCAGAGTAGATCTCTCAGATCCTTTTGTCTTTCTTGGATTATAGCATAAACTAATCAGAGAACAAACCATCTATTATGAATTAGACCTAATTCTTGCGAAAACTCGTTTTTTTTTCTTATTTTTCTAAAAAGAGATATTTAAAATATATTAAAGATGAGGTGACAACTGACAGTCCAGTTGTTCTAGGGTGGAAGCCTTTGTTTTCACTCCAAGAAAAAAAGAAAATATTTAACTATTGTTGTTGTTCTCTAAGAATCCCACATCTGCCATGTATTTTCTTAAGGTTGAATTGAAGTATGAAACAGCTTTACAATACTTAATTTATATATATATATAATATTTTTTTTTAAGGCAGCGTCATTTCGTTAGCAGCAGGCTTATCATGTGGTTCTCTTGCTGCTTTTGGTGCCTACCAGTCTTCCGTAGATCCAAGAAATGTTGGCTTGAGCTTATGTAAGCATTTTAACTATATCCTTTTACTGAAAGTCCCATTTTACAAACATGTCACATCAGCTGTTGTTTTTAATGTTGTAAGTTTTATGCAAATTATCTTGCAAATCCAAACCACCTCAACTAAGGGCTAAGCCATAAAACTTGAATTGCTAAAAAATAATTTCAGAATTCTAGATTTCTAAAAAGCTTTCCCTGGTTTTGCATGAACAGTTTTGCTTTAACATTTTAGACTGAAGTTAGTTTGTCATATATCTCAATGTTTCCAACTCTTAATGATTAAGATTTAGTCTTTTAAAATTTGAAGTTATATGCCCCGTAAAGAAAGCAACCATGAAATTTTTTTAAAATTGATAGTTAAAATACAAAAACAAAAGATAAATGTTGTTTGTGGGGGGTCATTGCATCCATTAATCATTGATACAATTCCTGTTTTTGTCACAGTTGTTAGTCTGCTGCTGGCTGGATTAATGGGGTCCAGGTTTATCAACACAGGCAAATTTATGCCTGCAGGATTGGTCATGTCTATGAGGTATGTTCCTGCCTGCTTGATTCTGAGTCACTAGACTGTGCATGCTAGTCATGTGGCTGATGTGTTTGCTTTGCAATACGTGCTCAGAATTGAGCTCATCACACAAAAAACATCTGCTTTTTCAATACTTTAGTGTTAATGAAAAGGTATTATTCCAGCAAAAACAACAGAACATATAACCATTCGTGATTAATCACTATTGTCTTTCATAAAGCTGGTTACTCCCAAAATGTTTGAAGCGGTTGTTGCGCAGGGTGGTGTGCAAATAATCGTTTACAGAATGAAGTCCATTGGCTCAGCCATGGACTTAAAGGACAGAGAAAAAAAGAAAATAATGTAGAGCTTGAAGATAATTTGCTGGTTCAGAAATCTTGGGCAAACCCTTTCCTGACAGTCATTTAACTGTTGACCTCAAATTCTCTCCAACAACCATCCTCTACCACCAGAAGATGGTTAAGAAAGGTTAGAATGATTGGTTGAGCAGTGGGTAGAAAGCCCTTGTTTAGATGTGGTAATGAGAAAACTGACTTGACTGGGCTAAACAATATAAGAACTATGCGATGGTTGGATGAGAGCAGGCCTGAAATATTTGGTTCTTTGTGACAGTAGTGTTAGAAGAAATGCTGAAGGAAAGTATAGGGTTATTTAGCAATGAATTGATAAAAAAATTGATGGGATTCTCATGAAAGAGTTATCACAATATTCTGAAATTTTGTTCACTTTCCTGAATTTATAATTTGATAGATGATGAGTTTATACTGCAACAAGATAATGATTAAAGCACACTGCAAAGCACAATATGCAGAATCTTGCTAGAAAAGAATTGGAAGGACTTCTTAGCAGCATGGTTTTAAATGTGGGATGAATTAGATCAAAAGGAAAAGGTCCAACCACTATCATTCAGCTATCAAACTACTTTCAAGAGGAATGGAGATTACTTGCAAGATATTATTTTGAAATGTTACTTAACAGTAATTGTGCAGCAGTTATTTAAAGCTGTAGTTTTAATGAAAAAAAAGGGGGGGGTCAGTGATTAATCTGATTTTTAATGTTTTTGGCTGGAATAACACTTTTCCGTTACAATTAGATGTGGAAAAAAAATTTGCTTTTCTATGGTTAGAACAACATACATATCAATTCAATTACTTTCACTTTTTTCAGTTTGGTAATTCAGAACCACATCCTTAGTATTAAAAGGAAAAACTGTTTGCAATTGACTTGACAGAATTAAAGGAAACACTTTATTTCTCTACTCATACCTAAAGAAAATCAAATAGCTATAATCAGTAGTCAGTAGATCTGCTCTTTGTGGATTAGGTTGACTTTGTATATTTACATGTGACTGGCTATGTATGAATAATGTAACATTTTAAAAAAAAATAGTTACCACTGTTAAAGCATTGTCTCAACTAACCTGCCAAACATTTTTCAATACTATATGATGCATGCAGCCAGAGGTTTTGAGCTTATTCTTCTATATGTAAACTGATGATGAATTTTTTTGTTGTTGCAGTATTCTGATGAGTATTCGTGGTGCTGTACGACTTTATCAACAGCATTGGTGACAGAAAGAAAGCAAAACACATCAACATGGTAGCTTACTATGTAGAATCTTTTCTGTTAATAAATACTTTTCTTTAAACGTATAAGAAAATAATTTTGCAATATTAATACCAACAAGGGTTTTAGAAAGAAAGACCAAAACATAGCTAAAACAACAATAAATGGTCACTAAAAAATGTCTTACGCTTACAAAGAAAAATGAAGCTAGATTTCAGAATAGATATTCAAAATGTAATTGTGACTGCACATCTATTTAATTTATAGTGCAGATTATTATATACCTTGTTGCATAAATTTGTATATGATATTTTCTGTCTATTTACTACATTTTTGTTATTTTACTAAAGTAATGTTGCCATCTTTAGATAAAAGGAAATGACATTATTAGGATTTGGCTAATTTTAATGAGTGATGAACTGCTTAAGAAACGAATTCTGTAGTCTAGAATACGAGAAGCTATAATATCTGACTTAAATAACCACATTCAGTAAAGGTATGTGCCAAAATATGAAAGTTATATAGTAATTAAAAGATGCTATTGTTTGAAGCAGCATTTCTCAACCAGGGAAAAATGATATGCTATAATGCTTGATTTTCACATTCAGTTGGATTATGCGTATGCTTTGCTTTTTCTTTTTTACAGTACCATAGAATTTTTTCCAAACTGTTTCTATATTTTAAAAGAAATTTATGTAATTTAAATACAAATTGATTAAGGCACATTACAGATAAAGACTGCATATATTGAAACAAAAAACCCCAAATACTGATGTCTAGAAAATTTCAAATTTTTTTTTTTTTGTAGTCTTTATTATTCTCTTCATGTTCTCGGACTGCATTTTCTGAGATGGATGAGCTTTGTACTTTCTGCTTCTGGTAGCAACAGTGAAAGAAATTGTACCCTAAGTCAGATCACGCAGCCTCAAAAAGTCTGAGAACCACTGGTTTAACAGTCTTGGAAAGGTTTACTTTCAAATGATATGATGTAAAATTCTGAGTAAATAAATGAAAATATTGTTCCTACCCATTTTTTAATTTTTATTTTGACATTTTCTCTTCTGAAGATACAGTAGATTTTGCACCTTATTCACACCACCAAGCTTTTCAAAAAATCCATCCAGGCATTTTTAAGCTGTTCTAATGTTCAGATGACTGACTGCTAGCTGATAATCATGATCTTCATCCAAAGCAAATAAGGATTAGTTTGTGTCTGGTATATAATAAATACCATTGTTTTACCAGCTGAATATGGCATAGAATTTATAAAGTCTGAAAGGAAAATGAGTTCCGGTAGATGACACTCAGTTTTGTATGGGACAAAGTGGGAGCAGGGAGAGAATTGGCAAACAATCAACCTGCTGACACATGCCATAGAAACTAGAGATGCATATCTAAGATTTAAAAGGCAAGCTAAATAGACCAACACTCCATTCCACTCCATCATGGTGGTGACTGATAAGCAGGTTATCAGTAAGACATTACATTTGGAGTTAGGCAAGATGATTTGCCCAGCTAGGTATCCAATTACTTTTGAGGCTGCTTGGGAGGTGGGAGACCGCTGACCTTTCCCCTCCAGTTTTGGAATGTTTGTGAAACGGATCAGAATCTGACTGGAAGTGCAGCATCATAGGTCTAACCTCTGGCAGCAGCAGAACAAGCTAATGTTGATTGTAAGCTTCAGAATTTGGTGGATGAGTTTTTGGGTTGCCACAAAACTTGAAAGGCTATTGTTTGTTTTGCTGTGAATTCATTTATTCTTTACGCACATGACATTTCATCCAAAATTTCAATATCTATCAAGTTACAATTGATCTGCATACAATTATTCTTGAATGATAGCATATGTGATGCCATGGTTTGCAATGAATTTATTTTATGCGCATTAGTTAGAAATGGGTTAAGATTCTCTGCAGACAATAGAATACCTCACTGAAATCATTTACTAAAATAAGCCCATAAGATGTTATCCGGTTTAACCTAAGGTACAAAGGTCGATCTCTGATAAAATTATTAAACCTAAGTGCAAAAATTTTGTGTGCCTAGGAGACAACCAATACGGCAGCATTAATTCAGCAAAAAGCCATTAAATATAACAATCACTCGTGTTTTGCATAATTATGAACCCAGCAAGTTATTTCTCGGAGTGTTAAATTTAGTTAAAATCCAAAATCATGATGATATGTTCAAACAATGCCCTGAGGAAACTACATAAGAGTACAACATATCAAGCGCGCTCTTTTGGAAGCATATAGATTTGTATCAGTTCACCAACCAAATAACCTGTGAAACCACCCCATATATTCATATTTACCTATGGCAACCTTTTACTTTTTGCCACCCTCTTCCAACAGACTGTCATTGGTTAGAGCCAGTTTCATTTCTGATTTTGGAATTGTACCAGTGGAGTCGCTTTTTCTTACCTGATTTGTTTGTTAGCTGTTACTCAGCTAATCAACCGACCCTCTTTAACTATCTTTTGGTGGTAAAGGCTGACTGTTACAAAAGAATTGTGGCCAGGAGTTAACTGGTGACCTGTCAAGAAAGGCTTTGCCTTTAACTTCTGAACCAGCAACTTATCTTCATGTCTCATACTTTATCTCTTAGCCCTTTTCGTGCCTGAGCCAACTGATTTTATCCAATAAATGGTTTGTTTTCCCACTCCCAACTGTGTAACTCAAACTTCCTCCACGTGTTTGGAATCAAGCAGTTTTATGAAGGATAGTGATCAATAGCCTAGTTTCATTATCAAATTTCGTTTTTAAGGGATTTTTTCATATGCCAAAAATAAAAGCAAAAGTGGTTATTAAACAAGGCCTATTAACATGTACACAAGTGCGCGCTAACGATCACCCAGAAAAAGTAGCAAGAAACAATATCAGATGAACATAAAAACGTTTAGTACAAACTAAATTTAACAAGTCAATATTTATGCATAAAGCTTTAAATATCACCACAAAAGTTTGTACACCGATATATACTTCCTCTTTAAATAGTGGGATAATACATTTTCATTAACAAGTGTTGAAAAAACAGATAATGTACATACAACACAGCTATGCCTGAAATATTCCAGATAATGAAGTGAAAATGTTTAAAATATAGACGTTAGGTTGTTACAAAAGTTTTGTCAGTTTTTATGCGTTAATTTTTTTTCAAGCTTGTGAAGGTGTATGTAGATAAGTTGTATATTGTTTTGTAGCGTGTGCTTTGGTATACATTATGCACAACCTACTTTTTTAGAAATAAAATGGATATTTGTTTCAGGGGTCTGAGTGAAACTTGAATAGAAAAGTTTTTCGTACCATCTTGCTTCACGAGTTCAGACTAAGCCACAAAGCAAGAGAGACAACTCATAGCATTAAGCACGCATGGAGAGAGGAGTCAGCAAATGAGCGCACAGTACAACGATGATTGGCAAATTTTCAATCAGATGTGAGCCTCAGAGATAAGGAACGTAGCTGGTCCTTCCAGCTGTGTTGACGACCATCTGAAAGCCTCAGTTGAAGACGTCCAAGAAAAACAGTGCAAGAAATTGCTGGATAGCCTGACGTTAGCACTACAACTGCTTCCCGACATATTGGCACAATCAGCCAGGTGAAAAGATTTGACAAGTGGGTGCTTCATGAGCTGAATGAACAACAAAATCATCAATTGGAGATCTGCACTTCGCTTGTCATCAGAAACAAAAACAACCCATTTCTAGACCGAATCATTGTGTGATGAAAAATAGATCCTTTACGACAGTCGCAAACGTTCAGCACAGTTGCTCAACAGAGACAAGGCACCTAACCACATTCAAAAACCCAACTCCATCCCAAGGTCATGGTCACTATCTGGGGGACTGTAATTGGTGTCATTCACTATAACTTCTTGCAACCTGGTGAAACCACAGCTGAAAGGTACTATTGTGAATTAAATGTTCATCAGAAGCTCTCCTAACGACAACTGGCATTGGTAAATCAAAGAGGCCCAATCCTGCTACATGACAATGCTTGTCCTCATGTTGCAAAAGTGATTCTTCAGAAACTGAACACATTAGGGTACCAAGTTCCCCCTCACCCAGCCTATTCACCAGACCTTTCTCCCACAGATGACCACCTTTTCAAACACCTCAACAGCTTCTTGCATATGAAATCCTTCTCCAATCATTCAGCAATTAAAATTGCCTTCCAACAGTTTATCACTTCCAGAAATCTAGACTTTTTTCAAAATGGTATAAATGTGCCTGTAACTTGTTGGCAGAAAGTGTATTGATTGTAATGGAACTTTGATTAATAAACTTCACCTCTGAAAATGATACGAAGTCTCATTGTTGCAATAAAAAAAACTGACAAACATTTGTAACAACCTAATAAAATGTGCAACATTAAAATTTACACGTTCGTGTTTTTTAAATTACACAACATATAATTGCATATAGAAAATTGCAAATTACAAGAATACTTATATTGTGCAAGCGTTCAAGAAACAATCACTAGATTTTGTTTTAATTTTTCATTAAATCTCTTAATGGTCATAAAAAGTGGAAATGCTGCTGCTTACTAATATAGTGTGAATGTAGCAATGGAATTATAATTTTTAGCAAAATAAAAATTTAGTCAAATAAAGGCTTACCTTTCATTTGTAAAAATAGTTTTGTTAAGTATCATGTGAAATAGAAAAATTATTAAGAAAATGATTTGGTTAAATTCTGAAGTTACTAATTACTGGTTTACCATTTCTGGATTTGCTTCTTATTTCAGGAATTCTAACTATTTCCTCTCTATTATTCTTAGGTGACAGAATTCATCATAAATTGTTATATAAAAGAAGTGTTTAAAAAAGACTTCAGTCATATAGATGATTAGACTGTTTGAATAGGTGTGTTGAAGACCAAGCTAAGAATCTAGTAAAAGCTGTTTCCTTAATGTAGGGGAATTTATGGATGAATTTCATTCAGGTTCTAACAACAATGAATGCTGTTACCAGGCAGATAATATCTAGTTTACTACTATGCCTCTTTTTGACAATACCTATTTGCTACCACATCGGTCATGGATAGAATACTAGGCAACATTAACAGCTATAGGGATTCAGTATTTACAGGTCGTCAATAAACTACCTTGGCCAATAAAGAATGGAGATCTCAGTCACATAAAAGCATTTGTCAAACTTTCCCAGGTCAGAGAATGAAAAAAGTATCAAGTACCAAAGAAAAAGTTACCACAGAGGATACATCTGATGTTGAAAGGATTTGTAAATCTGACACTTAGCAAAGCATTTGTAACAGTTGTCAGTATTCTTACAGAAGTTTAGATGCAATCTTACACAAAAATGACAATTTGTAACCAATAATGGGATTCAACAATCTCGGTGATGTTCAGACATGTTTCATTAAGGCAACTTTAAAATCAGAATGTTACACTACAACTGTACTCAGATATTTAAGAGCCTTCTTAAACTGATAAAATGAGTGCATGTTTAACTTGTGTAGGGATATCAAATATTTGTGTAGTAATTTTAATTCATTAAATCACCTAAACATGAAAGATATTAGAGAAAAATAACAATCATTAAAATAAAAATTATCAATACACTCAACCAAATTTTTATTATAGAAAGTTATACAGACAGTTTTACATTACATTAAAAACTCGACAGCTGCTTCAATTCTTCATGTTCATATTACATTGAATTTTAAAAAAAAATTAGAATGGTGATTTCCTCAAATCTGATTAATATAATGAATGGGAACCATTAAAGAATATTTTTGCCCATTTCAACATTTTAAATTAACTACCATGAATTTCACAATAAGTGTAAATATAAAGAAACAAATGCATGAAACGTTCTTCAGCTCACTATTGTCTGCGAGTTGCTGTGTTCACTTTGATGGCATTTTGTCCTATTCCTTGTGCATACTGCATTTCAGACAACGCTCTCTGTTGTTCTTCTGAACAAGAAAAGCGGACAAATCCAAAGCCTTTGCTTCTTCCATTGTAATCAGTAATCACTACAAAGAAAAGAAATTTTGCAACCATAAATACCAAACAAGAAACAAGTGTGCATTCATAAAATTGCTATACACAACAAATGATATGAACACCTGAAAAGAAGAGACTGAAGTTGTCCAAAATTATGACCCTTTTCAAACCATTTATCAGGGGTAAAAGAGAACAGAATATACAAATAATCATCAATATGGTTACATTTTGGTAAGCATCTCTCCTATTAATAGAAATGTAAAATATTATTCACCACAATATTATCAAATTTAAAGCAAACTAATACCAAATGTTGTGAATATTTTGTTTTCTTTATGACAAGGCTTAAATATAAATAACTGCAGAAAATTGTTGTAAAGATCTTTCATACCTAATCCTGAACTAAAAAATTCTAACAAAGACTTTAACACTCAGAGTATGCTCATATGCTTATGGAGAATAGATACTGATCAGACAAATTAGTCCTGTAAATATACATTAAAAGTTTTGCAGGCTGAAAACATGTATGGGATTACTCAGTCAGGATCAAAGTGGATGGGTAAACTGCTTTCTGAAAATCTCAGTCAGACATTGATGCATAAGAGAAGAACAAAGCATTCTGACAATTGTTTCCAAAATAACCAACACATGAAAATGATCAGATTGAGGAAATTGAAGAACCCACTGCAATGTTATCTAAGATTAAACATCATGCAGACCACACATTTTTTTTAGCAATAGTCAGTGCATAATCAAATGGCACCATTCAGATGCTGCTGAACTCTATCAAAAATATTTAAAGCCAGGAAGGACTGCTGTAAGCCACACTCGTTATTTTTTAAAGATAATTATTAATCTGCAGCAATTCAATAAGGTAGGCACTTCTGTTAGTACTCTAAAGAGTCGCAAACTATATGCTGCTAATCTCTTGCAGTATATCTTGCACAACTTAGCACTTGCTCTCTAATTTACCATGTTTCCGCACGAAGAGAAAATTTTAATTACCCATATAGCATGTTGTACTTTAATTTTGTTTTAGCTACTCTGTATCACTGCAATTCTGCGTGTTTTTGCTACACACACCACCTGGTCTGGGGGAAGTAAATCTTGAAGCTAAATTTTGTGGTCCAACAATCTGGATTTTCATTTATCCGAATAGATTTAGTGGAAACAAAGTTGTTTGAAATAATGAAGTTTGACAACCAGTGTCAGTTATATTGCAATACTTGTTAACAGTGTACAATAAGTATGAACTACAGTCCATGGCCTGCTTTCTATGGAATTGTGTTTTAATTACTGAAATGCAAGGTAACCCCCCTCGAAAACACTATTACTCTTGCCCAAATCACATCCCATACCACGACAGACAGCCAGTCAGATTCTGTCATGGCTTGCAGATGGTTTAACAAAGATTTCTGTGCTGGACAGCAGCAATCCAATAAATGACCAATGTCTTCAAACTGTACACCAACATTCCATTGCCTACCTATGAACCCTCTTTCACAATCCTTTGTTTGTGGCATGATTGTCTGTAGAATGAGGCTTGAAATGATGTTCTTATTATGCGACTTCTCTCTCTCTCTCTCTTTTTTTTTCTTTTACAGCTACTTTGAATTAAAGAATTTTCAAATTCTCAAAAAAGACAAATAAGTATTGGTGGCTATGGAAATTTTATTTGTGTAGAAAATACAAAACTATTAACAACTTCTTACCTTTGGCTGCTATGCAGGAAGGATACCACTGAGAAAATCCAGCTAGCAATGTTTGATCATCCACATCTTCTGACAAGTCTCCCACAAACAATGAATATTCTGACCTTCAAACAAATATTAAGTATATAAAACTATGACCATACGTTAATTTACAATTTCAATTCAAAAGAGTATATAGAAAACACCCTCTTCAAACCTATCATGCAGCTGATGGACATGGGTATCATTAAAATCTTTGAAGGTCACTACCATTTCTCTGTATACACCTGTCTCAATAATGACCTACAGCTTTGAGCACTGGTTACTGCGAAAAACACTTCTTGATGCACTTCAGGCAGCTAAGTCTTGAGTTGCTGTTCTCCAAAAGACTGTTTACAAATACTATAGAAAGGAGTGGTTTATACCTGCCACAGAAAGTGCTAGGCTGGTGGACATTAATGTGCTGACATTGCCATTCCTGATAATGACAGAAGAATTTGAGGCCATTGTCAAGTTCGAGTCACATGAAGACAGCAAAAAGAGCTTACAGATGTGGAACTGGTAGGTAATTGCAGCTGTTAAGCACTCAAAGATTAAAGAGTGATAACAAGATTCTGCATCAGAAAATAAACCCAATGAATCTTTTCTTCAAGAACAGTCATGTGCTGTTCAGAGAATGTCAGAATTGTGGCTTTAAAAATTGGCTATAAAGCTGCATACAAAATTGTGAAAATCATAAAAAGCAGACAGCCTTGTATTATTAATTTTAAATTTGTGCTTCAGCATTGATTGTAAGAACAACCGTAATGTTGTAGTATAGTATTATATGCATATGCCTAATACCTTTTGTTGATTTTCACAAGGGTCTTGTAAACAGCTGTATATTTGGGCATTTCATGTTAATTTTTAACATTGTATCAAACAAATTTAAAACATTTTTAGCGTCATGCTTCTACAATTACAGTATACAGGGTTATTTAAAAAGAATGAAACGATTTCATGACGCATTACTTTAGTTCTCAAGCATAGTCATGGAATGGGTCAGTGACCATTTGAAAGAGGAGTTGCTGGCAACGTTCAGTTGTTTGTTTACCCTCAGAATGGCGAGTCCTCAGCAAAAGGCATTCTGCGTTCTCGAGTTTGCGAAAACAAAATCGGGTGTCACGGTGCAGCGTGATGGGATATGTAAAAGATCGCGTTTATGATCCACCGCTACCCACTAACCTCGATGACCTTAAACACTGAATAACAACGATCAACTCAGTGGATCGTGATATGCTGATACACGTCTGGGAGGAATTCTCTTATCGCATTGATGTTGCTCGTGCTGCAGGTGGTGGCCACATTGAACACTTGTAAGACAGGAAATAAAACTTGATTGTGAGTAGAATACTTGTGACTTAGCTGGAGTTTTCTATTGCTTTTCCTTATTAAAATATTGCGTAATGAAATCGGTTCATTCTTTTTGAATAACCCTGTATATTGTTGCTCTCTATACATACAATTGCAAATAGTGGCTTTTTGTTTATTGGCAACTTCTGGATGACAACTTTTTGTTGGGAACCAAGAGGATGCTAGTAAATAGTATCTAGTGTATATTCATCCAGTTTTGTATTGCAATATTTCCATCAGAACACTACTTTCATAAAGAATAAACCACTTATGCCTAATATTATGACCCTTGTACACTGCAACAAATTTTCAAAATCTATAGTATATTATTTCTTTAAAACAATAAATCAAAGTAATATACTGTTGTTTTAGGAATTATGCTGCATTTACCAAAAAGTGTTACCATTTTTTTTAAAATCACTTACATAGCCTTTTCTTTGATAATATAAACAAACTTTAGCAACATTTTTTGAATTTTTAATATTAATTTTCTAATAAAAAGGTTTTATAGAGTTTACTTTTTGTTTGATAAAATGTTTAAAACTTTAAAATAATTCATTCAATATATTATTAAAGAATTAAAGTGATTATTTTTATTGTTATATATTTATTTTAAACTTCCTTAAAAATATTAAGTTTATCTTTAAAAGTAAAACTCCAAAGCATACAGTGCAGTAAGCATTTCCAAACAATACTGTTTTAAAATGCTGGATCATTTGAAATGATTTTTGTAAATTAACCATAAACCTTCAAATGAATCAAAATCATTCTAAATTTAGCATCAAAATCCAGACATTTAATTTTCTAGAATGATTTCTGAATTCAGTTGAAGGGGCTGACTTATTCGTTTTACTAACAAAAAATCATTCTTTTTACTTCAAGTTTTGGTCTGTTTCTTTATTAGTCTTTGACATTTAGTTTTAAAAACATTTAGTCTGATTTTAAATTCTAAGAAAAAAAAAAATTAACTTTTCGTGGGAAGGTGTTTAGTGAGAGTAAACATAGACTAAGCTTGAAACAAGAATTGTAATATTAACGGCTAAAAGTAATTTATGGCCACTGCCACTAACTACCAGCCTAGTATAGGCACATCGAGAACTCTCTAATGGCCATTTTTAAATGTTTTTATTTTAAGAGTTTTCTGGAATACTGGTAAATTCATAAAATTCACTACCATACTTCTTTATAGCCTATCAAGCATGTTTTATAAAATCTTGCCTGTCTATCTGATGCACATTAATATTTAACTCTGAATTTGCTAATAAAAGATTTCAGCTATAGAAATGTGCTGCTGTTAACCAACAAGTCAATCTCTGATAGTGAGGACAGCAGCACAAATTCTCCTCAAGTTTCATAATGTTGATGCAAATGTGAAACTTGTTTACCCAAGATCCACCAAATTCCAATGAAATTTGAATTTTTTTTTTGTTTTATTGAATTCTATTAGTTGTGATTCTTTAGCATTGCAAAAATACCATTTTTCTGAGGAAACAAGCAACATAAATGCTATTACCATTGCACTGACTGCTCCAGTAAGGCATATGGGAAGTTCCACCAGGCTTGTTGTCTGCTGTGAAACCACTACCATCTTTTTTGATTATATCTAACAATGCCTGAGAATTTGACTATATATTTTTCAAGCAAATATTTTTATGCAAAGCAGATCTACCCAGGTGCAAACATGGAAATCCAAAGATATACGGAAAATTAACTTACAATAAATACTATTTATTTCATCATTATTTTAATTGCCTTATTAAAGACCCCATGTACATTGTTTTAAATTGATTTTTTCAATGACCAGCCTTCTATGCTACAATGAAAATCTTACAGACACAAGGCTTTCTCTCTCATTGTGACCCTAAAGACCCACCTGGTGCCAAGATAATCACTTTAGCTGTAGTCATCTTAAACTGACAACTGCATTAGATAAGTCGCGAGCCCAGCAGCCTTGATTTCGCACGCTACAGCCAAAGTTTAATTATAATCACATTTTACGTACACACAGACAGAAAATAACCTGTAGAATACAGATGGATTTTGAAAAATTTGTAGTGGGTGCACACATACATACAATAAATACTGGAAAGCAAAGGAAAAAGTTATCTTACTCCTAGATGAGTTAGAAAACAGAGATCAAAGAATTCAAACAAGAAAACCAACCTAGAATATCCTGAACCATAACCGGAACCGCCATATCGCTGCTGCTGCTGCTGCTGTCTTCCTCCTCTGCCATCTCTCCAACCAGTATATCGTCCTCCACGACCACCACCACCACCACCACCACCATATCTAGAGGCACCACCCTCACCTTCAACTTGGTTAGACTGAGGGTTAAAAATGTGAAGTTTTTAAAAAATATGTAGCTGCCCATTGTTATGGTGGTCACCATCATACTTCATCAGCCCATCACATCCCTTGTGTTTACTCACCAATTTTCAAACAGTCATTATTTACAAAAATAAAAATTTTGTTGGTTAGTGCTTCACTAACAAGTGGAGTGTTCGGTCAATGTGCTGAGATTGAGACACTTTCGCAGGTAAGCCAAAAATACTTGGCCACAAACTCACATTATTATATTAACTACAGGGTTCATATAGAGCTGGCAAAACCAAAATTCAAGGACAAAAAAATTAGAAGACATGTTGTGTAGATAAATCCAAGAATCCTAAACCTAGCTCTTAAGATCCACACTGGACTATAGACCTAATCACAGTACAGTACAATTAAACCATTAGATGTTTTGGGAATTAAATTATCTCAATTTCCTTATACATCATATCTTATATTAAAGCCCAACTTCCTTCCAATACACAAAGAAATTAGCAGAAATTTCCTTGGATGTGTAGCTGTTAAATTTTTTCCGGCATGTTCAGCATGTCTTGAATCAATTAGTACAGTTTCACTAGTATATGTAATAATTGTTTTATACTGAAAACTATAGCCACCGAGTCTGACCAAGGAATAAATTAGCCTTATATTTCTCTCTTTTAAATTTTGACTAAGTAAAACTCAGATTGGCTCAGCTACTTTTGACTGAAGATGCACTTACTTGGCATCATGCAGCCTATGAAAGGTTGAATGCAACAGGGAATATGATAAATTTGTACTGATAGCTTTGTTAGCATAGAGAGGTAACCATCATGTGATTGCAAGCAAGTGAAAATAATTAACCTTACAGAAAGTTGCATTTGGAGGGCCTCTCCACATAAGTCTGGTATGAAAACAAGGCTATAGGTACACTCCAGATATCTATTTACTTCACAACTATATTATTTCACTCAGTTGTTTTAGTAGTTAGTTTTCTCAATTTTATTCTGGGGACCATTGCTATGATTCTAAGCTTTTTTAAAACTGTACAAACCCTCCAACTAGCATAAATATAAATGAAGCATTTAAAGTTCATATATTATAATGTATTTAACAAGTTAAATAATTAAACATATTTAATGCTGAAAATGTCTGACAAATACTTGGAATTCCCCCCTATTAATTTTTATGATCATTTTCTGCATTCCAAACCTTTAATAAGAATTAATACAACAGCTTGGCTGAAGACATTTTAAAATCTATCTATCTTTTAGATTTCATCCAATACAATTTCATTAGTTTAAGTCTGGTAAATGTGGTGCCAATTATAAGTGAGAATTCAAAGTTTTTTGCATAAATAATTCTGACAGACTTAAAAGAAGTTTTTTGCATCATTTTATTGCTATATGAATTGACCAACCAATTGTAAACTCAATATGGTGTGCCTCCCAAGTATATTAAGATAGTTTTGCTTGTTTAGGGTATTCTCAATTTCATAAAGATCATTATGTTGCAGGCGAAACCACCCCAGGTGTTTCCTTATCCAAGGTTAACATTACAATGCAATCTATTATCATCCCATACTTTCAGATCTGCAAAAGGACAAACTAAGATTTGATCCAAATATTTCAAAAATTTTGATTCATCATTCTAGATCACCTGTTTCCATTAATCAGTTGTCCAATATTTGTGCCCTTAAGCTAAAGCATACCCCCACCTTGCCTTGTTTAAAGGCTTTAATAGAGGTTTACTTACTGCTTTCCTCCCAATTAATCCAGCTGCTTTCGGCCATCTTTTAAGAATAGCTCAAAATATGGGATTAATCTGTGTAGCATTCAAAGCAACAATTTATCTTGAAGTTGGCCAAGCTTCTGTTACAATGCTTATGACCACAATCCTTTCCCATTCAAGACCAGCAAAGCCACTTAAGTATTGACTAATAATTTAATAATCAATTCTATTTGTATTATAGATGGTACACGCAGAAGGGTTCTGGTCCACATCTAGCTAGTTATATCACTTTGTTTTCCTGTAAAAGTGACTCTACTAACCAAGCAATTTGGATTACATAGTACATCATCTACATATGTTAATACAGTGGAACCCGCTTAACTCGACATGCCGGGGACCAATCTTTTCTTGTCGACTTAAGCAAACTTTCCTATAAAATACATTATGTACTATGTAGGCTTATCATACATCCCGGTTTGACCAGGACTGCCCAGTGTCCTGGCCAGTTTGAATTGTTGTCCTGGTTTTTTTGAAAATCTGGAAAAATTTTCTTTTATTATGATTTTTATCCTGGTTTGACAGCAAAGGCACAAAGCAGTGATACTAGTTAGTCTTTAACTAGCGCTTTATGAAACTCTTTTACTGTTTGAAAAAAGTAGGTCACTGGGGCTCTGCTCTCAGGCTGGTTCGAGTTCCTGCCTTGACCAGTATCTCTTTTAGTTATTGTTCTGTACTTTAGTCAATGAAACAATACACAAAAGTCGATATGCAGAGACAAAAGGTTAGTTTTTCTGTCACAAGTCATCGCATTTTTTGTGAATGAGTTAGCTGTGCATGTTTTGTTAAGGAGTCATTAATAACTCATTATTTTCACTGAAATTATAAATGGATTACAAGTCGAGATGTCAAAATAAAAGGTTAGTTTTTTATTGAAATATGCCATTTGGGACTAAATTTTAAAGTCGATGTAAGTGGGAATTTTTTATCCCGACGTCGACTTAAGCGGGTGCTTTTAGTAATAAAAAGGAGCACGTGGGACCGGAACTTGATAATTTTGTCGACATAAACAGTTTGTTGGCAGGTTTGACTTAAACGGGTTCCACTGTATTATCAATGTGATGAAGAGCAACACTAAATCCTTTCTTGTTGATGTCTCAAGTCATCATACCTCTGATCATCATATAGTGGTCGGGCAGTGATAGAGATATGCTGGATACCTGGATATGAAAAGTGACAAAGTCATCAAGTAGAGTTCAAGCTATCTGTGGCCAATCAGCATGCCACATTTTCAGTTCAGTGGTCAAGAGATTGATGTCCATGACAATGCCAGCTCAGTGAAAATTTTCAATTAGCTGATACTAGATGATTTCTTCCACCAAATAGCTAAGGAGACTAACTGCTATACACAGACTAAGATGACAACACCTAGATGGACATCACTATCATGATGATGAAAGCTTTCCCATCAATAAATATCATGGGTCGCCATTCTGTGCTGTTCAATGAGGATTTTTAGAGTGAGAACAACAGATTTAGTGTCAAAAGTAATGACAGTAAGGAAATTTTAAAAGCTTCAATCAGTATTGCCACCTCATTTTTCTGCACTATACGTTGAATTTTACCTTTCATTTTCTGGACATATTTTATTCTGTGTGTTGTTATTTGAATCATTCCAGGCCTTAATGTATTTTAATAATTTTAAATCAGGTAGATGCATCTCGAGCAGCTATCTTGGAAATTGTCTAAATGTTTGCGCCTGTAATATATTTCATTTCCGAAAAGGGAAAGAATTTTAATGACGTGATCTTTTTTTTTTTTTTTTAAGTGGTTTTTGGTCTTCCAATTCTACTATGGCCAAGGTCAGCACTAGTCATTTTATAACACTTTAGTTTTCTTCAAATTTCTGTTAAGGATATTACTTCCTTCCTGTGTAACAGTTCCTTTGCTGTTCAATTAGTAGTTGTTCAGTCTTCTTCATCACTGCTCCTTCATCAGTTATACAGTTCAGATTCATATTAATACTTATCACTTACATCTAAATAGAAAATATAGCACTTCTTGGAGAAAAACAATCACAAGTTATATATAGATATTTTCATATAAATCACTTAATTTCCATTGGTTACAAAGTATCACCGGTTTCAGATGGACCTATGATCCACATACTTAAATTTCTTTTGATAGAATATCAAACGCAAATGCTTATTTGACCATAATTTTGATCCCGCTGTTAAGTACAATATATCAAGTAAAATTTATCGTATATCAAACTTTAACTAGTAATGCATAGCAATATGCAGGGAGAAAATGTGTCGTTCAACTAGAATCATCCTTCAAAACACTGATTACAGATTTAAATGCCACCTGAAATTTCCAGTAAATGTTTTCATAGCCACGACATACAAAATCCCACATTGTTTATTCCCAAAACATTAAATATCTACATCTAAGCCAGACAATGGAAATAACACTAAAGACTGGGGGGGGTTCATACTTTGCTTCTTGTATTTTAATACAAATAAAGAATTTGAAGTTTTAAAAATCCTTTATGCCATTAACCGATCTAAAAACCAGCAAAAGCTAGCAATATTCCACAGTAGCTTCCCTCAATCAACAGGAGTTTGCCACCTAAAGAAATACTAATTATATAGCTGAAGAGAGAACGATACTGTAGGCAGGATGTAAAACCAACGAGAAGTGGTAGAGTCCTGGCTGGTAGGGGAGGTCTACAAGGTCGCTTACGTTCGTAATGGTCGCATAACCTAACCGGTCGCGGTCCTTGGGGTCACTTCATAGCTAAGGGGGCGAAGGAGTCGCCCAGGGGAGCCAGCCTGGAGGAGGAGACCGGGGAGGTGGGATAAAGGAAGGGAGGGAGGGAGTCCGTCCGTCCGCAGTAGAGAGGCAGGCAGGCAGACATCATGGCGACCGGAGCACAATATGGCTCCGTCACAATCACCGCCGACCTTCCACACACCACAGCCTCCTACACTCACAACACACCGTTACGCCTTACTAGGTATTCGAAAACATACATCACCCATCCACGACCGACTGCTGGACATACTGGACAATTTAGCTTTCTCTAAACCGTCAAACGAAGAACAAAATCAGCCGCTTCCACAAAAACAACGAAAACTTCTCCTCTTTTTGGCAGAATGCCGCGCTGCTTCCAACCGCAAACGGACTCCGTTGCTGTTGCTCTGTCCTCACCATCATCTACGATAAACGATGGTTTTCGACTTCTAATTCCATCAAATTATCCAAATCTAAATTGTCTTTTATAAATTTCCTATTTTATTGGAAATAGTTATTTTAGCAACAACCAGATGCGGGCTCGGGGTGTTCGATCTGGATGAGACAGAATTCTTGGGAGATCTCCGGCTTAAATGTCGCAAACGGAGAAAATCGCTGCAGACGCAGATACTTTCGTCTGATCGATGGAAGCAGATGCATAGAATATTTTATTAGGAAAGGAAAACGGTTTTGTTGTGACGATTGTAAGCCAGATCGATTGATCTCGGACCGTTCGATACGTGGTAGAGACGATCGTTTGTGTCAGTAAATCACTGGTTTGGAAATCGGTGCCGGGTGGGAAAACTGATTAAAGGAAATCGATTATCGACGGAGGGGGGAATAGAACGAGACTGGGAAACGGGTATTTAAAGGGCCGGTGTTGAGGAGGAGGGAGAAAGATGAGCTACAGCGAGATCTGTGCCCATTTTTTTCAGTTCTCTCAACACCTACACAGCCGGGGGTCAGATGGTACACACACAAAACGACCTATTCCCTACTACATACGAATGGGGGGGGGGTTATGGAGGAGAAGATGCTCCTCTCTTGAAATGTATCCTTGTAGGGGAGGGAAAGGGGAGATAAACAGAATGTTATTAAGTGGGCTCACATTTATTCATCCTTTAATTTTCTCTATTATTCCTAGTGTCTATCTGTACAAAGTGAAATCAGCAACCCAGGCTCTACATCACTCAGGTTTTCTAATGTATTAACAGTCTCATCCCTGCCTGTGTGATGTGATGGTCACAATCTGTTTTCCTTTATAGATAATTTTGTAATTTAAAACTTCTAAGAAAACGTTAATATAGCTATAATGATGATAATAATAATGTCATATCTCAATTGTTCAACAGAAGCTAATGCATATGTGATCGTTTTGACATTTAATGGCATTTCAGGTTAATGTGTGAGATACTACTGGCCATTTAGTTGATGTCTAAATCAATTGAATTCATTGTTTAGAATGACTATTTGCAGATAAACCTGCCTAACAAATTCCTCCATGGTTTTCTACTGAGAGTAACCATTTACATGAAGAAAATAATGGTTAGCTTTTGTTTTCTTTTAAATACAGAATTTTGCTTTTAGCTGCCAAAGCAAAAGTGGTCATCAATGGTGAGGGCCATCAGTAGTGGTAAGAAACAATATCAGAAAAATGAATTTAACATTCACGGAAATAATTTACCAAGTTTAATTACGTAAAAAAAGTTTTGACGTGTTTTCTGATACATGGATTAACAGGTTTTCTTTTCTTTCTCCAAAATGCTGGGATGTTTCCGTTAAGTGTTGTAGTGTATATGCAAGGCAGCTATAAATAAAATGTTCCAGAGATTCCTCATGATGCACATAAAATACTTAATATACAGGGTGGTCCGAAAGTCTTGTCACCCCTACCAAAAAATAGTAATGAGAAAAATAGAAGAACAAATAATACGGTAATACAAAGCACATGTACTGGATTCAGTTTATTCACTTTCATTGACGCCGTCACACATCGAGAAGGTATGAACACCATCATTTTCGTGGCACAAAGTAATGCGGCACCATGTCTGTGATATTTTATGAAGCTGTGCTTTCGTGATTGTTGCAAAGGCTCTCCAAACAGCATCCTGTAACTGATGGATATTCTGGTATCATTCATGTGAAACACCTTGATAAAGTTGAAACAATATGTAGGGGTGACAAGAATTTTGGACCACTCTGTACATTATTTTTTTAATGATTGCACAAAACTTAAGAAAGTACATGTAAACCAAACTTACAATACAGATACCTTTCAATAACTGATATAAATTGAATGTTTGAAGAAATTTACATTCCATAATTCTTTAATGTGCTATGAACACAGGCTGACTTTCCAAAGTCATTCACTGGATTTTTTTTAACAGGCTATGTGGAAATTAAGCTGCTTATTAATATGACATGCAAATTTATCACATCATCGCTCTAATAAATTGGGAGTAAACCTTCGTTTTTGAGTTTAATGCCAATACATGACTTGTAGAATATATATTTTCAGAAAAGAATTGAAATGAAATAGAAAAAGTATTTAAAAAATAATTTGATCAGTTTCTGAAATTACTAAAAAAAATCTAAAAATGGTTACCTTTCAAGAAATTTCTTTCTTAATTGCTAAACTAAATTAATATATTAAATGATTTAAACATTTGAAAAGTGAAAGAAAAACTTTATTACTATAAAATTTTAATGATCAACTATGTAAGCAAGCAAACAATAAAACATTTCCCTTGTATAAATGGTGCATGCACTGCAAAAGCCTGTTGTTTTTCATTGGATAACAATTCTATCAGCTGCATAGGAATGCAGTGGCAACAACCAGTTTTCATAATTTTTACAATTTTTAATAGAGAATCTACCAGTTGCCAAACAGATAATATCTAGTTTACTACTATGCCTCTTTTTGACAATACCTATTTGCTACCACATCGGTCATGGATAGAATACTAGGCAACATTAACAGCTATAGGGATTCAGTATTTACAGGTCGTCAATAAACTACCTTGGCCAATAAAGAATGGAGATCTCAGTCACATAAAAGCATTTGTCAAACTTTCCCAGGTCAGAGAATGAAAAAAGTATCAAGTACCAGAAGAAAAAGTTACCACAGAGGATACATCTGATGTTGAAAGTTGTTGTAAATCTGACACTTAGCAAAGCATTTGTAACAGTTGTCAGTATTCTTACAGAAGTTTAGATGCAATCTTACACAAAAATGACAATTTGTAACCAATAATGGGATTCAACAATCTCGGTGATGTTCAGACATGTTTCATTAAGGCAACTTTAAAATCAAAATGTTACACTACAACTGTACTCAGATATTTAAGAGCCTTCTTAAACTGATAAAATGAGTGCATGTTTAACTTGTGTAGGGATATCATATATTTGTGTAGTAATTTTAATTCATTAAATCACCTAAACATGAAAGATATTAGAGAAAAATAACAATCATTAAAATAAAAATTATCAATACACTCAACCAAATTTTTATTATAGAAAGTTATATTGACAATATTAGTACATTACAAAATATTCGACAGCTGCTTCAATTCTTCATGTTCATGTTACCTTCATATTAAAAAAAGTCTCATTAATAGTTTTTCCTCAAATTTGATTAATATAGAATGAATGGGAACCATTAAAGAACATTATTCTCCATTTCAACACTTTAAATTAACTACCATGAATTTCACAATAAGTGTAAATATAAAGAAATGCAGGAAATGTTCTTCAGCTCAATATCGTCTGCGAGTTGCTGTGTTCACTTTGATGGCATTTTGTCCTATTCCTTGTGCATACTGCATTTCAGACAACGCTCTCTGTTGTTCTTCTGAACAAGAAAAGCGGACAAATCCAAAGCCTTTGCTTCTTCCATTGTAATCAGTAATCACTACAAAGACAAGAAATTTTGCAAACATAAATGCCAAACAAGAAACAAGTGTGCATTCATAAAATTGCTATACACAACAAATGATATGAACACCTGAAAAGAAGAGACTGAAGTTGTCTAAAATTTAGTATGCAAATTGATTACATACATTAATCTCTTTGTATTTTTGAAAAATACAAACTTGGAAAAATTCTTTTAACCATTTCATAAACATTTTTATGATTATTGCATTTAGATTCCTCTTTTGCTGTGTAGTAGATTATTGTAATTCATTTTTGAATATGGAATCTCTATGCCATAAACCAGAGTTACTTCAGCATGGTGGGGTACTTTAGTCCAAGAAAAAATTTTAAGCTTAATTATTTTTCTAATAATATTGATGTTTTCAATTCATTTTGAACTTTAAATGATTTGGTGTTTCAGCAACATGGGCAGTTATCTGATTGATTAGATTTTACCCTCTGGAAATTTTATTTTGCTATGTATGCTCGGCTTTGTTTTTAAGTTTAATAATGATTTAATTCCATAATATAAAAGTTTTTTTTTTTAATCTTTGAATTAGTTGAAAGCAATTAAATCCTGTCGCATGCTAATTTCCCTTCAATTAATTAATTTTGATTAGCTATCAATCTGTAGCAGTTGATACCTCTTTGATAGTAGTACCTTATAGTAAAAACCACACAAATCGCAGAACAGAATGTATTTATTTAGATTCTTGTCATTAACAAGTCATTTAATTACTATTTCTATATATATATATAGTACATGCAGGATACTGGTTCACATTTTCACTTCCTGTCTATATTTAGCGTTTTGTTTTCTTGTGGAATAAACTTTTGAATTACTTGCATAACCTAGTTGCTTTATTTGCTACATGATGAAATGTGACACTGAATCCTTTTATTTTTGGTGATGTGAAGGTCCCCAGTGTACATACCTAAGATCTCATCATTTAGCTGGTTGTACAGTGATGTAAAGAGATAAAGGAATGTGTTGGAGGTGTGTAACAGTAAACTATGGATCTCCATTCTGTTGCATTCATTGATTATTAGAGGATGGCATATACAGGGTTATTCAAAAAGAATGAACCGATTTCATGACGCATTACTTCAGTTCTCAATCATCGTCATGGAATGAGTCAGTGACCATTTGAAAGAGGAGTTTTCTAAGTTTTGATTGGCTGCCACAGGGGCGCTGTAGTCAAGTTGTTCCTTCAGCAATGTTCAGTTATTTGTTTACCCTCAGAATGGCGAGTCCTCAGCAAAAGGCGTTCTGCGTTCTCGAGTTTGCGAAAACAAAATCGGTTGTCACGGTGCAGCGTGATTTTTTTTATGGAGATATGTAAAAGATCGCGTTTATGATCCACCACTATCCACTAACCTCGATGACCCTAAACATCGAATAACAACAGCGATCAACTCAGTGGATCGTGATATGCTGATACGCATCTGGGAGGAATTCTCTTATCGCATTGATGTTGCTCACGCTGCAAGTGGTGGCCACATTGAACACTTGTAAGACAGGAAATAAAATTTGATTGTGAGTAGAATACTTGTGACTTAGCTGGAGTTTTCTATTGCTTTTCCTTATTAAAATATTGCGTAATGAAATCGGTTCATTCTTTTTGAATAACCCTGTATTGTTCCAAAAGAAATGAGTGAGATTTGAAAAACTGAATCAGTACTGGCACATGAGACACCACCTTTAGGTGGGTGATTATACTTTCTGCATTATAAATAGAATTTTCCCTTTCAGCTTCTGGACATATTTTCCTTTTCATTTGAATTGCTGACCTTTATGCTAAGTCATTTGTGCTATTTCAGTCACTCTGTTTTTTTTTAATAGTTTTAGTCAGGCAGATGCATTCTGAGCAAACCATGTTGGAAATTGTCTGAACATTTGTGCATGTAAAATGTTAGCATTTCCTGAATAGGAAAGAATATACACTAATTTGCTTGCTGTTTGTTTTAACAGTCTTATGCATTTTAGTTTTAAACAACTTTAGAAGATTCATAAACACTGTCATTTTCAATGCTCTGCAAATTCTAATTTCATTGTTGCAGCTATTTCTGATAGTCACTGCTACTTTTTATTTCACTGTTGTACCAAAATTTCCAATTGGATTTAAGTCAGGGCTATTTCCTGGCCAACAGAATCAATCACACCAAAAAATTCCTCATTGAGCAAGCACCCAGTGCCTTCATACAGCCTGCCATAGTATCCCTTCAACCCTTTTGAAGCAAAAAAAAAAAGAGACCTAGCATTAACCTCCCCCATCCAACTCTTTTAAAACACCCCTTAGTCATAACTTAGTTGGAAGAAAGTTAAATGTTATTTACTAAATTGTGTTTTATGAACTGGCCAAAGTAGCCCCCACTGTCTAGAATTCCATTTAAATATGAGACCATAACTAAAACACGACACCTTGTGTTTTTCTTTCTCTTTATTTTCAGATCATCTGCAGAAGTTGCA
The DNA here is from genome assembly GCA_018389105.1 of Nautilus pompilius. Classification (NCBI taxonomy): domain Eukaryota; kingdom Metazoa; phylum Mollusca; class Cephalopoda; order Nautilida; family Nautilidae; genus Nautilus; species Nautilus pompilius. Next base: position 165,001 of record JACATO010001128.1, on the reverse strand, counting down.
CATTGCCATTTACAAGTACTTACAAAAGAAAACATGGTGTTTCTGAGGACAGTTTACAGCTGCCCCTTGAGAAAAAAAAGGGCAAGGTCTGCAAAAGATACACCTCGACTAGAAGCACTCTAAAAAAACAAAATAGGTCTATAATAAGAAAAAGCCTTAGACATTAACTTCTCTAAAGCATGAAGAAACTGCAACTGTCCAACATTGTCAAGCTATTGCTGACTGGGTTTTCCCCCTTGATTCCAATGAAATAATGATGACTGAAAAGATACCTCGATAAACAAGAACGAACTGTACCCAACATGGATAGTGGTTTAACAGTTTTGTGAAGCAACACAAAAGATTTAGCTAGTAGACTATGGTAGATCATCTACAAAAATCTGAAAATATCAAGAAGTACTTTGAAAATCTGGCATCAAGCTTAGATGATGCTCCAGTGACTCAGCGATGGACTGAGAGGAAACGAGGAGAGTAAAATATCCAGAAATAATCATGAACTCAACCAAAAGTGCAACCTCTGCAAGTTTATACTGTTTATAAAGCAGAGGATTTGTGGAACACATGGACAACTAGAAGTCTGACCACCAAAAGTCAGATAAAACCATTCAAAATCTGGATGGTTTGACACGTGTTTCAAAGATTGGTTCTACAGTGGCCTTGGCATACTTGATGTGGAAGGATGGTAAGAGACAATCTAAGTTCTCACTTTTCTGATATCATCCTGGAAACAAAACATGCAGGGAGAAAAACAATCTTTGTAAGCATCCCAACTCAACATGCTTATGTCAGCCATTGGGCATCACACATTTTAAGCCAATCAAGAAAAAGTGAAGTCCTGAAAATTTGGAAAAAGTCATTCACAAAAAGGAGGCAGCAACCATCTCCAAAGATAAATTCTCTTCCTTTTCAGCACAAATAATGACCTGATTGGAAACTTCAAAAGTTGAAAATTTGAAAGATAGCCTATAAAAAAATCAAAAAATCAAAAAAAAAACAACAGAAATTGTCAATGTTTCAAATATTTTTGTAAATTTTCACAAACAAATAGGAAATGATGATATGCCAAAAATTTATAAGCATTGTAAGAGAAACAGAACTAAGCAAAAGTGTCCTATTAGAACATTCTTCCCAGCAAAACTAACGTTGCACCTTGATGCAGCATAACACCTCCAACAGATCTGGGTCTTCAGATACTAAGTCAAATTAACTGTTTTATAAAGAAAAACATGACTCCTCCAATAGATGTCTGCTTCTAACAGCTTGACACCTGCATCAGAGTAAGATGACAAACCTTGCAACGCTTGTTGCAGAAATTTTTTGACATTAATTGGTCATGAATCCCATATTAATTTCATCTAGTCTTTGAATGTTTTTATAAATTAGTTTTTTTTTAAAAAAAAAAAATGCAATTAATGGCCAAAGAAATGCCAGTAAAGGTTGCATTTAAGATTCTGTGGTCTGATAAAATATTTTCATTCATGCTATTAAATTAAGGAATTTAGCTATCATGGGTTTCAGTGATTATATTCCCTTTAAAAAATCTAGAAAACAACAACTTTCCTTTTTGATTTTAAAATTGGTGGCATGTGAAAAGTAAAAGCTGTACCAAAGTAATCCCCAGTTTACAATATCTATATCAGTGGTTCCCAATCTTTTTGGACTCGTGGACCTTTTTCTAATACTCAAAAGACCTGCGACCTCCTGCTACACTTACATAATTGAAAAAAAGTCAAAGAATAAATTTAGCAAAAAAATCACATAAATAAGAGTTTTATTTGAATATATTGACAGTTTGGTGCCCAAGTTTGCCTAAAATCGAGCTGGCTAGTGTGCGTCCAGCTGAAGTCACAGTCCAGTCCTTGTAGCGTGCTCTGCCCTAGGCATTGTGGTCCGAGTCTTTTAGCTGCAGGCCCCAATGGCGCTAGCCAATGGGAGCGCAGCTCGATTGCATCAGTTCAAGTTCCGACCTTTGTTGCCAGCATGTATTGTCCATGTTTTTAAGAGGGTGGCAGAGCGACAGGAATCAGCGTGAGGGGGGGGGGTGGCGGTGCAACCAGGAGTGCCTGCCATTGGAGACAAGCTTTACACCTTCGGCACTTGGCCTCTACTGGCGTATTGGATGCAGGGTAATTTTTGTACACTTTTTCTGGAAAAAAGTGCGTCTTATAAGCCGGCAAATGCTGTTCATATAAACAAAACAAATACATACTCATGAACAGTTTCTTGACTCAGTCATACGACAAAAATTGAAACTTCCAAGGTTCCGCAACCCCCTGGTTGGGAACCACTGGTCTGTATAATCATGTTTGCATTTAAACTGAGCAATCATGTCATCAATCAGTAATGTGTTATGCTTGCTCTCTGAAATGCATTTACAGTTTTCCAGAGAAAACAGAGATAATTCTGTAAAATCTGTGATAAATACATTCTCAGAAGTACAATGAAGCCCTCATTACTCTAGACACCAACAATAAGATCCCCCTGATTCATATGAATTTTTTTGTTGGAATAAATTTTATATTCTCTTCATTAAATTGGTAATACAGGTTCTTTATCAAACTATGCATTTTATAAAACAGAATTCAATTTTGCTTTTGATTTTAACTGATAATTCACACAGTAAAAATTATCATTTAGCAGAACTAGAAAAATTCATAACAAGAATTGGTAATGTGCTTTCACAATTAAATGTTTTCCATCACCAACTGTATTTTATCTATTGCCAAATCTGAGCGCACAAATGAAGGCAGTTTTACAGTACTAGTGCAACTATATTCACAATCCAGCTGACTGTTTACCTGAGACAATCAATATCATAAAAATAAGGACACCTAATGCAGAGATGTGTTGCATTGTTAGCTGTTTGACATCAATCTAGTAAGTGTAGCACATGTCTATAAATAAATTTTAAAAAAACCGAGAGACTATAAAATGTGTGTTGTACACTGGTAAGAAAGAATAGACATGCAAACAAGCTAACAGTAAAAAGGACTTGTCTCTGCTGCATATAAAATAGATATGAAACAGAAAATCCAAAAGCAACTTAAAATTTCATTGCTGATTACTTTAGAAAGCAAATGGATAACTGGAAAATTGTTTTAAGTAGAGACATGTTATTTCAAAACATTTACTACAGAACAGCAGCAGATGCCAATAAAAAGGCCATGGTGAAAGGAAGCCAGAAGTTAAACACTATAAACTGGGTAACATTTAAAACTCGGATAATGATAGCCTGCATCCAGTTTATCACCTTGGACCAAACCACACAGAAGCTCAGAAATTCCCAATCTTTTTTGCAGTTAAGACTGACTGATGCAGACCACTCTTTAAAGCACTATTCAACTAGCAGCACATTATTAAGAGTTTTATTTCTACACATTTTATTTCTAATGTAAAACAGAAAACTGCACTCAACCTTTTACAATATATCTTGGCCTATTGATCCTTTACTCCTATTTTTTTTTTGTCAAATAAATCATACTTCCTAATCGACTTCTCTCACAAAATAATTAAATTTTAATTACCCATATAACATGTTGTACTTTCTTTTTGTTTTAGATTATTACATGTAGCTACTCTGTATCACTGCAATTCTGCGTGTTTTGCTTACACACACCACCTGGTCTGGGGGAAGTAAATCTTGAAGCTAAATTTTTGTGGTCCAACAATCTGGATTTTTCATTTATCAGAATAGATTTAGTGGAAACCAAGTTGTTTGAAATAATGAAGTTTGACTGTATATGCAATTCTTATTTTTGACAACCTGTGTCAGTTATATTGCAACTGCTTTCTATGGAATTGTTTTTTAATTACTGAAATACAAGGTAACGAAAACACAATATTACTCTTGCCCAAATTACATCTCATACCACGACAGACAGACAGTCAGATTCTGTCATGGCTTGCAGATGGTTTAACAAAGATTTCTGTGCTGGACAGCAGCACTCCAATAAATGACCAATGTCTTCAAACTGTAAAAAAACCTGAAATCACCTGAAAATACTAGGTTTCCATAAAGGAGTAGCATCTGCATTGACCATTGCACTCAACTGACATTGCATAAAATAAAGTGTAAATTTTTGGTGAACACCATGCTGCAGAGATCTGATGATTTTGTGGATCCCCACACTTTCTTCTACATTTGCAGCTTGTATAAAGTGTCCTATCCAGGATGCACATGACTTCTATCGAACTGGACAATCATCCTGTTGTTAACAGCCAACTGCAGAATATCCAGTATCTTGAAGGCTTCTAACTGGCTTCCACCGACATTCCATTGCCTACCTATGAACCCTCTTTCACAATCCTTTGTTTGTGACATGATTGTCTGTAGAATGAGGCTTCAAATGATGTTCTTATTATGCGACTTCTCTCTCTCTCTCGCTTTTTTTACAGCTACTTTGAATTAAAGAATTTTCAAATTCTAAAAAGGACAAATAAGTATTGGCGGCTATGGAAATTTTATTTGTGTAGAAAATACAAAACTATTAACAACTTCTTACCTTTGGCTGCTATGCAGGAAGGATACCACTGAGAAAATCCAGCTAGCAATGTTTGATCATCCACATCTTCTGACAAGTCTCCCACAAACAATGAATATTCTGACCTTCAAACAAATATACAAATATTAAGTACATAAAACATGAATTTACTTTCATTTCATGAGTAAAAACAATTTTTTTTATACCAAATTAAAAACTAAAACATTTTAGACAAATGTCAATGACATACATCAGCATTTAAAAGCAGTTAGCTCATGCTCATGACCAATATTTATCAAATTACTGGAGCAAACTATTTAGGTTTTTTCCCCAGTCTCTTCTTTATTCTTGTAGCCATCCATTCTCACTATTTTTTTTTTTTTACATTTTTAAAATGACTAGCACCAAGTTCACTGAAGATATATTCCTATTAATTTGACTGACTTTTATAATTACTATGATCCCTGCTATACCATACTTTGTATTTACTAAGCATACAATTACACTAATAAAAAGTAATAAATATGAAATATATTCATCTAGTTTTGTAATATAATTCCAAAGACCAGCTAGTATCGAGGTATTTTACATGTAGTCAAGGGTGCAGCTATAACTTAGCTTTGATTTTGAAATCTATTGCTGAAGTTGAATTATAGCATATTATAATTATCTTTAAGACTAAATTTGTAGAATATATATGAATTTTGCATACTTTTGTAGTGGATACATGTAAATTGTGAATTTATTTTAAGAGTGAAAGATAAGTGCTTAACCCTTTCCTGGTCAGAAAACTTCCAAGATGGCTAACAAAATGTACCTACCTAATTAGAATTAATAAAAAACATTAGGAAATCATGGAATGACTAAAATACCACAAATGATGTAGCACACAGTTCAGTAATCCAAATGAAAAGAAAGTATGTCCAGAAAATAAATAGAAAAATTCAGTTTACATAGCAAAATGTAAATAAAAAAAAAATTGTAGAATAAAATCACCTGACTGTTGTCACAGAGGTGTCAATACTGATTCAATTTCTTGAATCTCCTCAGTCATTACCTTTGACACCCGTGTGTGTTGTAAAGTCTGTCATCCTCACTCCAATAATCTTCAATGGACGGCACAGAAGGGACATCCAGTTACGTTTACTGCTACGAACACTTTCATCTCCTCACTGGTGTTGTTGTCCAGGTGTTGTCAGCTCCCCATGCCTCCCTCTGGGTCTGTGTGGTGTAGCAGTTAGTCTCCTAAACCATGTGGTGGAAGAAATCTGGTATCAGGTCATAGAAGAAATTCACTGGCTTCGTGTCATCAGAGACATCAATCTCTGGGCCAACAGACTGCAAAAAGACCAGCACGTTGATCGACTGCAGATGACTCAAACTGCACCTCTGATGCATTCCTTGCCCCTCTCCATCGCTGTCTGACAAACTAAATGATGACAGATCCAAAATATGCACACCTGAGACCTCCACATCATCAGGAAAGGATTCAGTGTTGGATTCCATCATGTAGCAATTAAATAAACTAACTAGGTAACGCATGTAGTTCAAAAGTCACTGTTGCAAAGAACAAAGCACGAAATATAGACAGAAGTAATAATGTGAACTATCATCGAGTGGAGTTTGAGCCACCAAAAGAGCAACAAATGTGCAGAGAAAGCCACGAGATGCATGAGAGAGAACAGCACCAAAAATAACCATTGTTCAGCAAGATCCTACCACCCTGCTGAAGAAAGATCATTTGCTACCAATGCAGACAGCATCAATCCGATTTCCTCTTCACCTGATCAAGTGCAATCCTAAACGTCTTCTCATCACCATTCAGTGTCAGCTCCTTGGGGAAGAACAGCCACAAAGACATTCAGTAGAAACTGTCCTTCACATTGTAGGTTAGCCAACCTGCTGGTCTTGTCATCATATTACCATTTGTACCTGTATTTTTGTGGTGTATAATAACATTGCTGTTTTATCCAAACCATATTTTGTTTTGATATTAACGACCATCAATTGTAACAATTGTTTTCCCATTTCCAGCATTGTGTGTGTCTTGTACACAAAACGTTAAAACAGGTATCATTGGAAGGTTTTTTTCAAGCAGTCCAACATGCCAAAATGAAGCAGGGAGAAAGCATTGGATAATCTAACCCACAGAATCATACATTTGGATTTATTCAAATTTACAGCAGAAATGTTTTGAAACTTTCAATGTGTAAAATGATTTATTTGACAAAACTTCACAATGAAGCCTAAAAAACTAAGCAGATATTTTAAGACAAAGCATAATAAACTCAAAGATAAACCAAGAGAATACGTTGAAAGGAAGTGAAGTGAACTCAGTGCACAAAAGTACAGAATCAATGAATCTTCAAGGCCAATGTCAATGCTTTCAAAACCTCATCCAAACTTTCTCTACAGATTTCAAAAGCAAAGCCTAATACAAATTTTTAATCTCATTCTCCACTGCATGAAAAACAACTGTCAAGATTTAATGGATGAAGCTGTCAAGAAAATATCCAAAGTTCTCTTCTCAAATGATATAGTAGCCAGTAGATGAAATGAAATCAGCAAAGTATTTCAGCATGCAACTTGACAAATCAACAGAGACTAAGTTTCTTGTTTCAACATCCCCACCTAAAACACAACAGGTAAAATTTCAAAGCATTGGATGAGCATTTCAAAGTAATGGCTTAGAATGAATTAATCTCATGGATTTATACACAGACAGTATGTTAAAAAGGATTAGAGTTATAACACATATCAATGCAAGAGCAACACTGTGTTAAGTACTTAACTGTTATCCATAGTCTGACTACTAATGAGCCCTGAACTGAATCAAGTACAAAATGTAGTTGTTGAAAGTGTTAACTTTGTGAAGGCAAGGGTTCTCAACTCCCCTCCCTTGTTCGAAAATCTGAGAGAACATGGGAGTATCACACACATGACTCCTTTTGCACATGAAGCGCAGTGGTTATTACAATGCTAAGTTCTGTCAAGAGTATCAGCTGCAAATAGAACTAGAAATGTTTCTTATGGAAAAACAGTAGTGGGCTTATCTTTTCAAGATGAAAGCTAGGTAAGGAAGTTTGCCTACCAAGCAGACATTCTCTGTATGGTTAACAAGGTCAACTTATCTCTTCAAGTAAGGTTCCAGTATTTAAATTGTTCGAAAAAATTGTTGTTTTCAAGTCAAAGTTTGCTGTTTTACTAAGTCCTTGAATCTGAGATGCCTCTGCATAGCTGTTCAACCATAATCACCTTCGATATTCAAGGAAAAAAAATCTTCACAACATTTTTCTGCAATTTGATCACTATTTTACAACTGTGACTGGATTGTCAACTCATTCAAAGCATAAATGACTAACAGTGAAATCAGTTATGAACTGGAAGACAAAATCATCAAACAGAATTCTTCATTAAAAATGAAATTTCGGAGTAGCCAGTCGCTTCAGTCTTCTGGATAACTGCGAAAAATGAATACCTGGAACTGTCAGAGCTTGTCATCAGGGTCCTACCAACCCCAAATACATTTGTGCAAGGCTGGATTCTATGCTATAAGAATTATTAGAATTAAGCAACGAAAAAGAGCTGACATGCATAATAATCTAAACCCTGCACTAACAAAAAACGGTGTATTGACAACCATATGACTTAGATGCAAGCCCAAGTTTCTCACTGAAAACATAAATGTTGCATTCAAAAAGAATATCAATAAATTAGCAATTGTAAAAGTTTTCCTTTTTGTAAATGCATACATGTATTGGTCTATGGATTGCTTGTTTTTAAGTTTGTACATGTCATTATCAATAATGGCTGTCTTGTATTCTGACTGTGTATTGTCTGTTTGTGAAGTCGCATGTGTGCGCATGTACATAAACTTGTATTGTCAAGTGAACATACGCTATTAGCATAGTTTTGATTTGATTAGGGTCTGCCTATACCATGTCTCTGTATATTGTGTTATTAAATAATTATAAGCAAATAAACTTCTTAAAATATATTCCTTGACTAATGTTGTTTATGTTACCATCAATACTTGTTTAAAAAAAAAACTACAATATTAATTATAAAGCTAATAAAGGTGTATGATGTGGCAAAGAATAGATTCTGAACGACGTGGTTCTCAATAGCTGGTCCGCAGAATTTTATAGGTGACGTTTGCTGATCCCTGTTGAGTAATAGGTTACGAACTGGTATAGATGGAAGCGTCGTTAAATGACTTGTCAATGCCTGACAGTTTTCATCCAGTTTCAGGCAACTTGCACAAAGAAGAATTGAAGACAAAGTTATCATGCTCCTGGAAGAGTTAGAAAGCAGAAAATAGCTATACATCTACTCTAACTCCTGTTTTAAAGACTTAAAAACTCATACAAGAAAACATACCGAGAATAACCTGAATTTGAATTATATCGCTGCTGCTGCTGCTGCTGCTGCCTTCCTCCTCTGCCATCTCTCCAAGCAGTAAATCGTCCTCCACGCTCACCACCATTTCCATATCTAGAGGCACCACCACCCCTACCTTCAACTTGGTTAGACTGAGGGTTAAAAATGGGAAATTTGTTTAAAAAATATGTAGCTGCCCATTTATAAGATGAAGGCCGTTCACCCATCATCAGTCCCTTGCCTTTACTTGTCCATTTTAATATGCATTTATTACTAGAAAAAATTTAGTTGGTTAGTGATTCAATGTCCAGTAAAATAAGTCACTACTTTAAAGTATTTAGCTGCATGTGCTGAGAATGACACAATTGTGCAAGTGCACCAAAAGTACTTGACCACAAGCTCACATTAATCATGAGAAGTCAAGATTACTGAGTAATCAGTGATTGCAGCAAATGATCAGATGCAGCTGAAGCATTGAAATTCTGTGTGCTCTTAGTACATTCAATACTATATTAATGAATGCAACTTGTCCTTCTGGTTCTTCTCTCCATCAAGGATTTTACTACTCTCCTCCAGACACTCACTTGTTCCCAGCAATAGAAATTTTCACAGAATGTTCAGCATGAAATACATTTTGTTTGTAAAAAAAAAAAAAGAAGTATTTGGTCTAAATACAAAAACTGCTTTGCAGATTTATTAAGTTTACTTTTGCAAAGCAAACAGTTACATTATGAAAAAAAATTCCTCAATAATCATACAGGAAGCATCAGCTAAGTCAGTAACCACAAATTTTAATCTTTTTCTTCATCAAGCTTTGACTATAAAGCAGCTGGAACACAAATTGATATATATATATATATAAAAAAAATTTCTTTAAACAATCATGCATATAAATATATAACAAGCTTGAAATCAAAAACCAAAACAGGGATATTTTATTAGAAATATATTTTAAAAATTCCTTTTACCTACATTTAAATTATCAGTAAAACTTATATGCATTAAATACACTGCATCTTTAAACTAGGGAACAATAAAAAAAACATGATTTTATTCCTCATGACTCGGTTACAATGCTCATATTATAGCTAGGCCAATTTCAATCCTTCTTGAAACACTAATTACAGAGATAGACGCCACCTAAAATTTACAATAAATGTTCTTATCCAAAAAAGCCCATTGTTAATTTTAAAACATTTCATATCTGCATTCAAGCGAAACATGAAAAAATTAAAAACTAAACACATTTTCTCTTCATTTTAAAGATATTTATCATCACCCTTTTTTTCCTTTCTTTCAAGTTACACCCTGGTACTCGAAGGGAGATTCTGGCTCTCTCTTAAAATCCAATTTATTATATATATATATATAAGTAACCAATTTTAAGAGTTATAAAACTTAAGAACATTCCACAGTAGCCTACACATTAAAAACAATCAACGGATGTTGCCATACGAGAACAGAAGTTAAAGGAAATTACACAATTAGAAGTGAGAGTTTCCACACCACAGCAATAGACCAACAACGAGAAGTGGTAGAGTCCTGGCTGGTAGGGGAGGTCTACAAGGTCGCTTACGTTCGTAATGGTCGCATAACCTAACCGGTCGCGGTCCTTGGGGTCACTTCATAGCTAAGGTGGCGAAGGAGTCGCCCAGGGGAGCCAGCCGGGGAGGAGGAGACCGGGAGGTGGGAGGAAGGGAAGGAAGGGAGGGAGGGAGTCCGTCCGTCCGCAGTAGAGAGGCAGGCAGGCAGACATCATGGCGACCGGAGCACAATATGGCTCCGTCACAATCACCGCCGACCTTCCACACACCACAGCCTCCTACACTCACAACACACCGTTACGCCTTACTAGGTATTCGAAAACATACATCACCCATCCACGACCGACTGCTGGACATACTGGACAATTTAGCTTTCTCTAAACCGTCAAACGAAGAACAAAATCAGCCGCTTCCACAAAAACAACGAAAACTTCTCCTCTTTTTGGCAGAATGCCGCGCTGCTTCCAACCGCAAACGGACTCCGTTGCTGTTGCTCTGTCCTCACCATCATCTACGATAAACGATGGTTTTCGACTTCTAATTCCATCAAATTATCCAAATCTAAATTGTCTTTTATAAATTTCCTATTTTATTGGAAATAGTTATTTTAGCAACAACCAGATGCGGGCTCGGGGTGTTCGATCTGGATGAGACAGAATTCTTGGGAGATCTCCGGCTTAAATGTCGCAAACAGAGAAAATCGCTGCAGACGCAGATACTTTCGTCTGATCGATGGAAGCAGATGCATAGAATATTTTATTAGGAAAGGAAAACGGTTTTGTTGTGACGATTGTAAGCCAGATCGATTGATCTCGGACCGTTCGATACGTGGTAGAGGCGATCGTTTGTGTCAGTAAATCACTGGTTTGGAAATCGGTGCCGGGTGGGAAAACTGATTAAAGGAAATCGATTATCGACGGAGGGGGGGAACAGAACGAGACTGGGAGACGGGTATTTAAAGGGCCGGTGTTGAGGAGGAGGGAGAAAGATGAGCTACAGCGAGATCTGTGCCCATTTTTTTTCAGTTTTCTCGACACCTACACAGCCGGGGGTCAGATGGTACACACACAAAACGACCTATTCCCTACTACATACGAATGGGGGGGGGGTTATGAGAGGAGAAGATGCTCCTCTCTTGAAATGTATCCTTGTAGGGCAGGGAAAGGGGAGATAAGCAGAATGAGGAGTGTTATTAACAGTCTCTTCCCTGCCTGTATATAATGAATGGTCATAATTTGTTTTCCTTTATAGATAATTTTGTAATAAGTTTTTTAAAAAAGGTAAAAATCAAACAAGTGTTGGTAAGTATTTAATTTTATGAAACTTCTAAGAAAACGTTAATAAAGCTATAATAATAATAATAAAACAAGTCACATCTCAATGTTTAACAGAAGCCAATGCATATGTGATGTTGAGTTGTGGTCAAGGTTTTTACATTTAATGGCATTTCAGGTTAATGTGTGAGATACTACTGGCCACATTTCTGGCCATTTATTTGCTGTCTTCTGGGACAGGGCGATTTACTACATGTCCAGCACATGGGTCCTTCGTCGGGGTGACCACCCCCAACCGAGTGTGTCCCCGGATGGCGGATTGGGTGGACGGCCTCCAGATATGGAGGTTAGCTGCGGTATTTGCTGTTCCCAGTCACGGACCGAACTGGCGTCGGTTCTATCAGGGCGGGGTGGGGCAGCTTGTGGCAAAGCTACTCCTAAAATGCTTAAGTGTCCCATGACTGAGCCAGCAGGTGGGCAAGGGCTGCCTTAAAAGCCCTGCCCCGGGGTGGGATCCCCAGATAAACAATCCCCCCGTGCTCCCAGGATAGGATGTATGAGCCAGGAGCTAAGGGCAGGGTAACCCCTACAGAAAACCTATTGAGCTGAAGTCAGAGGTACTGGGCCAGTGTGCGCCCTCTTAACAAACCACAGCACCATGCACCTTACGCCAATGGAACACCGAATGCTAAAATTTGATGTCTAAACCAATTCATTGTTTAGAATGACTATTTGCAGATAAACCTGCCTAACAAATTCCTCCATGGTTTTCTACTGAAAGTAACCATTTACATGAAGAAAATAATGGTTAGCTTTTGTTTTCTTTTACATACAGAATTTTGTTTTTAGCTGCCAAAGCAAAAGTGGTCATCAATGGTGAGGGCCATCAGTAGTGGTAAGAAACAATATCAGAAAAATGAATTTAACATTCATGGAAATAATTTACCAAGTTTAGTTACGTAAAAAAAGTTTTGACGTGTTTTCTGATACATGGATTAACAGGTTTTCTTTTCTTTCTCCAAAATGCTGGGATGTTTCCATTAAGTGTTGTAGTGTATATCCAAGGCAGCTATAAATAAAATGTTCCAGAGATTCCTCATGATGCACATAAAATACTTAATATACATTATTTTTTTAATGATTGCGCAAAACTTAGAAAGTACATGTAAACCAAACTTACAATACAGATACCTTTCAACAACTGATATAAATTGAATGTTTGAAGAAATTTACATTCCATAATTCTTTAATGTGCTATGAACACAGGCTGACTTTCCAAAGTCATTCACTGGATTTTTTTTAACAGGCTATGTGGAAATTAAGCTGCTTATTAATATGACATGCAAATTTATCACATCATTGCTCTAATAAATTGGGAGTAAACCTTTGTTTTTGAGTTTAATGCCAATACATGACTTGTACAATATATATTTTCAGAAAAGAATTGAAATGAAATAGAAAAAGTATTTAAAAAATAATTTGATCAGTTTTTGAAGTTACTCAAAAAAATCTAAAAATATTGGATTGTGACTGAACATTTTCCAATTACTGGTTACCATTCGAGAGATTTCTTTCTCATTCGCTAAACTAAATTAATATATTAAATGATTTTAGAATTTGAAAAAAATCAAAGAAAGATTGTATTAATGAAGTGTTTTTGTTTATAAGAAAAAATTGATTGTGTAGTAATCAAACAGGAAAACATTTCCCTGCTCTAATTGATGCATGTACTCTGCATGTTTCTTCAATAAACAATTTTTCCAATTTGGATGATCAAGCATTTGTTATAATGCCGCTAACCAAAATGCTATTTATAGCCCCTCTACCTTGGCCAACAGAGCTAAAATTCCTAACTCAGTATTTGTGAAACTACCTTGACACAAGAATGAAAAGGAAAAAGGAACTAAGCAGTTCTGAACCTACATGAGCTGACTTGTGTCGGACAAGGGTCCAACATTTGGTACTAAAACAAGTTGTAATTCTATGGTCCTTAGCAAAGAATTTGTAACAGTTCCAGGTCAATATTTCTACAAGGATACGTTACAATTGTAGTTGTTATCATACTTGATTTAACTATCTGAGTGATATTCAAACATTACTTCATTTTTTATCATCCAAATGAATTTAACAACAGTATGGTACACTGACATTATATTCAGATATTTATGAACTCTTTGGAATTCAATTCAGAAAGCCCTGCCAATAGATAATGAACATTTAAGAGTAATACAATAAAACAGAAAATATGAAATTACTAGTAATATATTTTCCAAAGCCTCCTGAACTAAGACACTGCAGCATGGATGCAGTTTGTATGGTAAACTAGTCAAAATTTAGCTTTCAGCCAATTGTTTCCTTCAGATCAAAGGTGGTCTTTGTTCTTTGTAGTTGAATTTGTATGTTCAAGTGTATTTGTCAGACTTAAGTGTTCAAAAAATCTGTAGCATCTTTGGAGACGTGACAAGTCGCACAGAAAATGTTATATAAGAATAATTATTAATAGATAGGTTTGCAACATAATTCAGATATCCTTTGAACACCAGGTCTGCTTTTTCAAAATACTAAATTGATGCCCACGATATTACACTAAATCCACCATGCTGAACTGTGAGCTGAAGCTGACCTCTCTTTCACTTGAATTGATGAAGGGCTTGTATACCATCTCTTGGACCTATGCAAATCTGCACTTTAATTTGGCCTGTAAAGGTTTTTCTCAGCAGTATGTGAAAAATTTACACTATTGACTGTCAGCAAGCCTCCTGCAGTGATTGGACCAGACCTAGTAAAAAAAATGTCTCTTTTGGTTCGTTCTGTAACCACTGATGGACATCCTGTTGTTAGCTTTTTCATTTCACTGACAAAATTAAATAATGCCATGCATTATCACATTTGCAAGTCCAAGATTCTGTGCTATCTGGTTCTCATTTTGACCATAGCATGTTGCCAAATCACATAACCTCATCCAAAGCTTCTTGAAGATTCTACCAGCACTACTCTCAAGACACATACTAATTATAGCCTGATTTCAAATTGTGGGTTACATGAGCAGTTCTATTATTTTTGTTGGTGTTCATTTTATTCAGGCAGAGCTAAATACAATCATTCAAATAAAAATTATGAAATACATTCAACCAAATTTTTATTATAGAAAGTTATACAGACAATATTAGTACAATACATAAAAAATCGACAGCTGTTTCAATTCTTCATGTTGACATTACCTTCAAATTTAAAAAAAGTAGGTTTAGAATGGTGATTTTGTTAAATTTAATTAATATAGAATGAATGGGAACCATAGATATTTTCCTCCCATTTCAACACTTTAAGTTAACTACCATGAATTTCACAATAAGTGTAAATATAAAGAAACAAATGCATGAAACGTTCTTCAGCTCACTATTGTCTGCGAGTTGCTGTGTTCACTTTGATGGCATTTTGTCCTATTCCTTGTGCATACTGCATTTCAGACAACGCTCTCTGTTGTTCTTCTGAACAAGAAAAGCGGACAAATCCAAAGCCTTTGCTTCTTCCATTGTAATCAGTAATCACTACAAAGACAAGAAATTTTGCAACCATAAATGCCAAACAAGAAACAAGTGTGCATTCATAAAATTGCTATACACAACAAATGATATGAACACCTGAAAAGAAGAGACTGAAGTTGTCCAAAATTATGACCCTTTTCAAACCATTTATCAGGGTTAAAAGAGAACAGAATATACAAATAATCATCAATATGGTTACATTTTGGTAAGCATCTCCCCTATTAATAGAAATGTAAAATATTATTCACCACAATATTATCAAATTTAAAGTGAACTAATACCAAATGTTGTGAATATTTTGTTTTCTTTATGACAGGGCTTAAATAAAAATAACTGCAGAAAATTGTTGTAAAGAACTTTCATATCTAATCCTGAACTAAAAAATTCTAACAAAGACTTTAACCCTCAGAGTATGCTCATATGCTTATGGAGAATAGATACTGATCAGACAAATTAGTCCTGTAAATATACATTCAAAGTTTTGCAGGCTGAAAACATGTATGGGATTACTCAGTCAGGATCAAAGTGGATGGGTAAACTGCTTTCTGAAAATCTCAGTGAGGCATTGATGCATAAGAGAAGAATAAGGCATTCTGACAATTGTTTCCAAAATAACCAACACATGAAAATGATCAGATTGAGGAAATTGAAGAACCCACTGCAATGTTATCCAAGACTAAACATCATGCAGACCACACATTTTTTTAGCAATTGTCAGTGCATAATCAAATAGCACCATTCAGATGCTGCTGAACTCTATCAAAAATATTTAAAGCCAGGAAGGATTGCTGTAGGCCACAATCGCTATTTTTTAAAGATAATTATTAATCAGCAGCAATTTAATAAGGTAGGCACTTCTGTTAGTACTCTAAAGAGTCGCAAACTATATGCTGCTAACCTCTTGCAGTATATCTTGCACAACTTAGCACTTGCTCCCTTTTGGTCAAGTCAATATTACTCTCTAATTTACCATGTTTCCGCACGAAGAGAAAATTTTAATTACCCATATAGCATGTTGTACTTTAATTTTGTTTTAGCTACTCTGTATCACTGCAATTCTGCGTGTTTTGCTTACACACACCACCTGGTCTGGGGGAAGTAAATCTTGAAGCTAAATTTTGTGGTCCAACAATCTGGATTTTTCATTTATCAGAATAGATTTAGTGGAAACCAAGTTGTTTGAATTAATGAAGTTTGACAACCAGTGTCAGTTATATTGCAATACTTGTTAACAGTGTACAATAAGTATGAACTACAGTCCATGGCCTGCTTTCTATGGAATTGTGTTTTAATTACTGAAATACAAGGTAACACCCCCTCGAAAACACAATATTACTCTTGCCCAAATCACATCCCATACCACGACAGACAGCCAGTCAGATTCTGTCATGGCTTGCAGATGGTTTAACAAAGATTTCTGTGCTGGACAGCAGCACTCCAATAAATGACCAATGTCTTCAAACTTTAAAAAAAAACTGAAATCACCTGAAAATACTAGTCTTCCATAAAGGAGTAGCATCTGCATTGACCATTGCACTCAATTGACATTGCATAAAATAAAGTGTAAATTTTTGGTGAACACCATGCTGCAGAGATCTGATGATTTTGTGGATCCCCACACTTTCTTCTACATTTGCAGCTTGTATAAAGTGTCCTATCCAGGATGCACATGACTTCTATCGAACTGGACAATCATCCTGTTGTTAACAGCCAACTGCAGAATATCCAGTATCTTGAAGGCTTCTAACTGGCTTCCACCGACATTCCATTGCCTACCTATGAACCCTCTTTCACAATCCTTTGTTTGTGGCATGATTGTCTGTAGAATGAGGCTTGAAATGATGTTCTTATTATGTGACTTCTCTCTCTCTCTCTCTTTTTTCTTTTACAGCTACTTTGAATTAAAGAATTTTCAAATTCTAAAAAGGACAAATAAGTATTGGTGGCTATGGAAATTTTATTTGTGTAGAAAATACAAAACTATTAACAACTTCTTACCTTTGGCTGCTATGCAGGAAGGATACCACTGAGAAAATCCAGCTAGCAATGTTTGATCATCCACATCTTCTGACAAGTCTCCCACAAACAATGAATATTCTGACCTTCAAGCAAATATTTAGTAATACATAAGTTTCATCATAATGGCAACATGGATTTATACTTTCATTAAATTAGAGTTCAAAAAAATTCCCCTCCTTCCAATGTGGTTCAGAGTCAAATGAAGACCACAACCATTACTTTGACAAATTATCCCCCCATTCATCCATTTTTACTTTAACATTTTTAAATACATATTCTACTTCTTTAAAACAATAATTCATGTAGTATACCATTGATAATTATGGAATTAGCTCTACTGTTTATACAAAAAGTTGCTTGATACAACATTAATTAAAAGCTTTAAACTTATTTAATAATAACCATTTTACTACACATTTTTAATCTCCTTTAGACCATTTACATTTTATGATCTTTAAAAGTGAAACTGCTTAACAAGCATTACAGTGAACGTTTCATGTTGTGCCATAAAACTTCATTTTGAACATTCTGGATCTTTGGAATTGATGTTTTCTATGGCAACCATAAAACGAGTTCATTTAAAATTTAGTAACTAAAAAATTTAATTTTCCAATAAAGAATTGAAAATTCAGTTTAAAAAGAATTAGCTTACTCACTTATTCATTTCAGTAACTAAATTATTTCCTTTACTGAAAGCTGTTCCATTTTTTAAAATAGCTTTTGACATTTAATTTGCAAAACTCTCTGGGATCTGAAATTCTAAGGAAAATTAACTGTTCACGGGAACAATTCAATGAGTAAAGAACATGTAAACCAGGGCTAAAACTAGTGAGAGTGGTAATATTAAAAGCTAAAGGCAATTCATGTTTGCCACCACTAACTTCTAGCATCATACTGTAGGTACAGCAGGAGTTCTCTCTCTCATGGCCTATTGTGAAACATTTATTTTTTTGTAATCATGTTTTCAAAAAGAACCCTAGTAACCATCCCACCCCAAAATCATTCCCATACCACCACCAGAAATGCTGTTCAAAACATTACCCCATTTTTGTAGCTTTCCAAGCAATACATTTTAATATTTAACTTAGGATTTTTGAATGAATTGATTAGCTACTGTTCTTAATTTAGCAAATAGTTTTTTAAAAAAAAAACAACAACAAAAAACTAAGATCTTTAGCTTTAGAGATTAAGAAAGTCTGCAGTTAACCAATGGGACATGATTTCTGATAGCAAAGAAGGCAGCAGCATAAATGGTCCCAGCATTTCAAATGTTAATGTAAATATAAAACTTTCTGAAAAATTTATGACGTATTCTTTCTTTTTTAATATATGGTAATGCTTACAGAAATGTTTGTATAATGCCTTAATTACAAAACCAAACCACAAGCCATTTTATGTTGCTGCAGTGAAGTTTGTATTTAACAGCTCTTTCAGCTCAACTTTCCTGATGTGACTTAAGAGCAGTTTTGAAAGCTTGCCAAATGAAGCCATCATCTCCATCCATTCCCACTGAACTTTTTATTTCTGTTTTTGTTCATTTGTCAGTTGTGATTCTTATGAACACTGGAAACCTGCCATTTTCTAAGGAAAAGCAACCCTATCTTATCATCTATCCTCCAGACCAGACCAGTCGTCTGATTTAAAAATTATCTCCAGCATGTTAGATTGTATCTCTCAAAGCCTGAGGATTTAACTTTATATATTTTCAAGTTAATTTTTTAAGCTCACATGGGAACCCAGTCAACCGCAGAAAACTTACACGTGATAAGTAGAACAATAATGGCTAATAAATACTATTTATTTCATCATTATTTTAATTGCCTTATTAAAGACCACATGTACATTGTTTTTAATTGATTTTTTCAATGACCAGCCTTCTATGCTACAATGAAAATCTTACAGAAACAAGGCTTTCTCTCTCATTGTGACCCTAAAGATCCACCTGGTGCCAAGATAATCACTTTAGCTGTAGTCATCTTAAACTGACAACTGCATTAGATAAGTCGCGAACCCAGCAGCCTTGATTTCGCACGCTACAGCCAAAGTTTAATTATAATCACATTTTACGTACACACAGACAGAAAATAACCTGTAGAATACAGATGGATTTTGAAAGATTTGTAGTGGGTGCGCACATACATACAATAAATACTGGAAAGCAAAGGAAAAAAGTTATCTTACTCCTAGATGAGTTAGAAAACAGAGATCAAAGAACTCAAACAAGAAAACAAACCTAGAATATCCTGAACCATAACCGGAACCACCATATCGCTGCTGCTGCTGGTGTCTTCCTCCTCCGCCGCCTCCTCCTCCTCCTCCCCTGCCATCTCTCCATGTGGTAAATCGTCCTCCCCGACCTCCTCCTCCTCCCCCATATCTGGAGGCACCTCCACCACCACCACCATCTCTTTCAACTTGGTTAGACTGAGGATTAAAATTGGACAATTTAAAAAATATACAGTTTTCTGTCAATGTAACAAAGGCCACCATTGCAGTTCAAGTCCATCATATCCTTTATCTTAACTCATCCATTTTCATTTAGTACCATAAGGAAAAAGAATTTAGCTGGTTAGTTAGAGATTTATTGTCCAGTGGAATAAGTCAGTGTTTTGAAGAATTTGGTTGCATATGCATGAGAAGTCAAGATTACAGAGTAATCAGTGGTTGCAGCAAATGACCATTGATGCAGCTGAAACATTGAAATTCCCTGTGCTCTTAGTACATTCTACACTGCATTAATGGGTGCCATAGTTAGTGTATTGCAACTTGTTCACCTTCTGGTGGCGTTTTCTCCATCAAGGATTCCACTACCCTCCTCCAGGCACTCATTCGTCCCCAGCAGTTGGCATTTTCACGAAATGTTAAGCAGGCATTACTTTTGTCTGCAAACAAAAAAGTATTTGATCTAGAGTTGTAAAACTGATTTGCAGATTTACAAAGTTTATGTTCGTATACCAAGTGATACAATTTGAAGGAAGTCCTTGATAGTCATGCAGGTAGTATTAGATGAGTTGAAACCCACAAATTTAAATCTTTATTTTCAGATAAATAAATTTTTAAAAAATTATATTCTCTAAATTCTTTTGTGTATATACATTTTATAGCAAGTTGAAAATCAATGACCAAGACTGTGGATATGTATTAGTATTTCAAAAAATGGAAAAGAAAAGAAAAGAAAATGTTGTCATCTACACTTAAATTATCAGCAAAACCTGTATGTATGGAAACAATGTATCTTCAAACTAGATACCTATGAAGAGCATCCTTTTACTCCTCAAGACTCAGTCATGTGGCTCATATTATAGAAGGAAAATCTATCTTTCCTGAAGCACTAATTACAAAGATAAATGTCACCTCAGATTTATAGTAAGCATCATACCCATGACATACAAATCCCATTGTTAATTCTAAACATTTCATGTATACATTTACACCAGACATATAAACAAAATTAAAGATTAACTAGTGTTTTTAATTTCTCAAAAAAAAAAAAGAGTTCTTCAAATTTTACTTATAGTACTTTAATTCCAACAGAGATTTTTAAAAAGGTCTTGGGCCAATCCAATACATAAGTGAATAAATTCAAAAAAAATTTTTTTTCTGGAGCTTTAAAATGATTTGTCTGCAAAATAGTAAATTGTTTGTATAAAAATTAGAAATCTCTTGCACCAGAGTAAGGTTGCTGGATATAAAAATACACGAGCTCATGCGTGTCCTTTGTTTTCTTTGAAATTCTACAATCTTACACTCATTTTAGATAATCTTTTGAATACGTACAGAGAATAAAACATTTATTTTTTCTTTATAAATATTATCACAAACTAAATGCATAGCCTAATCATTATACAAATATAATGCATGTAATGTGAATAATAAAAAGTTAGTTTTCACATTTAAAAATTCTTCCTTCCTCTAGTTTCAATCATTTCTTAAAAATCAGTAGGCTTTGATAAGCATACCAACAGTAATATAAAATTATTGGAGTCTGAAATGTGTAATGTGGATACTGATATAACATGTAACACCCATGCACATCTTCTTTAAAATGAAATGATTTATTACTATATTTATTGATTCCCTTGTCAACAGGAATGTCTGTATACTTTAGTGTGATGCCCCTTGACTACTGCAGATGATTTGAATCCCAATATCAGAACTCATCAACAGAAAATCAAGTGCATTGCATTACCAAGATGTTATAGTAATTAAATGTGTGCTGTACATAGAATACAGTCAACCCCCACGTAATCGCAGTTCAGCATTCACGGCCCCGGTTATTCGCAGAATTTTCCTTAGAACCTAACTAATAATTGTTCGTGGAAACCCCCGCATATTCATGGAATTGCAAATATCTTCTGCAATTTTTTATGGCTTTTTTCGTGGGAATATATATTTTTTTCACGCTTTTAACGCTAAATTATTAATAACAATATAATTTACTAATTTTGTAATATAAATACTAACGTAAATTCAGCAAAATATCAATATAAAATAAACACTATTGGCTGGAGGTTTGAAAGTAGCCAATCCGAGAGCGTTATTTCTCCTTCCTGCTGATTGGCTGCTGCCCACGAGGCGCTGTTTCAGGCAGATGCAGCCCCGCATCATCCCATTAGCTATCTCGAGTGTTTCTCTGAGTGTTGTATTTTTTATTAAATTATTATTATATATTTTTTTTATATTTTACGTTATATTTTGACGTTTATAGGCATTTTTATGGAACACATCCAATATTCGCAGGTGCTCTAGGAACGTAACCCCCGCGAATAATGGGGGACAACTGTACCATTTTTTAGCCTCCTACACCAGTTATGATTTACATAAATTATATATGTATAATGATAAAATTAAGTTTTTCTTCTTCCATTTTTTAACCTGCCTGAAAAAAAAAAAAAAGCATATTTCAACTTAAAATAAGAGTCTTTTATGGTACTAAATTACAACATTTATCTGAATCTTATTTATACTCTGCTGTTTAAGATTTTATAATTCTACTATTTTGGGAAAGAAGTTTTGCCTCTTTAAACGAACAAGCTATTTGATTACATAAAATGTCATTTGTGCTGAACAAAAACTTGATAGAGAAAAGAAGGCTGCGCATAGAGAACATCTCAGAAGAACAGACGGGATGCAGCAGCAACAAAAAAAAACACATTGGTGGCTTCAACAATGCTTTGGATTTTGCAATGATCACAGCCAGGTGTTGAGCTATGGATCAGACATTACCTTGCAGTCTTCAGTGTCAGAGCACAGTGCCCAATCAATTGTTTCTTAATGAGCCTTCTATGAAACTGTAAATGGAGGCACAGGCCAAACCTGAAACCAGCCCTAGCTATTCTGCAAGCAGCAGCTGTTGTAGTTAGGAATTTACACTTGCAAAAGGATATCAACCACCTTGTTCCTGGGTCAAAAAATGCTGGGAAACCTTCGCATGATGATGGAACCAAAATTAAACAACAAATAAGAAAAAATGTTTGTAAATGTTACAGAGGCTTTTACTTTGAGAAGGAAAATCCTCAAATTATGACAGGAAAGTCAAAATTTGCAGAGTTGTGTCCCCTCTTGTTTTGTTATCTAGTAAATTACCCATTGCATTCACAAAATTTTTATTCAGGCCTCGCATTCTCTTCATAAAGCTATTTCAGAGTTTCCATCTCACTGCTGTGGTATGGCATATCAATTAGTGTTCTGACTTCAGGTTGCTGGAAAAACTTATGGATGCACTTGAAGAAGAAAATCCAACATCTTAGCATGTTCAGAAAAACACTGATGAAAACATATTTAGCTACAAAAAGGTGAGTGTGATCTGGTAAGACCACTGAGTGTAATCCAAGAATATATTGAGCATTGTTATGTTAAAGATAAATAGGCCAAGGCTTAACAAAAGCATCTTTTGCATTGATCAAGACACTGTGTTCAGCTAATTTGAATCACAAACATATCTATCTTCACAGCTGCCTTATGGCACCCGTTTACTATGCCTTATTACTTAACACATGCAAAGGAGACTATTATACCATTCATGAAAGATCTTTTAAAGGAATTACCTCAGCATGTTACTAAACTGAACGTGTAGTCAGATGAACCAAGCTCCCAGTTGCTATATAGCAACTTGCCTAGATTTACCCAAGTTAAAAGAGTATAGAAGTAAAATGGAATTACTTTACTACTACTTATGGCAAAGGGTCAGTAGATGGGCAAGGGGATTAAGTCAAATGCTACATTTTGAACAAAGTGAATTTTCGATAGGCTGTTGTCAATAATGTTGACAAATCTGCTGCAGCAGCACAATTGACGCTTTCTATCACTGTAAAAACAGTGATATAAGCAGACAATGACAAGGTTACTAAGGATACAAACCTTAGTAAATTGTTTGGTAAGTTTCCTACCCTGGAATTAGAAAAACACCATGAGGGTAGTTATCCTTTTTTGACTGAACAAGATAGGGTTTAAGTAATACAGACTAAACTATGATGGTATTTCAATAAAAGATTGTGGTATTGCTAAATACAATAAGCATGCCTACCTAGCAAAATCATTTTAATTCATAAAGGCGAGTTTGTGGTGTCAGCTATGGAGCAAACAGGGATCCAATGAAAATGGCCTGAAATAAAAGATATTGTCCACTATAAATGCATGCAAGTTTATGCAAAACAAAAGGCAAATTCCTATTAACGACTGTGGCCATTTTAATTTTGTGGATGTCAAGATTCCTGTGAACTTCTGATTCATTATCATCTAGTTAATTTTTTCAATTTCTAAGTTTCATTTTTGTATTTGTGTACATTTGTTCCACTGCTCACACCACATAAACACTAATGTTTATAAAACATTTTAAATCAAGGTATTATTTATTTTTTTTTAAAGAAAGCACATACATTTATGTAACTTTTGAGATATTAAAATATACAGTGCTCCCTCGCTATATCGTGGTTCACTTTTCGCAGCTTCACTACATCGTGGGTTTTCAAATCATACATATCTAATTTTATATCGCGGTATTTTCGAAAAATATACTAAAAATAACATTATAAAATAGTAAAAAACAAATTAAAGTAAAAAAATATATATATGTGTACATTATTAAAAGAATATTAAATCGAAATTTAAATAAAACTACGTAGTGGCATAGCAGGCTTGTACTAAAAACAAAGAGACACACTAGTGTATGGAAAACGGAGTACAACTGCAGCTGCTTCTGCCCAGGTGAGATCGTACTCGGCACGCTATTGGCTGATGGTTGGGAGGCGGCCAATCAGAGCATGGTGTTTTGTATCCTGGATGGTGAATGGCTCAGTGACAGCAGCATCTGTGGCGCTGTTGTCCCATGTAGAAGCATCCCGCATCTCGCCTCGTCCATTTCGGTTTCACATCTCACTGCATGTAGTGTTTCTCTGCGGTGCTGTGCTTTGTTTTATGTTAAAGTTTCAATCCCTGCAATGCCACCCAAGGATCCTGCATCTTCTAATTCTTCTGAACCTGAATCCAAGCGCTCAAGGAAGACTTTACCCATCGTCGAAAAGGTGAAACTTCTCGACATGCTTAAGGAAGGGAGAAGAGGTACGCGGCTGTAGGGCGCCACTTTGGTCTCAATGAATCTACGGTACATTATATTAAGAAGGACGAGAAGAATTAAGATCGACAGCAGCTGTTTCTTCAATAAAACTGCCAAGAGGGTTGTAAGTAGCGTAATAGGTGATGGTTAGGATGGAATGCAATGTCTCTCTGGAATAGAAGATGGATAGAATTGTAACGAGTAGCGTAAATATGGACGGATGGCTTACGCTATAGGGCAATGACAACTTCAATCTCTCTCTCTGGATCGTAGTAGATTGCGTGATACAAAGATATACGGTGTCGTGCTGGATCGTCAACACAATCTCGCCGCACTAAGGCTAAAGTCCTCTGTCTTGATGATACACTCCACATCATCTGTGTCTGGAAGATCCCGGCGCCGGCGAACACGTGGATGAGATGGATCATCGCGACGATACGATCACGATCGCAGCAACGGTCCCAAGTTCTCCAAAAGAAGCCCCACTATCATGTGCACAGAGGTTGGGTTTGATTCTGTCAACTTACAGGACGAAGACTCGCTATCGGAGATCGAAGCGCGTTCTTTGCATGGGAAGAAGCACCTCTGCCGATCAGGTTGCTGCCGATCATTACGTAAGCGGAGACGTTCAGAGAAATTATAGAAGGCGGCAGCTATAAGAACGAAGACAAGTCTTTAAATAGGACAAGATGGGCTCTATTTGAAAAGGAGGGCGGATCTCTTATTATGAAGAGGAAGAAGCCAAAGTCCCTGGGCTTTCTAAACCCTGATACCTTCATTATGACGGAGAGCCAATCCCTTCCAAGATGTGTAGGAATGTCTGCAGCGGGCTAGGATTATGCTTTCTGTAAAGCCCGGCCTTACTTACAAATCCAAAAACCCAATGGCTTTGAAAAATAAGAATAAGAACGTCTTGCCTGTGTATTGATTGTCACAATCAGAAGGAGTCGTGATCAACTATGAGAAATAGAACGTGGATCAAAAAGTCCTCTCTTCTGATTGGTTCCATCAGTGCTTTATCCCAGAGGTCCAGCATTATCTATCAGGGAAAGGCCTCGATTTCAATGTGCTTCTGATTATGGACAATGCAGGAGGTCACGCCATTGACCTGTCGTATGAAGGTGTGAAAGTAGAGTTCCTGCCACCGAACACCACATCACTCATCCAACCCATGGACCAAGGTGTTATTTGTGCATTTAAGGCACTTTACACAAGACACACCCTTCAACACCTGGTTGAATCTATGGACACGGACAAAGACTTCTCGCTGAAGGCGCATTGGCAAGACTACACAATCGCTACCTGTCTCATCAACATACAGAAGGCCATCCAAGACATGAAACTCAAGACAATTAATGCCAGCTGGAAAAGATTATGGCCAGAAGTGGCAAACGTCTACAAGGGATTCACACCTGAAGAGATAAACCACTCAGCTGTGGATAAGGCCATGAAGCTGGCAAAATTGCTGCAAGAAGGCTTCGAAGATATGACCTCCAACGACATCAATGACCTGATCGATGCCCACTCGCAACCATTGATGGTGGAAGATCTGACGGAGCTGACGAAGTCTGCGAGCGAGGAAGAGGAACAAGATGAACCGGGGGCTGAAGAGGAGTTTGGTCTAACACTTGATCGTCTTGCAACGATAGTCAGAATGGGCAAGGAGCTCGAACAGGCCATTCATGAGTGGGACCCACAGATGATGCGGTCATTGCAATTCAACAATGGGCTTGATGGGTTAATGTCCGTCTATAAAAACCTGCTAGCCCAGAAGCAGCAGAACCAGCAACTCCCCATAACTATGTTCCTCATAAAATCAAAAAAAGAGGTCACGTCTACACCTTCAGCAGAAGTGGAAGCGGAACCAGAAGATGATGCACCACAACCATCACCTGACGAAGCGCCTGATGAAGAGGCGCCTCCAGTATAAGAGATTTAATGCTCTTTTTGGCCGTGCAGTACTACATTCATCTCGTCATCGTCATCTTCGTTGTCATCAGTACTGCACATCTATCATCGTCGTCATCATATCTTCATAGGTCAGTACCCATAATACGTTTTTTTATATTTTATAGTATAGTATTTTTAAAATTATTTTTGGTCTTAGGCTTTGCAGCCCCATGAAGGCACATTTCTGATGAAAATTAAAAAATTTTTTTTTTAAATTAATGATAAATGTGTGTGGGGAAGGTTAATAAGAGTGTGTGGATGCTGTATAATGGTTAAAATACCTTAAAATGTGTTTAAATATATTTAAGTAATTTAATAAATATGTGGTTTCTACTTCGCGGATTTTCACCTATGCGGATGGGTCTGGAACGCATTAACCGCGATAGGTGAGGAAGCACTGTACATATATTTGTATTTGTTTTAATTTTAAAGGTCAGAAGAATGAGAAAAGTGTGATTTGAGTAAAGCACTTGAATTTTTATACTTTTTTGTAACAATTTTATTACAGTAAAATCACTTATCTGGAAATCCAAATAACAGAAACACACATTTAAAAAAAAAAAAAGAAGCAAAACATGTCCCCTCACCTGTGATTATCCTGAAAATCATCCAACATTCAGAAATGCCACTGTAGTTCCGGTGTCAGAGTAAAAATGGCAACAATCGTGGAAATGCTGCCAACAAATGCATGTCTCACTCAAGGTTCTTATGCCAAGCTACTTTAGTCATTTTCTTTCAAATGTTTCATTCGCATGGTGAAAGTTAGAAAGAAAACGACATGAGAAATTGAAGCAGAACAAGCACGTTGGCAGTATTTAATTGGTTGGTACAGCTTTTACTGACACCAGTAGCTGCCACTCCATCTCGTAATTGGCAGTAGATGCACCCTGATTGTTTGCAAGCCCCATATGAAAGTGGCACGTTTTTCTTATCTTGTAGTAATGGCTGATAAAATGCATTATTAAAGAGTATATTTGTTTCTTTCTATATACATGTATATAAAATGCATAATACCTGTGTTTGTTTATTATTATTGAAAGAGTGAATTATGCTTCATGACACAATCTATGCATTAACCAGAAATAGCATTTATCTGGACACTTGGTCCCAACCATTACAAAGGGAGGTTCTACTGTATTGAGATTTGTTGGCCAAAGATGGTTTGTTCTTTTTTTATATATTTGAGAAGTTATACAACTGCTTTTTAGTCATATTTTTCCCTTTTCTTATGTCCAATATTGGTAGTAATTTTTAAAATCTCAACTAGTTTGATTTAATTCCATTATTTAATCAAGAATTTTTTTTAAAAAATTCAGTATTAATGTATATGCATTAATGTCATGTTTTCATAAGAAATATTATTTAGAAATTTTAAGTTTTTGTTTTTCAACTTTCATTTGAAAGCCCTTACTGTGTGTAAATGTGAATATTCCTAGTTCTAATAAAAAGGCAGAAAATTATGCTTTAAAAAAGATACAGTGGATTCTAATTAAAAGTTGGTTATAAAAACAAAGTTTCTCTGGACATAAATTATCTTTCATCAGAAACTATGGCCATGACACTGAAGCATAGAACACGTATGCCTGGTAGTGCTGGAATGTTTCCTCTTTACAACTACACCAGATTTTTCCCTACCATTAATATTTTAGGTAGAATTATTTTTAAAAAGAAACAAACTTTTTCAAAACAGGAATAATGAAAAAGCATACATGTAGCAGGATTAGCTTATGTGTATAAGTACAAGTGTAGCTAATGCATATATCCAGAAAATCCCATAAAAATGTAAAGCAAATAACCATGGATTGGCCCCTATTTATCATATTTTTTAAAAACACTTTATAAACAATAAATTTTGAGTTACAAAAGTTAGCAATATTTCTCAGGAGCCTCCCTCCCTCACACAACAAGTCTGCTATAAATAAACAATATCATCATCCAGCCAGACCAGTAATTAAAAGAAATTATAGAGCCCTGCCATAATAAAATATGCACCAACTCTCAGGCTATAAATAGCAAGTCATGAAAACAAAACTTGTAGAATCTTAGTGATGCCTTATACGCTTAGCCCTTAAAATATACACAAGGTCACATAGCATAATATCATTGTTGATTAATTGCTGTCAGGCAAACTAAAGGGCTGTTAACCATCAATGGTTACAGAATTAACAAGAAAAAGCCCCCATTTCCAAGTGAGGTCCAAAACCCTTAAAAGGTTCGAAAACAAGCCAATAAAGTACAAGCCCATTTATCAGAATTGATTAGACTTAACATACTTCAGATAACTGCAGAACTTGGAAGTCTGAACATGATACCCTAAGTTGAGTATATTTCTTCATTTTGCTTTGAATAACGTCTTTCTTTCATTACACTATTAGTTTCAGTATAAGCATAAACCTTAAACAATTTATCTTTCTGTGCCAGAATATCATGCACAGTAGATGCATCAATATTTAATTCAATCATAAGTTTCAAGACTCATTAATCTCTACTCACTACTCAGCAAACAGATTTACTTTTTGCTGTAGATTAAGTACAACATGCATACACTTCTTAGCACTAGCATCTGTAGAGATCATGGTAATAAAGGTCACTGTACTTAAATAAAATCGAAATAGCAGCAATAACTTTGCATCCGATTCGCACAAGCCCAGGAAATAATACACAGAACCATAGAATATAATATAATAATATAACATATTCTATTCTCCGAAAAGTAGCAGTTTGGCAATCCACATCAAACCATGGATGTGAAGAAAGGCTAGTCAAGCATTCCAGGAAGCTACTCGCAACTCCCACAATTCAACAGTGGTGGTTAATGAGACCCCAAAAAGACTGACCTAGTGTTCGTCACGGGACATCACAATTCCGCACACATATCCATTCTTCGATTAAAAAAATCCTATTATACAACATTTTCTACAATATATTTTGCAGTATAAAATACATTTGCCACAATAAGGACTGGCGCAGCTCAAAAAACACCCCCCCCCAACCACCAACCAATAGACAAAGACTGCTGCAGGTTCTACTATGAGAACCTGGGAAGTCTGACATTAGATCGGAGTTAATACATTTGGAAGCACTTTAATCGCCAAGATGCGAAAGAGAGGAAGAGCCCACCTCCTGCTTTTTGTGAAATATCTGACGGGGGGGGGGGGAAAAATCGAAAGTGTTTTTGTCAAAATCCGGTTCATGAACAAACTATCGCTGCATCCGTGCTACGTGTCCGAGAGCACGTGAGAGAGAGCTACCAGATATTAATCTGGCGTTTTGTTGGAGTTTTGAGCGTATCCTTTAAATGGGGCTTGTTTTCTTCGGGCAGGGGGTCTGTACAATTAAAGGCAAGCATTTACAAACCGACGGTGTCACAGCAATAAACCGACTGTCGGTAATAGCAAGAAGTTCTGGCGGACTTAGGGTAGAGCAGGTCTACGAGGTCGCCTGGTTCATTCATGATAACCACACACCAACTAACTATACGGTAAGGGGGCGAAGGCGATCCGTGACCAAGGAGTCGCCCAGGGGAGCCAGCCGGGAGGAGGAGGAGACCGGGGAGGTGGGATAAAGGAAGGGAGGGAGGGAGTCCGTCCGTCCGCAGTAGAGAGGCAGACATCATGGCGACCGGAGCACAATATGGCTCCGTCACAATCACCGCCGACCTTCCACCACCCACAGCCTCCTACACTCACTCACAACACACCGTTACGCCTTACTAGGTATTCGAAAACATACATCACCCATCCACGACCGACTGCTGGACATACTGGACAATTTAGCTTTCTCTAAACCGTCAAACGAAGAACAAAATCAGCCGCTTCCACAAAAACAACGAAAACTTCTCCTCTTTTTGGCAGAATGCCGCGCTGCTTCCAACCGCAAACGGACTCCGTTGCTGTTGCTCTGTCCTCACCATCATCTACGATAAACGATGGTTTTCGACTTCTAATTCCATCAAATTATCCAAATCTAAATTGTCTTTTATAAATTTCCTATTTTATTGGAAATAGTTATTTTAGCAACAACCAGATGCGGGCTCGGGGTGTTCGATCTGGATGAGACAGAATTCTTGGGAGATCTCCGGCTTAAATGTCGCAAACAGAGAAAATCGCTGCAGACGCAGATACTTTCGTCTGATCGATGGAAGCAGATGCATAGAATATTTTATTAGGAAGGGAAAACGGTTTTGTTGTGACGATTGTAAGCCAGATCGATTGATCTCGGACCGTTCGATACGTGGTAGAGGCGATCGCTTGTGTCAGTAAATCACTGGTTTGGAAATCGGTGCCGGGTGGGAAAACTGATTAAAGGAAATCGATTATCGACGGAGGGGGGAATAGAACGAGACTGGGAAACGGGTATTTAAAGGGCCGGTGTTGAGGAGGAGGAGGAGGGAGAAAGATGAGCTACAGCGAGAACTGTGCCCATTTTTTTCAGTTTTCTCAACACCTACACAGCCGGGGGTCAGATGGTACACACACAAAACGACCTATTCCCTACTACATACGAATGGGGGGGGGGGCGTTATGAGAGGAGAAGATGCTCCTCTCTTGAAATGTATCCTTGTAGGGCAGGGAAAGGGGAGATAAGCAGAATGTTATTAAGTGGGCTCACATTTATTCATCCTTTAATTTTCTCTATTATTCCTAGTGTCTATCTGTACAAAGTAAAATCAGCAACCCAGGCTCTACATCACTCAGGTTTTCCAATGTATTAACAGTCTCATCCCTGCCTGTGTGATGTAATGGTCACAATCTGTTTTCCTTTATAGATAATTTTTAATAAGTTTTTTTAGAAAAAGGTAAAAATCAAACAAGTGTTGGTAAGTATTTAATTTTATGAAACTTCTAGCTATAATAATGTTAATAATAATAGTAATAAACTATACTCCAACTGCTTTGTCCCAACATAGTGAATACTAATAACGAACATGTAAACAAATTATAATACATATTTTAATTATAATGTTGGCTTGAATTTAAAAGCAAATAAGCAGGTGTCAGTAAACACGAAACTAGAAACTGAAGACGTTTTTTTTAAAATTTAAAAACATCCAAACAAAACACCCTAGCGTATTCGGCCTTCTTCTTGTTTTTTTTTTCAATACCGCTATTATGATTTACCCACTAAAATTATGAGTTTTAAGAACATTTAAATATTTTTTAAAAAAATTTTCCGAAACAGTCGTAATCCAAAATTCGAAATTTCCGAGTTGTTTTTGCAGTCAGCTGAGGGCGGTGACGTCATACGTGGTAATGGCCGCCAAGCTGGAGGTTGTTGTCGGGACGTACGAAGAACTTCTGCTGGGTTTCCGTCTCTCGGGCGAAAAGGTTTGTTAAAAATGCGCTTTCCTGTAGATGACTGGTTTCGGGGAAACCCTTTCCACCTACAGGTGGGAACGTTTCGAGATAATTAAAATTTCAAATGCCATTATTTGTAATATTGCTCTTCCGACCCGCTCGGGTGGGGTGGGGTGGGGTGGGGTGGGTGTCTCCCTCCATCCCCGGGTACGCCCGACATAGCAGTATTTGTGGATCCTTATGTCTGCAGGCTTTCCAGATCGAGATAAACCAGTAATTACGCTTTCACCTGAAGGCAGTCATTTTATAAAGTACCAGTCCATGGACTACAGTTGACTAACGGGTGATAATGCGGGCAACGTGTAGTGATCATATTTGTTAACTCTGTAAATATGTAATATATATATATACCTGATATATATTAAAAAAAACAACAACAACCCATCTATTATTCGGGTAATATGCGAAGAAAGACTGATTGACGACAATCTAAAGCAGTATTAACAAATAAAAAAATGAATGAACCTTCGCGTTAGGTGCCTACAGTGTGGTTACCTCCCTTTGTTCTTGTCACTTGCTGATTGAACACACTTGCTCTTAAGGAACGATTTCGCATGAATGGGATTAGAACAGTACCCTTAATCACGTTATCTCATCGGCAAAGTTCGTTGCAAGCTCGGAATATTCTATCAGTATTTCGGTTCAAATTTATTTGGTGCCGCAATATATAAACTAGTCAGACTTTTGCCGTATTTATTGCAGGGTATTGGATTTAGGAAATAAATGCCAGCAGTTGACATTTTATTATATTTCTATGCACAAGGTTTGACATGTTTGTTTGTAAAATAATTGATAGTCTCAATCTTTTTCTCGTGACCCTAATAACACTGATAAATTCTTGCAATCCACAACTCCCAGTACCATCAGAGCAAGTTGCAGACAAACACCCTGTTACAAGGGTCCCCAGGAATATTTAGGGGAAAAAGGAAGAAGTGAAATTGCAATTTCTGCATTTTAGGCCTTGGAATAACTGCATCTTGAGGTGTTGGTGGTATTCTGGCATTTGACTAAAGAATGTCTTTGTAGAAAATACCTGTTGCAGTTCTCTGAAGAGAACCACCTTAGTTCCAACATTCCATGATGCTTACCCATGTCATCAGTAATCTTCCACCATGCTGATTAGAAGAACCTAGACCAAGCCATGCTTATGGTGGTGCTACTAATTACTGAAAGAGTCATTCTGTACCAAGTCATCAGATTTTGATGAAACTACTGAGTAGCCACAAACCTGCACTAGTTCCAAAGATGCACTTGACAAATCCACATTTTATTGATCAGTAGTGTAAGTACAAAATAGCTGTTGTCATGGAACTTTAGTTCATAGGTAACCTTTTATGTAGATTCTAAACAATGTTAGAAATGGAATGACACATTTTTGCTGCAAATTAGATCCAAAGTGGGCATTTGATCGTGTCATGCAGTGTGTGAAGCCGTATTTGGAGCTTAATAGTTTCTAAACTGAGCACTGGTGAAACATGGTTAACTGTTTTTGTTATCTTGGCATGGAATACAACTAGAATATAAGATTATAAGTATTCTACCACTAACTTCTACAGAGTTGTATTTATGAGGATGCCCTTGTTGAACATGTGACCAAAAAATACCTCAACTTCAGTGGCCAAAATGGTCACGTGGCTATGAATAAATGTTCATAAACTACATGTATGAAATGCTCATATCCTGAAGCATAAGAAGCGCTGAAAACATTTCTACCCCTGTAGAAGGTAATGGTGGAATATTCAAACCATTCTGGCTGTATTCTGTAACAAGATAGCAGAAACACAGTTACCATGGTGTACAAGTACTCAGCTTTGTAGCTGTTAACCTCCAAATATGGCTAGATGCACTACATGACATGATTACTTGTCTATTTTTGGTCTAATTTGTAGCAAAAATACAAGTTGTCCTGAGAACTCAGATTTCATGGAAATAGCTATTGTTTGCAGCTGCTGATCAATGAAATGTTTTGTTTTTTCATGTCCATAAAATGAAAGATTATATATTTCAACCTGAGCACCCTATTGTTAAGGCCCTGTATCTTTGGAATTTGGCAAACCTACCCATAGGAGCCTGATAAAAGTTTCATTAAAATCTGAGTGTAACAGGTGTGGCACTTTCTTAAAATTTGATGATTTGATGTGAAATGACCAAAAGTGATTTTTAATTTTTTTTAGAAAAGTAATGTATGCACATTATGGAATAAATATACATTGTGAAACCTATAGTGTTTTTAGTCAGTATGCCAGGTCCAACAAGGATCCGTGTTGAACTGTGCGAAAGATTTTTTGCTTGAGTGCCCTTTGTGCACACATATATAAACAGCATATGTAAGGGTCCAGATTTAATGGCCACCTCTCTCCCCATATTAGTTCATTAAATCGGTGTGTGTGTGTGTACTGTTTTTCACACTTTTGTTAATATTTGCTGTGAATCCCTTCATCAGAAAAATATCCATGCATTTAAATACAACTGGCTGTACAAATATTCATATGAAATAAAGAATTTAGAATTTCTTAACTCTTTAAAATATACAAACAATACTAATACTGTATCTAGTTTGTTTTTTATGCTGGACTAAGGCACCAAACTCTTAGCACTGTGCTATGGTTCTCTTGGAAGCACAAACTGTTACACAATGCTCTCATTAATTTTAAAATGATTTTCACTGACTGTAGAAAACTGACATATGATGTTATGCTGGTGTACTTACATATTTATATTGAGAAAAATTTAATGATGTACAGTAAATTCTGTAAATAATGGCCCCCTTGAGGATGCTATCATATCGAGTATTCCGCTATATGGAGTGTCCATATAACTACGGTATAAGGGCGGTGTAAATAAGTAAAATATAAAATGAATGTGTATGTGCTGCCAGTTTAATCAAAATATTCAAAAACCACATTTACATCAAGTTGCATATGGAAAATGTGTAAATAAAACACAATCCACTTTAAAAAATATGCACAACATAGTTATATATGGAACGTGTGAATAAACAACAACCATATTTTAAAAATGTATGCACGACACGCTACACACACGTAAAAAAAAATGCAATTATACACTACACACTACTGTTTAGTTCGCTTCTCTTCTGTTACCTGCTCCTCTGGTAGTGCTGTTTCATTGCTGCATCAGGAGAATGATCGATTAACCAACATTGTTGTATTCACGCATCAAAACATTCCTGCTTGCACCCTTTTCTAATTTCTTGACTATTTCAATTTTATCGGCAATGTTAAATGTAGTCCTTTGTTTTTCTCCAGTACTTGCCTTGTCAGATGTAGGAGCCATTGTTGAGGGGTTCATGATAAAAGAGACAAGAAATTAGCTGTGTGCACTTCCAAGATGGCGGCAGTAGACAAACTTAAGTTGGTTGCCATGTCTGCCGCCAGAGCTGTGACACATTGTTAGAGTGCCGCTATATCCAGAGTTTACTGTACTTAGAACAGGGATGGGGCACTCTGGTGCTTGATAGAGTTTTCCTGTTTGTTGTATAATTAAAAATAGTATTTACAAAATTGCTTTTCAAAAAGCCCAGCATCAAGATAGTTTTATAAAAATGAATGAAATCAGTTTTTTTCCTATAATAGTTAACTTTTCTCCATTATACTCTTTACTGATCTGAAAGACTTTTTCATGACTGTTTGTTGCATTATGTTTTCTCCCTCATTAAAGCAACAACATTATTGATAATTTCTTCAAGTTGACAGATGAAGTTGTAGCTTTGTCTTGACAATTAGCGGTGCTATAATTGTCACAAGCAGTATGGAGAGTAACTCTCATGATAGTACTACCATTGGTTTGCCAAATGATTGCTTGTGGATTATCAAAGTCTGCTGAGTTCTTCCTGGGTTAAAAAACACATTTGTCGTTTATTTAAACATTTTGTGTGCTAAAATAATTTTCATATTTTCAGAGTCTCCATTTTGAGCAGAAATTTACAGACCATTGCCACACAGGCTGTGTGAAATGTGTAGCTTTGTCCAAGCGAGGCATTTTGGCTTCAGGGAGCACAGATGAAATGATATGGTTGTATGATTTAAAGAAAAACAGACAGACTGGGACATTAATTCAGCACACAGGTAAAATGGTAATTTGAAACTTTCTCTTCTAGAACTAGTTCAGATTTGTAGATATCAACTGAGCCATGTCTCAAAAAAAATTGAATTTATATTGTTCTTGAAATGAAAAAGGAAATTTATTGTTTGTATTCCTATATATAAAACTATTATCTTAACTTGAAAATAAACAGTTTACACAGTGTATCAATCATTCAGCTGAACTGTTTTTAATAATAATAATAATCAGGTTTGTACTTAGATTAAAACAAACAGAATAACTAATTTGGTTAACTCAGGTCAGGTGGATTTAGAACAAATTAATCTTTAGTGCCCTGATAGCATATAGATAGATGAGTTTGTACTGAAAATCTTTGTAATCTGATACCTTGTACAAAGTTCATACCAACTTTTGTTTTTTAATGGAATATTTTGCTTTCATTGTATGTGCTGTTATGTAGAAATGCATTTTTACCATCATAAAGCCGATTAACCTTTGTTTTAATATTAATGGGGATTCTGTACTGAACATACTAATTAACAGTAATCTGTTGTAGAGATGGAGCTATCGCGTAATACAATAGTAAATTGAAGCTCGCTTTGCAGTATTTTGAACTAAAAAGTATTTTAACAAAAGAAATACATAAAAATGAGAGAGAAAACAATTTCAAACATTCCACTGGTGTCATGGTACCGTTTACAAAAAAATAACCAACCAACAAATGAGAAGAATTGCTCTGGGTGGTGCAATAATTTTAGTCACTGCTGCATAACCTAGTGCTTGGTATTCTGTTTGGTCACAGATCTGTCTGCTCCAAGTTATGATCTTTAAAATAGTTTACCTTGTTTGTAACTCAAGTCACATAAACTGAATCATCATGGTGGTTTGCTTGTGGTATGCCACAATTTTACTTATCACATCAGGTGAATAGCTTCAGTTATAAATAGTGGATAATTGGTGCATTGTATTCATGATTTTATTTAATTTCAGGTTCTTTGACTTGCCTTGAATTCTTTGGTGGAACCCACCTTTTCAGCAGTGGTGAAGATGGAAAGTTGTGCATTTGGAAATCTTTTACCTGGGAGTGTCTTCGCACCTTTAAAGGTCATAAGTAAGTATTGATATCTATGCTAGAAAGTTGTACCTGTATTAAAAGAATTATCACCCAGTAGACAAAGGCAGGCAATAGGCAGCCTCAGAATCATTCTAGGCACGGGTGCAGTTTGATGATATGCTCTGTACAATCTGTTTTCTTAAAGTTTTAGCAAAAAAAAAAATTGTTTTCTGATCTTATTGGGATAAATTATTTAAACTAAACTTATATGAAGACAGTCGTAACACTAAAATGATTATTGTAAGATACAAGGAAGTTAAATAACAGTACTCTGACAGGAGAGTGAGAGAGATGTCAGCAGTTAGAGCTGCACCTAAAGATCTTATGACTTCCTAACAGAGAAGTTGAGTAGTGGTAATCTGTAAAGCATTAGTCAAGTTGGAGCAGCTGGAGCATCAAGCAAATACAACTTTCTATGTGATTTTTCTTTCTTAATCCTGGATTTACAGGCATTTACAAACCCTTCCAATTCCGTATTTATCAGAAGTTTTAACATGATGTCCATATTCTGCTAATCTGAATTTGAGAACTGAAGGTGCTATTTCTGCTGGGTGGTTTTATAATATAATGGTAATTATGCAGTTAGAATGTGTGTTACATTTGTTTATAAACTTGAAATTTTTATCCAGAAAATAGTTCTTAAAAGAGAATCTTCAGTGAATGTTCGCATTATTAAAAAATCTTCAAACTCAACCATATTTACCGGGCCCTTCTCTTGTAATATAGCTCCAGTTGTTCCTAAGTCTCTTCATATTTGACAGATAATTGCTGTTTTTAAGTACAAAAATAAATGTTAAATAAATAATACTTTTCATCTTTTCTGCATTGTTTCAATAGTTCTGTAGCTGAACATGTTTATCAGCTGAAATTAGTGCTATAACTGAATAGAAAATATTTTTGGACAAGTAGTGAACATCACGTGACTGAAGGAACTCGGTGTTCTTCACTTTGCTTTCTCAGTCTTGATTGGTTGGAAGAAGCGTCATTTTACATTGATGTCTGATACTGAAGCATGTTTCGCACAGTATATTCACCTGTTGCTAATAACAGTTATTGATTCTTACATGTGCAACAGAAAGAGTTATGACTGGCAAAAGCAGAGGAATTCTTTTCCAAAGAAGGCTGCAGTTTGGCTTGGTGTTCGTGTTTTCACCCAAAGTTCTCTCTTATCTTATCCAAAAACTATAGGTAACAAGCACATGTCAACCCCATGTTATGACACAGCATCCAGACTGACACACATGGCTACATCATTATTACTCAACAGTAACTCATTGTGTTAATGACTTAGAAGCACATAGTTCACCAAGGTATCCAGTTGTCATTAAAGGGCAAGGTTAGGAGGCCATATGTAGGATACAGTCCTGACTGAACAGTATTTTTGCACAGAAGTTTGCTCAGCAGTGCAGGCTTTAGATTGCTCAGACAAGTCACATTTCCCTATGGCAGGATACAGATTGGATGCTGTTCACAAGAATGGTTGGAAGACTATTGCATTAGATAGTTCAACAAATTTGAAGGTGGCTGTGTTATGATATGGGTTACTATGAGCACTAATTCTTGCAGTTTGATAGCTCAGTGGTTTGTTGGCTATTTTGCACCTACTTTGTCGTTTTTAGCAACATAAGCTACACCTACCATTCAGCAGGTTAACACCATCCCTCACTACAGTAAGGCTGAGAAACTTGCCTAAGAAAGAACGATGCTGTTGTGCTTGACTGACCATCCAGATCAGATCTGAACCTTGCTGAATATGTTTGGGATGAGAAGTGGATAAATGCCCACAGTGTGTGGTTACAACACATGACAGACCATGTGGCTTAGCAAAAGATGATCTTACTGGTTCTTGACTTGCTGGAACCTGACATCATACATTGTTAAGTCATTAAGGGATATGGATGTCAAACAATGAACTATTTGTCAAGGATGATCATGTTTAAACTTCATTTTTGCTTGCTTGCTTATTCATGTAGATACTGCTTATTGTATCTCAGACAATTAGCTTCATTGTTTTTACTTTTTTACTTAAAAAAGATATATTTGTTGTTAAAAATCTTGAAAAAATCTATTTTAAACAAGACTTAAAAAAAATTAATCTTCAATCCATAATACTAATCTGTCCATTTCATTCAGGTTGTTTATCAGGAAAACCTACAGAAAAACCATGAATATGCTGAATATTGAAAAATTAACATACATATTTAGAGATTTATGCAACAAAATGGGACCTTAAAAATCAGACGGTGTTGAAGCTATGCCTGCCTTTATTGAAAAATCTTTTTACTTAAGAACATATGAGACCAGTGAGTTTTTAATTAAATCACCATTGTAGTGTAATAACTTCTCTTGGAGCAGAATGTGGCGCAGTACACATTTTCAGTCAAATTTATACCTTCCCATTTTATTATTAGGTGGCTGTTTTAAATGTGAGAGAGAGAGCGAGCATGATTGTTATGGTAATGTTGTTTATCAGTGTTCAGTACAATTTCTCTGTACTTTTTTACAACAGATCCTGATCTTTATTTAGTCAGTCTGGATAAATCTGCACTGAACAGAGATTGTCTATACAGTTGACCAACTTGCATCCAACAACAGTGCTACAGTAAGTGAGACTGTATCAACATGACCCATAGAGTCATGGTATTGTGTTATTAAGTCTCAGACATCTACATAACATTTTATCGCTGTAGTAAAATCTTCAACGCTGGGTAGTTAGAAAATATGAGATTTATTTTTTATGCGGAGATAGAAAAACTCCGTCTAGGTTTTCCTCCTCTTAAGGAGGAAAAGTGTGTAACAATACTATTTTCCAATCGATTTATGTAACCACTACTAACAAGCAACACCAACAATCTATCTCGCTGATTCATCATCCTATTATTGAAAACTATAGTTTTTCAGTACTTAGTCCTGATAAATTCTTCACCAATTTATAGTCGTGTCCCCTTATTTTACTAACCGTAACACACTAAAACTTTTCTATCTATATACTCAAGAAGCTGGAAACATTTGAGTGAAATGAATGCCTGTGCAATGCAGCTGAACTAAGGACTTATATAAAGGGGCTAAAATACTCCTTATATTTGCCAATGTCCTGCTGGTGTTTTTTAGTGGCTGGAATGCACTTATTGGTACAGTTAGGATTTTCATTAATGGTAACTCCCTATTTCTTTTCTGAAACTACATTTCTAATCTCTTTCAAATAATTATATTTTTTATATCCTCTTTGAATAATCTAGCATTTCTTAGTATTAAACTTTACCTAAAGAAATTATTAATCTTTTATTCTTAAATTTCCATGGGAATGTACCTTTGTTTTCATCTACCACTAATCACCTGTATGATGTAAATTTTTTGCTATATCTTCTGCTGACTCGAATAAGTTTTCTGTCAACAAATCCAAACACACTTTTGGAAGATAAGTTAAACTCAGTTTAAGTTGTACATCTTACTTTCTTCTTTTATGTTTTTGTTAAATAACATATTAGTTCTTTTACTGGATCTCACTACACCTGATAAAACAGGTGTTGTTTCACCTCACTTTCTATAGTTTATAAAGCCATCAGAAACGTGGGAGTGGAAGTTCATCAGATAATGATGAAACAATACGATAATTAATAATTTATATTAGAAATTGTGAATATGATTGTTTTTTTAAAAAATGTATGCCTGACTTCCTGTATATTTTATGTAATAGGTCAAACAAATATTTTTTTATGTGGGTGTAAAGCTTTGTAAAGTTTGTGGATCACTTAGCAACATTGTTAGGGTCACAAAAAACAATAACAGTGCAGGTCACAGTTGAGGAACAGAGTAATTAAGAAGAGAATTTAAGCTGTTTTTGTGATGAGGTTACAAGGGAAGAAATCTGACCAGCTATGTTCTAAAAGTTTACAAATGACTCTGCAGAACTGCGTGATGTCGGCAGCATCAACTTGGGTGAGTATTCTGTTGTACAAATGTTTACTTTCTTACTATTGTTTAGTAGGCTAGTGTGGAAATGATAATTAGAGTTTTATATTCATATAATTGGCTTCACTTGTTAACATTACAGCTGAGTCATTCCATATTAGCTTGTAACCACCACCCACAGCAAAACTATCTCCATTCCATTTTTCTTTCATCCTGGATTTTAGTAACATTTAATTAGGCCATATGCAATTTTCCAGTTCTTTAGGCAAATTATTTCAATCAGAATGTCCATTCTGACATGACAGGGGAGGTCATCTAAATTTGCCTGAGTTTTTGATGCATTTTCAAACTGGAATATTGCAGAATCTAATGAAGCTATATGCTTCTGAAATTTTTTGCAGATGTTTGCCTACATGTATACTTCTAAAACATTGCTTTTCTGAGAAAACTGTTATTGCAGCGCGCCAAGGCAAATTGCCTAAAAATAATATTGTGTCTTTTTGACAGTGGAAGGAAGAAAAAAAAAAAAACAAACTGATTTCAAGAATTTTTATGTCCAGATTATTGCATTAATTCATTTAAGATTTTTCTAACATTGTACTAACATATATTTACAAATAAAAATAATTGCAGGTCTTGGAGAAATATTGGGAAAAGTAGTACCTTAAGTTAGGGTTAGTTACCAAGAGGCACAAATTTGACATTGACAATAGCCATGTGAAAATGATGGATAATTGCTGAAATACAAGCCAATTACACTTCCATGCCTGATAAATACTGCATTTGGTTGAAAAGGGTACAGTTTCTCACCTTTTCTTCATACTTCAATATATTCCTTAAATAAGTTGATTTTGCTCCTTGTGGCTCTATATTTCTCCGCTATATGCAAAAGTTTTCAGAACTAATGTCCAGAAATAGTTAGACGTTAGGCAAATGTGCATATATTTAGTAGAGACAATATACACTATTTAGTTTGAAAAATATTGCATCAACTCTATATTTCCTACTATACTTGCTTTTAAACTCTGTCTCCTTAAAGTTGTTGTTGAATATTTGGTGAATAAAATTTTTACCATTTTGGAAATGTTTTTTTCCTTTTTCATTAGTTAGCAACTAACTGTTGAAACCAGTGTTTTTTTACTTAGTGGCCAAAAATGTGTTTTCTGTGCTCAAAGACTATGACATCCAAGAACATAAGGGAATCAGCCTGTTACTGAGTTACAATATTAATAACTAATTAAAAAATGAAGTTGTCAATCTGTCAAGTTTTTTTTTTTTATTATTGATAGATGAAAACTGCAAGAATGATAAAGCTGCATGAATGTTTTTGCCTAGCAACTATCCACTGCTGCATTAGAAGAAACTTTAAAACATTTTCTAGAGCTAACTATTGTTGTTTTCATTTAGAGTTACTATTTTGTTGGCGACACGCTAGTGATATTAGTTATCATTTGATTTTACTTAAAACCTGAAAAGTTATTGACTGATAGCCAGATTCGTTGTTTTTGGATTGCTTTCTCAGATAAACTACTAATTGGAATGTTTCTCTCTGTTCTGTCAGATACATCTGCTAACAGCTATTATAAACAAGGGATTATACAAGTCAGATACACTGATGGTTGGTTGTCCACAAATCAAACTTCCCAGAGTTCTAGGCAATACAACAGTTGTCTATGGTGCTATCATGAAGGAGCTGGAAATATTATATGGATAAGCTGATTGAGAACAAAGGTAGAACTGGTACAATAAATGAACCTTGATGGGGCACTGGTCTGGTTTCGCAGTCTTGTTAAAAGCAGATTTTCCACATGCAGTTGTTAATGCCAGTTATGCAGCTTAAACTGATAGTGTTTGTGATGTTAGATCTGTAACATCTTGTAAGTTTGACATCTATCCATTTTACCAAAAGACGAGAGGTAGAAAATATTGCTGATTGTTGACGCTTGTATTATTGATGTGCGAAATCATTGATGGATTTTTATAAGTAGCATTTATAGGTTGTCATTATAACTTGCCAGCCACTGTTATGTATGGAGAACATGCCAATTCTTGGAAATCTTCTGGTAAAACTAGCACTGCAGCAACCCCTCACAAAATGCTTGCCAGTCTGTAATGTATGTATCCTCCATTTGCAAGATTACTTTAAGATTACCTTGCATGGTCATATAAAACAAGTGAGCACACTTCGAGCCAGCACAGAAGGAAGCAGCTGAATCAACCGTCGTTGGCCTGGTTTTTTTAACCATATGGCTACATTTTTTGACGCATCCTTACCAGATTCAGTCTTTCAGCAATTTGTGGTGGTATGTGCAGCTTGATTATCAGTCGTTCTGGTCACCTAAGAGTTCAACCCAGAAATGGCTGTTAGCCATTGGAAAAACTGTCACGTGTCCGGATGTACAGTGCCTGGTTGTCAGCCCGAATGTCTCAGGTTTAAACAAAGTTTATCAAGATTTTATATATTTCTAATGCAAAAATTTAATAAAAATAACATTTATAACATACTATTTTTCTATTTTTTATTATTATTATTAGTGGTTAAGCTTTTCAATTTTCAGTTTAAAAGGAAACTGCATCTTATAATGAATGGTATTGTTGTAATCTTAGATATGATATGGCTTGAGTGTTTTGGTAAAGTGAAGTGAAAAAAAAGATTAAAAATTTTATTTATGTATTTTTAAATGTATTAACATGTAAAAAAAATAGCCACTCTGCTGAAGTGTGAAGTAAGTGCTAGGGCCCTCATGGCATAAGATAGGCAGTGCTCTCTGGCAGCTAACACTGGTAATTGAGTGTAGTGCTGTAGTTGTCTCCATTGTAGAGATTGGTTTACAACAGAGCAACAAGAAGCTAACAAAAGGCAAGCAGAATAAATGGCGTGGATTCAAAACAGTTTACTTTTCTGTTATATGTGCTCTTTAGCTAATTCTAAATAATAAACAATTTTCTGAACTCTATTTACCAAATGCCGTTAATGGTACTTTTCTTCTTGATTCCTTTTTGGAAATCTTATAAGAATTTGAGTTTGTCATTTGTAAAGTTAATTTTAAAGCTGTTTTAATTGGCTGGAGATTTGATTCCTGTTTGGAAAATATTCCACAAAGTATGAGCCCTGGAAAAAATATGATTTTAAATGTTATGGTTACTTAGTTGATCAGTTACAAGGAGGCAGGAGATAGCTTCTACAAGGGCCACCCCGTACCTCCAGGAAGAGAACTGGCCATTTGAACATTCCTTAACTACACTTGTCAGTAATTTGTTATACTTCCAACAATATTATTAAAATGATATATTTTTCTGATATGTAATCATGCTGGAATCCTAGCTAATCTATAAATATGAACTCTTATTTTAGTAACTGTAGATAGCTGGAAAAGTATCTTTGTTCTCCCCTAATTATTGCTTGTATGGGAGAGAGCATGATAGAGAAAAAACTTGAAGATAAGGATAACTTTGAAAAATGTGGCTTTTATATTAAGTTTAATCTGTTGGGAGACTAGATTTGCTAAAAGAAAGAGTAGTACATCCTTTGAAATTCTACATTTGTACAGAATCTATATTAAATAACCAAGATGAAATGATATTTTTAAACATTTAGTTGTTGACAATTTAAATACAATTGAGAAATGGGATATATTTTATAGAATTTTAATATTAGAAAAAAACAGCTAATTTCAAAAAAATAACA
The DNA here is from genome assembly GCA_018389105.1 of Nautilus pompilius. NCBI lineage: Eukaryota > Metazoa > Mollusca > Cephalopoda > Nautilida > Nautilidae > Nautilus > Nautilus pompilius. The sequence continues at coordinate 120,117 of JACATO010001128.1, read as the reverse complement.
GGTTTTAGAATTTTAAAATATTGTTATTCCCAAGTTCATTAGTTTGTATGATTTACATCAAAAGTAAATTTTGAATAGTTGTATATGCTGCTCATATTCTATAATATATCTCGACAAATTCCATGGTTCTCCCTCATCATTGCATTTTTTCTTTCAATAATAATAAAACTTTAAAAATGAAGGGAACTTCTGGACTACCGAGTTCTAAATATTTCCACTTTCCAGAAAGGGAGTGAACTGTTTTTCTGTGCATCCTTCTGGAAAACTTGCTCTGTCAGTTGGACGGGACAAAACCTTGAGGGCTTGGAACTTAGTTAAAGGGAGACCTGCATACACTACAAACATCAAGAAGGGTACGTTATAACAGATGCACACCCTTTAATTTGCTTTTGTGTTTTTTTTTTTGTTTTAATGTGACCTTTAGAGACTATAATGAATGTCATTCACAGTAGTTTATCATTTCAGAAATAAGGCAATTCTCTAGATCAGAGCAATAAAGGAATCTATTATTATGTTGGTCCATAAAACAAACCAGCATTTGTTCATTGCATTAAAAATCATGAATTTATTAATAAATCTTTAAAAAGGGAGAGATTACAAAGATTTACTAATAAAAAAATTTTATTCTGTTTGTGTCAGTTTTAAAAATGTACTTGTTCATTTCTAAGTAGCATATAAATCACTTTAAAAGTTTAACGTATACATGTAATTTTGAATAATTATTTGGCTGACTTTCTGCTAATTTACATATTTGAAATATTAAAAAAACAAAACAAAAAAAGTAGTATTTGGAATTAATGTTTTAAGTGGGAAGTTTTTGTAAAAGTTGTTAGTATTCAGACTGATTTAATCTTGTTATTAAATATTCTCTCTCTCTCATTTCCAGTAGCAGATCAGGTTCTTTGGTCTCCTTCTGGAGACTGTTATGTTCTCGTGGTACAGCATGAAATAGAAATATACAAAACGGAGGTAGGTGGGTGGCTGTCATGTTTACAAAGAGCCACATGAATTAATGCAAAATCTTTCTTGTTTATCTCAAATTCCTAAATTATAATACATTTTCAACAATTCCTTTTCAACATCAAAATGAAGAGTCACATTGCAAAAATTGTGATATGTTATAGAATTTCTGTGATTTTATTTGTAGAGCCTTTGAGTTATGGCTAATCTTTAAATATCTTCAACTTGTAAGTTTATATGAAATATGCTAGAACCTAAAAGTTTTCCCAAATTGGAGCAATGCATGCATGCATTCATTATGCAAAATTAATCTTCCAGACTTCTGTCCCAAAATTGCCAATATCTTATTGTTTCATGTTTTTTTTTTTTTTTAATTTAATGTGTAGTGAAGTAGTAAATATTATTTGGTTGTTTAGGCTCAGAGAATCATTAGAGCTGTAAGTGCCTTTGCTGGCTGGGAAACTCATCCTCTCTCAGCATATAGCTATAGGATTTGATTAAAGTTTTCATCAGAATGCTGGCTGTGCAATGTTGATATATATATGCTTTCATTTTCAAACGATTCTATATCAGTATAGATGACTAAAGGGTGATAATCGAGATACTTTTTTATAAAATTTCAGACGGCCTTTTTACATTGTAGAATTCAGGAGAAATCCAGGATTAATCACGTTGTGTTTATAAACGTAAGTTGTATTTTTTACCTGATTTTGTTTGATCTATCCTAATAATCTTTTTCGCAGAATTAGGCCTGTTTCGTTTTCTGATCAAAGATAACTATTTAGTAGTGATAGAACTGACAAATAAGTCTTGTTTCTAGGTCTCTCTTCCTGTCAGTGCTATCAGAATTTGATTGTCTTGTAGGCACTTACTGTTTGACAGCAGGTGTTTGTTTCATTTCTGGAGTAGGATGGTTCTTTGAACCTACTGCCAAATAAACAGTCACCAGCCTCAGGAAGTCTGACAGTGACAGGGAAAGATTGCTAAAATGTGGGATCATTAGTTCTGTTAATGCTAATAAGGTGATTGCTCTTATCTTATAAGTTACAAAGATAATTCCTTAAATTTCATATTTAGTGTCTGATTTTTAAAATTTAAAAAAAAAAAAGCTTTTCTACTCATTTTCTACAGAATTCTCTTCTGCTGTATGGAGGAGAAGGTAGCAGTTTACATTTCTATTGTATTGAGAAGCAGCTAAAGCGGTGTCAACTGGATACTGGTACTCCCAGGTAAGATTATCATCTCAGGCAAGGTTGTTCAACCAGGTGTTGCCTGCAGCAGCAATAACAGTAAAAGAAATAAAGGCTTGGGGGAATGGAGCTCAGACAATAGCAACAGACTGTCTTAAACATCTTTTCTCTATTTTCCCAATGATGGGAAAACCACCAGCAGTAGAATGGGTGAATAACTGTTAACAAAGGGTTGGGCTTTCATTAAGGAAACAACAAACAATCAGTGAGAGGACTTACATAGTTCTCAACACATTGTAATTGCTTGAAGTCTTCCACTTCATTCTACAATTATGTGGTTGGAGGATGGGAATTCCAAGAGACAAGAAAATTCATTCAAGATAACAGATGATTGTTATTCAAAATGTAAGTATACTCTATACTCTTAATATTTTTTTTACAAGTTTTGAATATTTTTTCAGAAGCATGATAACATATGTGAGCTTAGTTATACTTTTAAAATTAGACAAGTTCTCGACAGACATTGTAGTATGCCAAGCAATTATAAAAAGAGATGAAACCTGAACCTTTGCTGACTTTGTAATCACTTTCTTGATCTGTTTTTGTTTGTTCTTTAGCTCATCATCTGTATTTCTGGAAACTGTTTTGACCCTCTACTCATCGATTAGTTGACTCTAGTGTATAAAGAAAATTCGGAAGAGTTCTCACAATCAATCTAAATGTTGTTTAAATAGCAGTGAGAAAACCAAAGCAGCAGTAAATTGTAGAATCACGGAAAACAAAACACCAACCTGAAGCAGTAACTGCCCACTTTACGTTTTCTAAGTTTCACAAGGTCGGATTGATAGTTCAACAGTCAAGAAACTTTAAAATTGCTTTGTTTCATCGTCATCATTTTTCCATAAACATTCCAGGGATTATCAGAAAGTTTCTCTCAAGAACTTGCTAGGTTGCAGCAGTACTATTTTAGTAACTGATTCACTTGTTTGTGGACACTTAAACTACTGTAAGTTCAAAAGAAAAAACACCACCATTGCTATATAAATGTTACTCTGTTGTCCCAAACAATTAAATCAATACCATTTTTGAAAACCACTATGTAATATTAAACTGTTAGCAAATCAAAATATCAATCTAATCCATGGAAGCTTCAGTCTCAGTCAAACCTTAACAAGGGAAATAACTCTAGTTTCCCATTAAAAACAACTTTTTTCTGCACCCCTGCACAATACTTTTTATTACAAGTTTCTAAAATAAAAATCAGATCTATTTTACTTTCAATTCAAGTTTATCAAGCTTTGTGCCTTTAATTGTAGATTTTGTATTTTTTGTTTAAGCTTAGTGTTTTTAAATGCTTGCTTATTTTAATTGTAGTCAGTCTTCATGCAGTAAGGAAAACAGTTGAAAGAAAAGGTTCTCAGGGAGAAAGTACTGCTTTTAATTCTTAACAAGAATGTTGAAGTAGCTGTACTAAAGGTATCATACTGGCTGGCATTAAAGGAACTGCCTGAGAGGAGCTGCTCTGATAAAGGTCTTGTCATTTTACAAAATTAAAGAGATTAACAGGTGATCAAAGCATTGCTGAATTTCAAGCTGCACAGGCAGACTGTTTTTGATTGGGCAGTATCAGACAAAGAATGCAGAGATTTTCCCATTGGCTGTTGATGAATTTGCTGACAGAAGTAATAGGAAGCATTTTCTGTTGTATCTCCATTACATTTCAGAATGTGACAAATTAATTTTCTTTCCAACTTTCAGATGACTACAGCAATAGCTAATGCTGATACAATTGTTGTCAAACTTTTGATCTGAGTAGTTGACTGGGCCAGGCATTGATGGGGTGTCATGATAGATGGAAAAATTGGAATAGTTGCCAAATTTCAAAGCTGCATCACAAGTATAGAGTATTTCAGATATGACCCATTACAATAGGATGTTGTTAAATGTATTTTTCTACTTTATTAATCCAGCACTAACAACAGTAAACAGGGAAATTTGATGCACTGCTAAATTTGCAGAATGGAAACTCCATTTTTAATGGATATTTTCAGTTTCTAACAAGGCTTAGAAAATGTTTTTAAATGGAATACATAATTGCAGCATTCTTAAACATTAAGCCAATGGTTAAACTCATAAAAGTGTCTCTGTTGGAGTTGATAGATAACCCTGAACAACAAAAAATAACTTTCCGTCTGCTGCTGAGGTATATCTAGGTGTCCTTTATCAAATCAAGCAGCTGATTCCAAATCTGAAGTCAGAACTGACCCAGCTCGTCAGGATTTATAGTTACAGAAAAATGTCATTTCCAGTCATTGTTTATTAATAAATCAAGCACACCCCAAAATTGCAAAAAAAAGTAAATTCATTTCACAATATAAACACATTGTATAATGTACAGTAACTGTTATCCATAAACTCAAACATATTGAACAACATAAACACACTGTATAAAGTATACATTAACTGTTTATAAATGCTTGAAGTACTTGATTTTACACTTGTGAATAGCTGTGGTTTGTCTCTGAAGAAACCAACAATAGTCCCCATCATGTTGGAGTTGAATCTCCCCTGATAGCAGCTAGTGGAACCTCATCATGCTCATCGCTCACAGCACCAAGGTTGGCTGGGAAAAAATCCAAGTGTGAATGAAGAAAATGCAACTTCAGCAAAATACGGCAACCCATTGGTTTTTATCATGTCTTGAACCAACTCGGCATAGTTGTCTGCTTTGTGGTTCCCAAAAAAATTGTGGACTACTGGTTTGAAGGCCTCCCATGCAGCCAGCTCCAGTGGGTTAAGTCTCGACTGGATGACTGGATCAAAAATAAATCACAAATTTGTGGACCAACAAATATTCCAGCCTTCAACTTGGCATCAGTTAAAATTGCTCCAAATTTTTCTTTCAGATAAAGAAATCCCACACCTTCAGCACTCATTGCCTTTACAAAGTTCTTGGTCCAGTTTTATATGCAGTGATGGAAGAAATATTTGTGGGTGTACCAGTGGCATTTGTTGCACATTGAATTTTCCTGGAGCATGGTCGGTTCTTGATGGCCATTTTTTGATCTTATAGTGATTTGCATCGTCTCAGCTATTTCACAAGAGCAAGAAGCACGTGTGTGTTTTGTATACCCAAGCTGCAGACCGAGCAATAGGCCTATCACTTTTAAGTCACTGCATATGTTCCACTTGTGGCCAGCATATTTGGTGAGTTTCAGTAGAAGTTCCATGGACTTGTATGTCTCTTTCATACTGACAGCATGTGCCACAGGCACAGATAGCTTTTCATTGCCATAGTGCAGCCTTTTTCAGACTGAGCTTGCTGGAGTCGATGAATGATGCTCATATCCTAGTTGCTTCATGAGGCTGTTCACATCAGTGCAGTAGCAGACATTATTCTCCACCTGGTAGAATGCTGCCAAACTAGCATGGCGTACACAAAAATGAGAAATTTTTGTCCCTTCTGCCAACAAGTTCCACTCCTGCAAACATGAACCCAACAATTCTCCTTTTGCTTAGACAGTTCCAGGTCCCTGATGTCATTTAACGCTTCCAGGTTGATCAGGTGAGGTTTTTATGACTCCAATTCTGCTGATTTGTAAAGCTCACATTTATCAGAATTATCACTACCATCACTTCCAGTGTCAGCAGTAGCTGGTGGCACAGTTAACGGATTGTACAGGTTTTAGTGATGACTTGCAATCGGAATATGTTGTTTTTGTTTTTCTTAGTGAAACCAGCCACTTTAACCATGCAGAAGTAACAGTCATTCAGATGATTCTTCGGCTCCCACCACACCATTGGCAATGACTAATGGCATCAACTTCCGTTTCCCATTCAACCACTATGTCAAACCAGAGGTACAAACAGTGCGACATATGTGTGGTGCCCATGTCTTCTCTTGGTCACCCAACCTTGCAACTGAAGTATTGTCTATGCGATCTTGAGACAACTGGTTATGTTTTTCCGTTGGTTACGAGGTGTATATTTGCCACATACCTAGCAAAAGCAGTCTGCACTGCAAGCTCAATAAAAATTTTAAAAAAAAAACAACAGCATTTTTTAACTCAAAAATATAGATTGCTTACTGGGCAACTGACACTTCTCCACTACAACGCATGACGCACGGCATTCCTGTGTGTACGTGTAAGCAGGTAATCATGTGGTTCTCCCACATAACCTGCTCTGTGTACACAGTGACACTCAAAATATATAACATTAGATTTCCATTTATTTCTGTAACTAAAAATCCTTACGTGTTGGGTTAATTTTGGTTTCAAATTTGAAAAAGTATACTCGAACTAGTATGTGACACTTTTACCTCAGTAGCAAATTGGTTGTTGTCCAATGTAATCCATGACATTTTGTCTGAAGTTTTCATTGAAGGAAATCGTTACATTTGCAATTGATGACTATCCAGTGTAACAGGTATGAACGTGAAGATTCATATGAAGCAATGGATGGTGGAACTGACAAGTACAGCTTAACTTTGTACATCATCAGAAACACAATATATTCAAAAATAAATGTGTGAATATGTATGCAGAATTTTAGACAATCTGGAACAAATTTGATGGTAGAAATCATCAACTTCTGTAGAATTTCTACATTTGTTCCAGAAAATGCAAAATTGGCTAGGAAACAGGTTTCAGTTTAAAGATTTTGGAGTTACTCATGTTGAGAGACTATATGAATGAATGTTTGATCAGTGCAAAAGGTTATTGGCTGTAAGTTATGCAGACATGATTTTATCTGAATGTGCAAGCATATTTTAAGTAAAATTGTCGAATATTTGCCAAATGTTTTGACTGTACCAAATGTACCACCTTGAATAGTAACTCATTAAATGCCTTTATAAGAATTTCAAGAGGATGAATGAATTTGATTATGAAAGTAGAAAAACATGAAGAGAAAATTGTAAATAATATTGTATAAAGTTGATACCCAGTACTGATTTCTGTATTTCTGTTGTTCTAGTAAATAAATAATTTTTTTAACAAATTAAGTGTTCTTGTTACATTAAAATATTTATTAGTTGATGTGATAGTAGTTTGATTAACCTCATATCAGTAACATTATTGGTCATTTGTTTTCCTCATATTAAATAATTTCTTCATTTTGGAGAACTATCTTTTGTTAAAATAATTTTTGAAAGTCTTGGATAAAATGAAGATAGCAAAAGTCTTGGTCACTTAAAATAGATTCTAGATGTGAAATGTTTTTTATTAGGCTATCTGGAAACAAGCGAGTGATCAGGGGTAAAACGGCATTGTGAAAAGTTAGTTAATTAATATTTATTTTTTCAAGTACCTTGATTGTATGTTGGTTTTATTCCCTTTGCTAGAATTTATTTTGTTTTCTTTTGAACTAAAGACTTTAGGCAAGATTAAGAAAGTTAATTTCAAGACTTTGTTCTGTAGGTCTTGGGATGGAATATCTTCAAGTGCCCCCAAAATGAACAAGCAGTAATATCCTTGAGCTGCTTCCTCTCTCTCAGAAATATTATAGATGTGACAGTTGCATAAGGTTGCTACAGCTTTTGACAGATGCTTCCTCAAAAAATAAGCACATTGAGAATAAACTGGTGGGTTTGCCTGAAAATGTTAATTTAAATGTGCTGACCTATAAAGGCTTGCATGTGCTCTTAGTCTGTGATTAACATCTGTTGGTTTGTTACTAACTAGCGGCTAAGGTAAAATGTTCTTTTAACGATCGTTGACGTTAGAATTGTGGTTGTGGATTGGGGTAAGCAATTAAATTGTGGCTTGAGACTTTGTAACGTGGCATCTCAGCAGCTTTTTCAAATTGTGCAATGGCTGATTTTCATTAAATTTGTAATTTATAGAATTCGAGGACTTGCTTACACCAAGTTGTCATTTCAAGGAGAAAAGACAGTTGTTGTTATTGCATCAAGCAATGGATTCATCAAGATTTATGATGTAAAGGTTACAGAGGTGAGTAAGAAACTTTTCTTGCCATAACTTTTCAATTGCATGTACATAGAATCAGTATTTAAAAAAAATTGAGATACAACCCTATAATAGATAGGTATAATTAAGTTACTTGTTATCTTTATTAGGTGTTAGCAATGTTAACTTTTACAATGTAATTATAATTGATGCTTTAAAAAACTCATAAGAATCTGATTTTGTTAAATTATTTCTGGTTTATTTATATGGGGTGTGTCAGTTGTGATAGCTTATTTGATGCAAAGTAGGCAATATAGATAAGTATGTATTATTTTCTAGCTATCAAGAATTATATTTTTCAGAAATGCAATTTTGTACTGTAGATTTGCAGATATATAATCTGAAGTGGTCAGTTAAAGATGATTAATTTCTAATTGGTTTGTATTTGATTATGTGTTTGTAGACTGATTCAGATGTTTTATTATTACCATTTGATTACTTATATATTGGATGTCTAGGCTGTTCACTGTGTGTGTGTGTGTGGCGCCAACAGGGTTTCAGAAATCTGACATGGTGACAATGTCATTTACTTGGCAGGAGGGGAGAAAGTTTTCTTAGTTTTTATATTTCTTTGTATTTTTTAATTTAATTTAATTTAAAATGGTTTGTATTTAAGTGATTGCTTGCTTGCCAATTCCATAAAACTGAAGACTACCCTAATACACTTGCTTAAGTGTTCATGATCTGTACAGGTGATATACCTAATTAACATCTACTAATAAAATAATATAAGCATTGACAATACTATAAATGATACTATGTAAATGTACAGTTACTCTATGTATATCAATACCTTTTACTATTAGTATACTATATGCTAAAACAAAATAGCATTATCAATAGCATAACCCCCTTTCTCCCCTTTAGGAAGCAAAATTTTTTGCACCCCTGGACTGGCTGGAGCCTGGGACAGCCAAAGATCTCAATATTTCTGTGGTCTGTTAACAAGGTGAATGTCAGTACTGTAGCAAAGATAGCCAGAAGGCCTCCAGCATTGATGCACCTTAAGCTAGTGAACAAGTACTAACGAAGAATTTCAACTGTTTCTTGACTCTATTTGCCATTTTCTTCCTAACATTGAAATAACAGGTGATTAAATTATTATGGCAGGTACTGTATATGCTGGTGTTACTACTGACATTTAATACTAAAATATGTAAAATTATCCAAACAGGAAATAAGGATAATTATTTTATGAGTGATAATAAACTGTAAAACTATTTCAGAAAAAGAATTAGGCATGTAAAAAGTAAAGCGTTTTACTTGTGTCCACATTTTGATATTCTGCATTTGTATGGAGATTTTATTTGAGAAAGTTTTAGAATGTTTCCAGGTCTTAGGTATTTGGAATATGCCGAAGATTAAACCTTTTAGATCTACCAAGTTTGAATTTTAGATGTTTAAGAGCAGATGGACCTAATAATAATAGTTCTTAGATATTAACATTTAGGATCATGGATTCCAGCTTTCTTATATATCAGATACTCTTTAGTAATATAATTGTTATAAGTAGAATCAATTATTAGTTAGTGATATTATAAATACATTTAAAATGTTATGAGAGCCATTTCTCTTCTCTGTGGCACCTTTATTAAGCGATGATGGTTAACCTGCTTTGAATCTTCTGAAAATGCTGGAGCTGTGTTAACTTTTATTATAGTGTTGTCTTAGAGAATAAATTGTGGTTTCTGAAATAATATTTGTAGTTGATGCTTTTGCTTCTAGAAAATTATTTAATGCTGCAGTTGATAGTAGGTCTGGGCAATTTTCTTTCCATAAACTTAGTTGATATACAGTTGTCCCCCAGTATTCGCGGGGGTTACGTTCCTATAGCACCTGCGAATATTGGACGTGGTCCATAAAAATGCCTATAAATGTCAAAATATAACGTAAAATATAAAAAAAATATAAGTAAATATATAATAATAATTTAATAAAAACTACAACACTCAGAGAAACACTCAGCGAAACACTCTAGATAGCTACACTCGGTAAAATGGGAGGATGCTGGGCCGCATCTACCTGAAACAGCGCCTCGTGGGCAGCAGCCAATCAGCAGCGAGGAGAAATGAATAACGCTCTCGGATTGGCTACTTTCAAACCTCCAGCCAATAGTGTTTATTTTATATTGATATTTTGCTGAATTTACGTTAGTATTTATATTACAAAATTAGTAAATTATATTGTTATTAATAATTTAGCGTTAAAAAGCGTGAAAAAAATATATATTGCCATAAAAAATCGCGGAAGATATTTGCAATTCCGCGAATATGCGGGGGTTTCCACGAACAATTATTAGTTAGGTTCTAAGGAAAATTCCGCGAATAACCGGGGCCGCGAATGCCAAACCGCGATTACACGGGGGGGTTGACTTTATATTGTTCTTAATCTGTCAGCAGAGATGAACTGATGATTTACAGTGCAATTTGACTCTGTTTTCTAATATTCTCGAAATAGACCCAAAACAAAATCCTAGAATTTCTTATTAATCACACAACAGGTGTAGATTCAACTTATAGCCCCAGTTTTTTTGTTCCTTTAGGTTGTGCACGCTTTCTTGTTGCTGTTGAGCATTAAGCACTTTAATGTTTCTAGGGGATACTAACCAGATTTTAATACAAAAATTAGATGTGGAAACAATTAGCTGTCTACCCCATCAGTATTACATAAAATTCAGGCTTCATGCTGCTGCCTCAATTTTTAGGTTCACCTGCTCACCTGAAAGATTGAAGGGAATAATACAGAACCTGCATACAGTAAAATCTCATTAATTCAAAGCTGATGGACCCCCCCAACAAATTGCTACTCTGTACTAATAAGGTTGGTAGTAATAATAACAGTGTTAATACTGAATGCCAAAATTAAAAGAAAAAGCTCTAAATATATTGATTTCTTTCTTTTTAATAAAAGAAAATTATTTTTGTTTGTGTAATTTGCAGGTTTCAAAATGCACAAATTTGGCCAAACTTGTTTAACTTATCTGAGCAAATAGCATTGCACATAATAATGTTTTCAATCACATTCAATGCATTAAGTCCATCCTTTAGTCTCAGTGTCTCTTAGTAAATTGTAGGCAAATTTGGCATAGTAATACTGGCAACATTATTGTCCATATGAATGCACTATTCGAAGCCCAGATTAACCTTCAGTACTTATGGTATCATTGGTGGTTTCTTCTGGGCTTTCATTAGCTGAATGCACACCCTAACCTGCCTTGAGATAACACTGGCCAGAATGCTAGCTCATACGACTAAAGCACCCAAACATTTCCATTTTGGTAGAGTGGACTCAGCAAGTTGCAGTCGCTGCCCTAGTGAAGAGGTTGAATCAGACTGGTTATATTGGCTGGCAGAAACAGGAGCGTTGTCCAGTTCTGAGTCTTTAGTAACTGCTGACTCCATTCTTTAAATATCTTTCTTGTTGTCCATGCAGTCTTATTAGCAACATAATCACACAGAAGTTGACCCATATCTTTGAAACATTCAGACTTCAACTATTTCTCAACAAGTGAACAATTTTTTTTGATTGTCTGGCAACAAATGATAAACAGGCTGGTCTCGTCTGTGTAAGCGCATCTTTTGCTTCATACTCTGCTAGAATTGGTTGCATTAACTTCACTCACTCTTTTGCCTTGTCCTAATCGATGGCAACTTCTTGCGTACAAACATTTATGGAGACAAGATTGTGCCTCTTGGAAATGCTGCAGCTATTCATTGCTGCATTTAAATTTTCCATATCAGAGCTGCATTTGAAGTAATTTTCCTCTTTTTTTTATCATCAAGCTAGACTGTCTACATGCCTTCTGTGAATCTATAAAATTACTTAAATAATTTTTTTCCACATCTTATATTTGGTACCAGATTTAATTCTGTTTTTTCACATTAACGCTTGCATTTTGGAATTTTCTACTTTTTTTTTTCTTCCACTTTTCTCAAATAACTGACAATGTTGACAATGGAACATTGTGTTTTTTGGCAAGTTCTTTTTAATTTTACTTGTCTTCAATGATTTTTAGCTCTCTTTTTTTGTTGATACTTAATTTACAACTTTAATTTGCTTACCATTGCTGCTGATGCAAAAAGGCCTACACATAGCACACCTGTCTGCCGGCCAAATGTTCAGCAAATCATGAAGCAGAGCAGACATAATGATGTCATGATTAAGAATACTTACCATTGCCGGAGGATTGTTAGGTGCACAACAATGTCCTCATATTAACTGACCTATAGATCATATAGGAGCTCATTTGTTGGGAAAACAGTATCTTAGAATTACGTATTACATGTATTTCGTACAAATGAAGGCACTTCTGGGTCTCAGGATGGGTTTCATAATATTGATAACTGTATTAGCTATCATCACATTTAAGACATTTTCCTGTTCTAGTAGTAACATTTATTTGGCAGTGCTATTTCAGGCACTATTTATTTGTATTAATGGCAGCATGCTTTAGACCAGTGGTTCCCAATCTTTTTGGACTCATGGACCTTTTTCTAATACTTAAAAGACCTGCAACCTCCTGCTACACTTCCATAATTGAAAAAAATCACATAAATAAGAGTTTTATTTGAATATATTGACAGTGTGGTGCCCAAGTTTGCCTAAAATAGATCTGGCTAGTGTGCGTCTGGCCAAAGTCACAGTCCAGTCCTTGTAGCGTGCTCTGCCCCAGGTGTTGTGGTCTGAGTCTTTTAGCTGCAGGCCCCAATGGCATTAGCCAATGAGAGCGTGGCTCGATTGCATCATTCCTACTGTGGTAACAGTTCGAGTTCCGGCCTTTGCCATCAGCGTGTATTGTCCGTGTTTCTATGAGGGTGTCAGAGCAACAGGAAGCCGTGGGGGACTGGTGATGCAACCAGGAGTGCCTTCCATTGGAGACAAGCCTTACACCTTTGGCACTCGGTCTCCAATTGGTGATACTGGCGTATTGGATGCAGGGTAATTTTTGTACACTTTTTTCTGGAAAAAAGTGCATCTTATAAGCCGGCAAATACGGTACAGATAAACAAAACAAATACATACTCGTGAACAGTTTCTTGACTCGGTCATACGACAAAAATTGGAACTTCCAGGGTTCTGCGACCGCTAAGGGGTTCGTGACCCACTGGTTGGAAACCACTCTTTTAGACAATTTAGTGGAGATTGGAATAAAAATTAGTAATGCTTACCAGATGTGCAGTCATTATACCAGGAATAAACCCAGCTAGAATAGTACTGCCATAATAGTAGCCAGACAAGTTTCATTGTACATCCCTAGTAGAAAATATGCATTCTAATTAGCCTCTTTGGATTTTCAAAAGCCGCATATCTTAAGTAGATAAAAATTGTGAATTTCAATATTATAAAGATAATTGAGAGAGACTATTAGCTTGTTTAGCATTAATATGATTAGAATCCACAATTTTAAAGAATTCTTCTCATAATCAGATCAGAAGTTTTAACACATTTTGGATCTGCTGACTTTCTCTAAAGTTTATCTTGTTGGCTTGGTGATGAGTTTGAGCTGGGATTGTGAGAGTTTTTGTAATTTTTTCGATTTCTGTACAAAAATATTTCATTAAAAAATTATCTCATCAGTTTGAGCATAATATTCCAAACTGTTTTTTGATAAAATTAAAAATAGAATTGATTGTATGAAGTTCCTTGTGTGATATCTAAAGCAGTCTCAGGAGGAAGAGGGAAGCAATATTGAAATAAAAAAAACTTTTTTTAAAAAAATTAAATGGCAAGACAACTACCCAGTTTTGATGGAGAGAAATAAGCTATAGAATTAAAAGAATAGAGAGGTGCTTTTATAAGAGATTCTCTTCCTAGTGAAGATGATAAGATTGAATGTGCTGTTTTAAATTTATATTTAGTTAGAATTCTGGTACACACAGCTTGTTGATATAAAGGTAGCAAAAATGCTTATTTTGATTATCTTGTTATCCGTAACCAACTAATTTCTTAAAATATTTCTGTTTATATATTTGAATTTCAAATATATGAATAATGTTATTCGTGGCCAGTTATGACTGAAATGTTTGACTCGGTTTGTTAAAAATGTGAAAGAAACTCAAAATCTACAGAAAAAGCTTAAGTTATTTTAATCTCATTAAATGAATCGACCAAAAACTATACAGGTAGGCCGCACTTGATGACCCTGCTGCACATAAAGAGAAACTGTTATTAATCCTGGTGAAATAATTGAGAAAGTTTGCTTTTAGATATGAATAAATTATGCAGAGAAGAATGAGAGAAAAATGGGATCATATATAAATATTCAAAACTGTGAAATTATTTAAGAAATGGCTAAATTTTGTAAATAACCATTGACACTCCCTATGGAATTTTAAACTTATGCGAGCGTTGATAATTTTATGAGGATAAGAATTTATTTCTAGTACTTGACAGATGCATAAGTTGTTTGCACAAGTGGATAACTGCTACGGAAATCTAAATATTTATCCTTGTGTGCATCTTATGCCCTGGCAGTTTTAAACACTTAAAACATTACAGTAATTTACACCTCTACTAAAGAAACTGCTGTTAACTTCTTGTCCTATGGTAAATTATATGCATGCTGGAATTAGGATGAGAGAGAAACAATTGTGTGAAGCCCTAGAACTTCATGCGTATAATAACTAAAGCAATAGTTAGCGTGTTTTGCTGCAGAACACACTGCGATATCTGTAACTGGGTTAGTACTTTTTTGTCACTAGTAGAATGATGTATTGTGTATATGTCAACATGTATAAAAAAACAACAACAATAGTTTGCATAAACTATAGAGCTAACAAATAAATATGCATACCTTTCATAGTAAGTTCTGAAAAACTGACAAGAGGATAGGCATGAAACATGTACTGTGTACTACTACAGTATGAAATATGACACAATAGAACAGAAACAAAAACTGACTGGTGATGTGGGGACAGATTGCCCAAACTTAGTTTTATTATTTAGTTCTATTTCTAATAAAAACATGTTATGACATGCCTGAACTAACCCTCTACTTTCAGGTCACCTTAAATCTAGGGGGAAGAAAGAAATGATTGATGCCATCAATGAGCCTGACATTTAGCTGTATGGTTTTTGAAAGTGTCAGTTATACAGTGTAATATCATTTCTAGGTAGAACTGGAGTGATATGTTCTAGTTTGCAAAGTCTGGCTTCCCTTATATGCACATACACAGCCAGGGACAAAAGTTTAAGAACAGTGACAGAACAAACTTAAATTGACAAAAAAACTATGTAAAAAATAAATATTCTAGCCTGGGCATTACACTGACGATAGAACAGCAATTCCTTGTTACCCATGAGCTAATCTGTAGAATTAACTGAAAAGCTGATTATAACCTTCAAAATAAGTTGCCTGATAAATATATTCAAAAAATGTTTAATTTTGTTCTGCAGACTTTAATGTTAGATGCCTGAAAGTAATTAGATTATTTTAAACAATGTTGTAATAAAGGGCAGAGATTTTTTTTTAACTTTTGTGGGGCAGTTTATGTATTTGTGGATTATCGTTTTTATTTCAAAGAACTCCATAGAAACTGCGCTGCTTGCTGAACACAACACAGAGTTTCGGTTGACTTGCCTAGCAGTGCGACATCAGCTGTCTAAGAAGACTGTCAATGAGCCCCAGAAAATCGAACTAGAACAAGAAGCAGCTTGTGATGACAGCAGTGGACAGGAAGGCTGCGCCAAAGATGAGTCGGAAGCAGAAGAATCAGAGGGGAAGCTTTCATCCAAGCCGACTGGATCAGTATCTCGAGGAAAGAGGGTGAAGAGAAAGCCTGTTTCTATAGAAAAAGAAGGTAAAGTAGAAAGATTTTTGTTGTTGTAGTTTTTTTAAAGAGTTTTATATTTGTAATTTTGAGCATGTAAAATTAGTTAGTGACTGTTTAAAATGCAATTTTTTTAGAGAGGCAAACTCCAAAAACTAAATTTTATAATCATGGAAAAAGAAAGTGTCATCGTCATTGAGGCCTTGATAATTTGTTCAGATAGCTAGCCAGTTTCATCTTTGATGTTTTTGTTGCTTTCTGCTGATGATCATTATTACAACTACAATAATGATATTACCTTAACTTAGAATCGTCCATACTCATATGAACAACTTATTATGGTTGAGTGAAACTAAATTCATGCATCTGACTGAACAGCAAAAATGAAATAGTCATTAATAGTAAATATTTAATTTCATTTGAATTTGAGAAAAATAATGTTTTTTTTAAATAATGAAGCCTCATAAATGAAATACATAGTAATGATGAAAAAATAAAAGAAAAAAGGAAACTGCATCATGTTGCCATTTCGCTTCTCAGCTGAGCTTTGTAAGTCTCAGTGGCCATTTTGCTACACGGGGCATTGATTGGCCAATAACGAAGAACTTTCAGGCCCTAAAATCAATCAAGACATAGTATCACTGGCAAGTGTTTTATTCAATACTACTGGAATTATTTATATCTTCTATCTCCCCAGCTTTGTCTAAGTAGGAAGGAAACAGAATAATGGAGAAAATATTCAGAGGAGAAAGAAACAGGTTATGAATTTATCTGGATGTCAAAGTGGAAAAAAAAATTTTTTTTTTTTTTAAAGCCAAGACAGTTGATGTTCTCCACAAATCAGAGTTACCTCCCCTTGCCTCATTCAAAGATACACACGCAGTCTTTAAACAACCAAAGTCAGATTCCTGCAGATAGAGAAAATTCTGCCTTTGTTCTAAACAAAACAGACTAGAATCCTAAATATTAAGATTTCTGCAGCAGTCATTGTCCTGCTGTCGAGCAAATTGTTCGCACCACTGCTTTAAAATTTGTGGTTCTGAACTTTTGCTCAGCAAATTTTAACTTATTTGTCAAGTATTAAAAAGAAATTCTTATCCTGATAAAATTTTAACACATTTGTAGGTGGGAGGGGACTCCATTCAGATCAAATGTTCCTCTTCCTTTCATTCCAGAAGTTACTGATAAATTCTCCAGAATGCTCGATAAAGGCAGGATTAGTATTTTCTGTTTTTTTATCCAATGATTCAGAGTTTAAGTTCTTCACTTGTATGTGGAAAAGACTCCATAGCTACCAAAGAATACCCGGTATTTACTTCACACAGTATTGTTGAGAACAAGCCTACCTTACATTGGTCAAACACGCAGTTCAGTAAATGTTACTAATGATAGGGAGTGTCGGTGAGAAGCATCTATAATTATTAGAAGCTTATGTAATTTTCCATTGAGTGTTGTTTTCAAGTTTATATCACTTGGTGCTGTGAATAAGGAACTTTAAGGGAGGAGGATGAAATATGAAAAAAAAATCTTGAAATAGATAAAAACTTCACAGAGAAGGAAAATGCTATGTCAGGGGTGGAGAGGCAGAGAGAGACTGACTGACTTATTTCTAAAAAAAATTCAAGTGAGGGATGCAGCTCTAGTTCTTTAAATCTCAATTTTACTGTAACAACAAATATGGGTACATCTTTTTCTCAATGAGCATTCCTCCCCTAAGCCGCCTCTTTGATGTGTAATTAGGAAGTAGTATACGTCAGTCTTCTGTGGTGACAGTCCTCCGGATTGGATGGGGCATGTATGTCTCCACTTGCGCAGTCTATGAACACTGAACTACTGTGATGAACACATTCATCCAGACAGATATGTAGTTTAAAATATTTATTTATGTGTTATTTAAGATCTAGCAAATCAATAGATTAGTTTAGGCCAAAGCCTGTTGAAGGAAATAAAAAAAAAATTCATCAGAAGAACCTTGAGTGAAGTTGAAAAAAGCATAAACAGAGGCAATGGAAAACTTTTCTGACAAATGAAATTAAAATGGTGACTGATTTTCTACAGTGTATGTAAGAACTTGGTTCCCCACAGGCCAACACGACTGTTTTCCAAAATTCTTGCAAGCAGGCGAATCAATACTTGTGTTTGGTTTTCGAGTGGTGATTTAGGATGTAGCCTTTCCTTTGCTTCTGAGCACTGGCAGATCATGATGTACCAGCAATTGAATTTACTGGAGTTTGGGTGGATAATACTCCAAATACAACATTGGTTGGAACTGGTGACATTTTGGTTTTTTGTTTTGTTTTTTTAGCTAATAGGGAATAAAACCGTTTTACTTTACAGTTCACCAAACCATGAAATTCCTGTCTCTACACAGTTTACTTAAGAAGACTTTAGAAAATTATAACTTTAAAAATAATATGTGCGCGCACTTTTTCGTTTCTGTTTTCATAATGTATAAAATATTTTTGATCTTCTGTAAACCTGTAGATTTTTTACACACCCACCCACCCCTGAAAATCAATGTGTCATAGGAATAAGTAACGGCTGATTTTATTCACTGGTTTTGCTTTTTATCCTGGAGATCATTGATAGATCAAAGCCAAGATGAACAGTTTCTGAGTATGTATAAAAGTATAATTATACCACTATTAGTATTAGTAATTTTCTCTAGTTTAGGTGTAGATATGTAATCTTCTTGGATACAGAATAATGTTTTTAATATTAAAATGGAAATTGTATTTGTTTAATAGCAATATAAATTTGTATCTAATCTGGTGAAAAGATTGAATTATGGAGATCAATTATGTATAACTGTTACTGTGGTTCTTCTGAGTTAATCATCGTTATCTGTGACTATAGACATAACCGATGTGGTTTTGTAGTACATTGCCATAGTTCCATCCTCATCTAGAAAGTGCCCAGACAAAACCCATGTTAACAGACCACTACAAAAGCATGAGAAGATGCTGCCTTTTGGGATGTTCACCAAACCAAGTTAATCCCAAATGGAGATTGAACTCTGGCCATCAGCTGTGGCAGACAGATACTGTGTCATTTACCACCCACTAAAATTCATTTTGAGCAATGTTTATTAAACATGCACAATATACAATATATATACAAGGCAAACTCCAATGTTTTAATTCAGTAATTTGATTAGATGGTCTGACCATCTAACCATTATACAGAGAGCATAGATCACTTACTAAGTTTGCTGTTGGTAGTATGCAGAAATCATTGTTGATATTTGAAACACAGGAAGTCTTTCAGTTAACGAATTGAGAAAATCAGTTAAGAAGTTAAAATCTACATGTAGTTGATTACAGATTGAAAGTTTTGTTATCATAAAATTTACCTCATTGCCAACATTCTTAAAGGGGCTATTCAAACTTAATGTATTGTAACTTTTAAAAATATTTCTTTTTCAGGTCTGGCAAAGAAAGTAAAAGTTTCTGAAAAGCTGCAAAAGAAAATAAAAAAATTAACCTCATAGAAGACAATATATTTGTAAATAAGTTTTTGACTTCACCTTACTGTGCATTTTATTTAGATTTAAAAATGTCATGTTTCTACATGCGTTTTCAGTAGATGATATTCCTGTATTACTGGAATTACTAGAAATAAAAAGATAAAATATACATCATCTTTGAATTTTTTTTTAACTCCCAAGTTTTTGGTTTTATTATTTTATGTATTTGAATACACATGCTAGAGTTGCATTAGTAAATCTCTAAAATTAAATTAAAAGAAAAAAGTTAATCTGAGGAGTCAATCAGAAAAATCTGTTAAAGTTGGCTTCGTGAAATGTGTGTGGCAAGTGCTTGCATCCCAGAACACGCAGCAGTTCTGTTATAAATGCCAGCTACTAACTAAATTTTTTAAGCTTTTGATTGTAGGTGAAGGTTTTCATAGATGGCGTGTAATTGAGGTAGACCGACCAGATGCAGTTTAGTGAGATTCAGAGCATGGCAATACAGCAGTCATTAATGGACGGCAGTGACAACACCAAGATTTACTCAACATTGCAGAATGTTCTTCCAGCAAGAGATACTGAATGCGAACAGTGGAGATTCCTGAGTGGGTTGGGTGGTTATTTACAGGCTGGGTTTTTTAAGTTATGTCCAACAGTTGGAGAACTATTTTTGGGGGAATTCTTGATCAAAGCGCCTGAGTAATCGCGCTGAGAAGAGAACGACGAAGCACAGCCATCTCCTGGCTGGCATCAAAGCCAGAGGCAGATTCCTCAGGTGGTTTTAGTCAGTGGGGTACCTGTCTTTTGGGCTTCTGTAAAAAAAAAAAATCAGCTTTTGGACCGAACTCAAGTGCACCTGGCCTGGGTACAGCGAATAGTCACTTCGTTTTAAGATGTAAATATTTGGAAATTTGTTATTTTAAAGAAGAATCGTGGCTGAGAATGCCCTTTTTAACAAATGTTTGTCAGAGTATTTCCTTCAGCCAAAATATAAAATATTTTCAAAACCTTGTTTGTGAGTTTTTTGAAAACCAGTAACTGATTTTACCAAATATTGTATGTAAAAATCAGAGGGTTGTGAATGGTTACGCCAGCTAATGTAGCAGGTGCCTAGTTGTAATATGATAGCTCTCGCCGCCTTGCTTCTTTCTCGTACGCAATATAAGACATTGTTCAGTACTCAACAGGATAGTGACATCACTCTTTACGCTCTGAGTAAATATTAAAAGCAGCTGATTTATTCTTTCAAAAATATTGAACTCTGTCAGCGACTGGGGTAACTGGTCCAGACGATGAGGCGGGAAGAAGCCCACCAAAGGGGAAATACCACAGCTGTTTTTTTTTTTTTTTTATAAATTTACACGAGCTCCTAACCTGGAACATCCGGATGGCTGCCGTCCCCGCATTCAGCTTTGAAAAGAAAACTGCTGCAGGTGGCAGCGAGATGTGTGTCTGAGAATCAAACCATTACATCTGAGTGCGTCAGGAGAAAAGTCTGGGAGCCAGTGATGCATAATGGTTAAAACGGTACCCGGATTTTTTACTCGTCGTACCATTGGCGGTACTAAACTAACTTAGTAAAGTACAAATTGGTTAGTTTTTTTTTTTTTGTTTTTGTTTTTTTAGGGAGGCTGGGATGCGGAGAAATTTGTCTAACAGTGAGTAGAGATTATTTTCAAAATAACGTTCGGAAACCACGGTGGGGAAAAAATAGCCGAGCAGGACAGGATCTGTTGTTGTGGAGAGACGGGCCGCAGATGTTTCGGTGTGGTTCTCACTTGTTATGACAAACAAACGTCAGTTTTCACACACGATGAGTGTACCCCACGTCAGACGATGCTACTCCGTTCATTTGCTGGAAAACACCGCGGCCGCACGTAGACCCGTGAACGGGTAAGTCTTTAGTAGCGAGTTTCCTTGTACGTTTGGGGTCGTCGTCTTGCTGGAATACGAAACCACGGTCGGTCGGTGGCATTACATCTGTCGAGTGTGGTGTAGTGAAGAAGAATTCTCGTGCCCCGCTTAGTGTTATTCTGCATGTGAGTTTGGCGCACATGCCAGCTCTATTCACAACTCGCTCCTGCAGCCTTTATTGCCCTGGTTACGCGTAGGTTTTCGTATCTCTCGCCGAGTCGTTCTACAAAAAGCCGCAACCCACTAACTTGTCTGTTAGCAGTACATCTCTTACCAATTTCTTGCACCTATTCATTTCTATCTTGTTTCCGTATCTTAACAATGACTGCTGCTCATCGCTTAATAGGTGATTCGTTGTTGTTAGTGCTTGGCAATAATGTAACAAGCGAAAGCATATAACAGATTGCATCTTCCACCAAGTAGAACAAATCTTAACAAAATTAGTTTTGCTTTATAATTCTTTGTGGTTTGGCATTTATATTTTGTGGACCCGATGACCACTTACACGTCAGGTTTTCTCATTTGTTTCCATAGTTTCTGCGTCTCGTTTATTATTCTTGTCATTATCTTTGGTTTTTCAGCACCAGTTCCCGACTATGGCTCGCTGGAAGCTGATGCTGTCTTTCCTTCTGTTTCTCTCTCTACTGGCGATCTACTACACACACCGAGAAGTGGTCTCAAACTATGTTATGCAGTACGGTGTAAGGTTTCAAGCGAGAAATACGGGTGCCGAATCAACGCCATCCCTGCCGCTTGTATCATATACCATTCCTTCGGTCCACATGATCTGGTGCAACCAGAACAACTTCGAGTTTCGGCATTATCTCGCCATACGCAGTGTGTACCAAGTCCTACAACCGAACAAAATAGTTCTGCACTACGACAAGCCACCTGCTGGAGACAACCACCAGTACAACCAATGGTACAGGTACCTGGAGTCGGAAATTGCGATGCTCGTGTCGGAAAAATTCCCTGATAATTTCAACTGCACCAACGCTACGACAAACACGAATTTCATCACCAGCGTTTTGAGAACGGAAGGTAGCGTTTTCTTTCCGATCACATTCCTATTCGGGAACTTGAAATCGTTGTCGACCCCGATTTTTCTCGCCAGTGAGCTGAACTGTCGACAGGATCAGTTGAGTCCAGGGAAGATTTTGGTGAAGCTGCGTAAATCGGTATGGGAAGAATCTCGCGAGATCTGTGCTGGGAAAGCCGAAGAAGTGCAGTGGGCCAGCATTCCTTGTGTGTCGGAGGAGGAATATAATAAAGACACGGGAAATCGCTCTTGTGTGTCTTTAGACAGAAAGTTGCACCCTCGAGACATATGGAGCCTGAACACATCCTTCGCAGCCTTATCTCGTTTAGCTGCGTACGGGAAGATCCAAACGCCACGCCCTCTGCACAGCAGCAAGGATCCGATGCCGAAGATATCGCATTTCATCTGGCTGATCGACAGGGAGCTATTGTTTTTTGAACACGTGAATCTGCTTAGTGCTATTTACGTGGCTGGCTTCGAGAAGGTTTTTGTGCATGGAATTACTGAGCCAAAAGGAAAATGGTGGGAGGTAATTCGCCAAGACAAACGATTTTCGTTTATACCCACAGAAAGTAGCGACAGAGTGTTTAATCAGAATCTCGGCCATCATATTCACCACCAAAGTGATGTTCTCCGTTTAGAAATCCTCCGCAAATACGGCGGCATTTACCAGGATTTCGACATTGTTTGGGTAAACAGAGTTCCCGAAGAATACTACGGCTACGACATGATTATAAGCTTCGACTGGGCGATAGAAAATGAGTGGCCTGAAAAATTCAACAATGGTCTTTTGATGTCGAAGAGAAATGGGAAATTCTTGAAAATGTTTATCAAATCACTGAAGGAATACCACAACCACAATTGGGGTTACAACTCTCTCTTGATGCCCTATAGAATCTACGAGCTGAACCCTGATACGGTGTTCGCTAACCGCCATATTGTAGTCATGTGCTACAACCGGTGGTGCCATCCCAGCTGGGCTAAGAACTACCAGGGTTATCTGAACATGCAAAGAGGATCACCATTTAACTGGAGAAACGAAACTTACGCTCTGCATTTTACGGGCCAAAAACCTCAAGGAAACAGCGTGGAGGAAATAAAGAGACATTTCCCCATTTCCGGTGAGGCTGCAGCCAATGTATACGAACACATTAGAAGAGCGCAACGAATAAAGAAGCCTGGTTCAATTCCTAGGCGTTAAGTATTTTATATTAAAACAGAGGGACGTTAGCAGGATAATAAAATATGTACCAATACAGTTTAGTTAGTTTTTTTGTTGTTTTTTTTTTCCTGGCTAACATATTTATCCAATCATAAAGGTACTCTTATCATGCAGTTTAAAAAAAATGCAACATGATTGCAATAATAACTTTCCGGAAGGCAAGGTGGCTTCCGGTGTCTCAATTAGAAACTACCGCGTATCTCAACTCATAGGAGAATGTATCCCGGTGTGTGCAATAAATATATAATTTATTCAGATTTTTTTTTTTTGAAAAAAGCAATACGATTAGTTTCTAAATGTAGTCAGCCAAATCTTGGACATTTTTGGTCTACGATCAGAGGAAGCTGGCTGGCACCGTGTCGCCCAGATATTTACAATGTGTAAATTTGGGAGAAAGTTATTTCCTATTTGAATTTATTTCCTGCAGTGGAGAGAATTTTCCATTGTATTTCAGATCTTTTATTGAAATTACAAAAACTGTACCGTGGAAGTGATCCTGGGTCTAGGTACTTTATCACGTTAATTCATATTTGGTTGTCTCATGTATCAGTTGTATAATAATGAATTGGTAGATATCTGTCTGCTGTGTCTTTGTGAGTGGTGGCTTGATGGCATCATTGGATTTGAGTAGATTCCCAATGAGCGTTAATCGGCTATGTCTTCATGCTTTTTGAGCTATTCCTATGGAATTTATGAAGAAAAAAAAACTTGCTGTTTAATATTTTGGGAGATTTGCTTTGCTACATAACGTGACACTGGCGTTGTTAACTTTAAATGAAGGCTTAATCTTTTCTAGAAAAAAGAATGACAAAGATTTTATTAACTGAGCAGTCGAAGTTCTGGAAAAGGACTGCTGCCCTCTTCATACAAAGTCGGTGAGCTTGGCTTCAACACTATTCCTATTTACGGGATGACTGAATTATTGACGTTCGCTTCTCGTTTCTTTACCGTTCTAATGACCGCTGCCAGTTATCTTTGTCTAACCCTAATGGATTTCTTCACGGGTAAATAGAATCTTTAATCTGTTATGTACCTTTATAACGCGAGTTCTAGGTGCTGATTATTTCACTGTCCAATTATCGGTTAGTTTAGTTCCTAATATTTCTTCCCCTTCCGCATCGTAGAGAAAAATCTCCACTACTATATATATATATATAGAGAGAGAGAGAATATACCACGTGGGCAACAGGCAACCCTGTCGTACACATCTGCAGAGTTTAAGTTCGCAGATTAATATCTGTTTAGGTGTTTACGTAGCACTCACTATTTTATTTATCTGATAAGATCTTTGCCAAGCGAACAGCACAGTGTATTCTAGACCGGGAACTACACTTATCTCAGAAACCAACAACTTTACACAGGAAGTCTGCACGGATTGCACTTTGTACTCCTTAATCGAAAAGCTAAGTACGCATTACAAAGGCAACTTTTTTTCAAACATCAAAATAGAGATTTTTCTTTACATTAGTTTCGAGTTTAATCCGTAGATTTCTAAACTGTGAGGACCACAAGTCTGAGTTTTATAAGACTATGAACTGCATTTGAAATCTTTCAGTGTTCATTGACTGAAACAAATAGCTTCAAATTTGCCCCGACCCCCTGTGAGAGGAAATTATGTCCGCTTAAGTGGGATACAGTGCTGTCAGAAACACGGGCTTCGCCAGCTACTTCCCTTTAGTTCTGCTCTTTATAGAATAGAAACTTCTCGATGGCGTCGAAGGATCCAGCACTTTCAGGCGGCGGGGTTCCAACAGACTTTTGAACTCGCTGTGAATTAGGGCTGAGCCAGCAACTTTACAACCCGCGCCCCAGTGGCCATCGCCCCGGGTTACGTTGAGAAATAGCCATTATGGCAAAGAAGTTCCTGATTTACCATTAACAGTCTTCTGCGTGCGAACGAGGAGTAATTAGCAATAATAGCGACTTTTAACAAAACTACGTTTGAAAAATAATAATTTAAGTGCAGCTCGATTTTTTTTTTTTTTTTTTTTTTTTTAAAATAAACAACAGGTCAGCATCTAAAGGGCCCCTTCTAGACGGCCTCCCCCTTAATTCAGTATAAGGGAGTTTCGTGTTAATGCTGTGAGCTGTAAGTTCACGAACGGCTTTGATTTTTAAAAAAAAAAATGGCGGATGAGAGTACGGCTACTTGGTATTTGTAGACAGCGGCTCCGAGGGACTGTTAGTTTGTAACGAAATCCCCAGAGAGAGCTTGCATTACAAGCATGGGTACTGTTTCATGCTTTAAAGGCTCTTGTGGTCTTTTCTCCTTTTAAACGGAACTAAAATAGGAGTGTTCATTATAGTCGATAGTTCGCTGGCCACTTAACACGCAGGCTCAGAGGCGACGTCCGGCGTGGGGGGTGGGGGGGGCACGCGGTCACGTGACCCGGCGTGGTGAATATCCGTGATCTATCTTTCTGACTGGCGCGGTGCGGACAACGGATCTCTTACTTCTCCCCTGTTGGTGCAAAATGGATAATAGGCACTAAGGTAAGTTGCATATCATGAACGCAATATTTTAATCAGCATTTTGTTATAGCTTGACGGTTTTAAAATTGCTAATAAAGAATTCCCCCGAAGCGCTGCTGTCTCGCCAAACCGAGGAGGTCGTTCAGCCATGGACAGGTCCCTGCCACCTCAACTTCCAGGGCGACAAGTGCCCGCTGCTGTTTTGACTACGGTTGGTTCTCTATGACTGCCTTTTGAATGATGCTGTCATCCTATGTGGATGACAACATATTTAGAAATAATAGCTACAAAGTTTCCAGTACAATTTAAAATCTCGCGAACAACGGTTTCGAGGTACAATCTGCAGCTGATGTAGATTGTAGTAAAAAAAAAAAGCAACAGAAAATCAGATCTTTTAAAGATATAATTTTATTAATTTTTTCTTGGATTAACGAAGACCAAAATTATCATTCAACTGTAAACACGTACACACACACTCGCACAGACACACGCATACACAGACACAGACACACATCACATACACGCACAGACACATGCACATACACACGCATACACACATCACAGACACATCACGTACACATGCACACAGACACGCATACACACATCACGTACACATGCACACAGACACGCATACACACATCACGTACACATGCACACACACAGACACGCATCACATACACACAGACACATACACACGCATACACACCCACATACACGTACACATGCACAGACACACACGCATGCACACATCACACCCACATACACGTGCACGTACACATGCACATACACGTACACATGCACAGACAACACCCACATGCACAGACGCACATACACACGCATACATACATCACATACATATGCACATACATACAAACGCACATACATGCACACGTACACATGCACATACATACACTCACATGCACAGACGCACATACACACGCATACATACATCACATACATATGCACATACATACAAACACACATACATGCACACGTACACATGCACATACACATGCACAGACGTACACATGCACATACACATGCATAGACACACACCCCCACATACACGTACACATGCACACACACAGACACGCATTACACCCAGACATATGCACATACATACAAACGCACATACATACACATGCATAGACACACACCCCCACACACACGTACACATGCACACACAGACACACGCATACACACCACAGAACATTATCTTATGTGTTTCTTAACATAAAAAATAAACACATGAGTAAAGTCGTGTAAAGGCGAAGCTTCTTTAATATTTTAATATTTATACTAGCTACTGTGACATGGAAAAAATCAACTACTATTAAATTACTTAATTAGCAGATCTTCTGTTTTAATTGTAGCATGAGGTACACTAATCCTTCGCCATTGGCGGCGCGCAGCACTCCATATTACCGGCCGCATTAGGGCCCGAAAGGTAGTCCGTGCTGCAGTTCGAGGAGCGTAGTACTACATCCGCATCACCACCCGCACTAGTTTTTGTCCAGCCTCTGCTGGCGACGCTCTTTCGCGAAAGCCTTTAGAACTACCGCATTCTGTCATTCTACGAATCATGGCCCCTAAAAGAAAAGTGAGTGACGGTGCAGCGAGTGGACCCAAAGCGAGAAGGGAGAAGAATGTGATGCCGTTAGGCCAAAAGGGTTGAATTACTGGATAAGTTCGCTAGTGGCCCGAGCGCAGCATCGGTGGGAGGGGGGTGTGTGTGTGTGGCAAAAATGGGAAAAGGATGAGGGACAGAGCCTCCCATCTGGTGCCAAAGCATCGCGTGTGGAATCGTGATCCCCATAATAGAAAATACTGAGAGAGAGAGAGCATCAAGCCTTTGGATTGAGGATATGGCATAGGAACGAGTGCCCGTGAACAGCCCGGTGATGCGTGACGAGGCTTTAAACCTGAAGCATCTGGTGCTGGGGGTGGGTCGGGAACTGTAAGAGGAGCCCTGGCCCACACAACGTGCAGTTTTTGGGGGGCGAGGCGCCGTCGGCAGACCCTGACGCAGCGCGGATTGCCCACCCCGAGCTTCGTGAGATAATCGACAGAAGGGCTACAAGCCAGAACAGGTGTTTGACGCCGAAGAGAACATCCGTCCATCTCCAAGGAAGAGGAGAAAGGTTTGAGCCACGCATCCTCCTCTGCGAGCTCTCCGGATGACCACCGTCCAGGAAAACAGTAGCTCTCCCCTCACCAACACACCAAAACCATCACCATCATCGTCGTCATGGATTTCACCATCAGTGTATCACTGTTATCTTCTCCATCATCATTAAACGGAAAACAGTAGCTCTCCCCTCACCAACACACCCAAACCATCACCATCATCGTCGTCATGGATTTCACCATCAGCGTATCACCGTTATCTTCTCCATCATCATTAAACGGTCAGTGGAAGGCTTTAAGTTTATTTTGCATTTATCTTACATATTAATCACTTATTTATTGCATTATTACATAGTTTTTATTATCGAAATGTGGTTATTTTTCGTGTGTTGGGAACCCATCCTCATTTTTGCCTAATCCCTTAGCAGTAGTATCCGCGGTTCTACTACTCGCGGCAGTCTTTGGAACTGCAGCTTTAAGATACATTTAGATGTTTTGCACTGTCAAACTATCCACCTCTGTAATTGCAGGATGACATTCCTCCGAGGAGCATTGTTTCTCTCTCTACAAGCGCTGGCCAGTTTTTGCTATACGTTTAACGCAAGTAAGAAACTTTTTATCTTATCTGCAGTTTCCAAGACAAAACCCATCCCCGCTTCGTTACAGATAGGTAAATGTCCGATTTTCGGATGATCGTCTAATAAACTGCACGTACACAGACAAACTTAAGCAATGATGTAGGCACCGTAGAGCTTTATAAACAACTTAACGGAAATGCAATTTGATGGAGGCAGAGCATACTTATCTAGCGACTTCTTTGTGTCCAGAGTCCTTGAAAACCTTCAAATACTGAACTTTTAGGGACAAACTGGGAATCGGTAATGGATTTGATTCTAGAAAAAGTGTTTTGGGATTTTTTTTTTAAAAAAATTACTACTAGTCCTGGTCTTCTGTTTACAGTCCGTCCGTATGGGTGGAGGGCTCTGGAGCTGGCAGGGAGATTATGTAATCAGCTGGTTAATTCTTTCTTAAAGCGAAAGTAACATAATCAACAAAACTAAACGATGCCACAAATATCATACACATATATTCATTTTCACTCTTGGCTTAGTCAAAGTGATCAAATTCTGTGGAAAATATTTCAAATTAAGATGATAATTAGGTAGTGACTGGAATATGATAAATATGATAGATTCCCCCCTTCATTTTTAAAGAGGAGAGTACTAATTATCTGCCCTTCTTCTCCCTGTCGCAGCATTACTCCCAAAAGACCCATTTCTGTTGATTGGAATGAAGCTGGTGCTGACATGCCAAATAGATGATTCAGAAACTCGGCAGAGTTTGCCCGACCTGCGCGTCTGGCGCTGTGATGGTCGGCCTCTGCCAGAAGCTGAAACAACGAGCCTGGGCGTGGGAACACTGCGGTTTGATATGAAGATTCGCAGACTGGACGACGCCGGCCCGTACTGCTGTTGGTCAGGCGATGGTACAGGCAGACGACAGCTGCTAGCCACACAGGAGGTGAAGGTCGACTGTAAGTACTGATGCAGAAACTGCTCGTCCGGTAATATTGTTCAAGCCTCAATTGTTAACGGACAGTTTCTTTTAGGAAGATGTCTATGATGTTCTCGTTCACGTAAGCGGCCTCTCACGACCGACACCTGACGAAGCAGACCACGTGCTACATACAGTTCTCTTAGAAGCCTAAGTTATAAAACGGGTCGGGTGCTTTCTAGCGCCTCACTTGGACATCTCATCTTGGAAGTTATAAAACATCATCTCTGTTATCTTTGCTAAGTGATGGTGAAATGGCTATTCCGGTTCATCCCGTCTACCAGCGGAATACGTCTATGTGCTTCCTAACTGATACTAAAGGTAAACTTCTGCTAAAGTTACGCTTTAACAGTAACTGAAAACGGTTGTTTATTTCCCCGCGCAAGCAAATATTCTAATGCACACTTCTATTTATTTAGATGAGACAACGAGTATCTCCAATGCCAGATGCATGATACTTGAGTGGGAAAGTATGAACTGTACCTGGAAGTTGGGTCGTCAGTACGTGTATCCGGAATACATAAAGGTGTCGACGTTCTGGACTCTGAACATGTGAATATTCATCTTTTCTAATTGTATGACTAGTGCTAATTCGTCAAATGATCTTCACTGTCAGGAAGAAACAATGCAAGTTTAGCCATCAAATCACCATTTGTTGGAACAGATTTAAAAAAAAACAAAAAAAACAAATGTCGATCAATGGATAACGTTTCTTGTCTTGTTTACTTCTTCAAAGTCAAGACTTCTTAGCATCAGCAGTAAGTTAAATTCCTGTATGCGGTTATGGGTTAGGTGATACGATAAGTTTATTTTGCTTTCTGGAGACAAATAGGGAAACAATACGAATTTTGAATTTATTTGCCCTGCTCTCGTCAGCCATCATTACCGTCAAATTTGTAACAAATTTACAATCGTATTTTATATATTTTTTTTAAATATTACGGCGTGCTTAAACTCTAGCCAATTGCTAACCGAAAATAATCTGTTCCTTCTGCATACTTTAAATGGCCAAATCCTGAAGAAAAATCCTCGAGATATATAATAAAGCTGAAGTGTGCTTCTGATTGTTTGGTAGTTTGGTTGATTATTCGTCTTGTCAGGTATCCGCTTCTCTGATTTAGTGTACACCATAAAATAATGTCTATATTTCCCTGTTTGAATAACTTGCGCTAAACTTCTTTCTGTTCAGTGACTACATTAGTCATATTAGGTTATCTAAATTAAAGCGAAAAATGTGACTGTAAACTCTTAATAAAAAAAGATTACTCCGCCCGAAAACCTTTATTCGAGAACCCCCCCCCCCCACCAGACCTGGAGAATTTAATACCGCTAGTAAGTAGACCGCCTCTGCTTTGTCAAGCAAGGGAGATATTACTAGCTAGCGGTGTACTGCAGGGATATTCACTAATGCCTGTTTTGTTTCCAGCATTTGTGATCACTGTAAAAAAAAACTACTGATATTTTCGGAATCCATATGAAGAAAAAGTGATGTACCTGAATTCATTAACTTTGTAATTATTACCTTTGTTTTCTAAGTGATTAACGTGCAATAATTTTCTACAATAGTATTTTTTTATTATTTCGTGACTTTTTTCATTTGTTATAAAAAAAAAGTATTCTACTCTGAAGCTAAATATGTAAAGTTTTTGAGAAGTTTTAGTTTATTCTATATTTACTGTTTTGATATCCTTTAAAATAATTTAATTCATTTTCTGTTTATTTCCTTAAAATAAATCTAGAATTGTATTATGGGTATCCTTGTCATGTTTCCAAAAATATCGCACTTAATTATTTGAATAGAATTTGTTTATTTATATTATTACAGGTATAAACCCTATAATTTGTCAGCTACCTGTCTTCTTTTAAAAAAAATGTTATACCGATAAATATAAATTTTATTTCATAAATAATACTTAAATAATTATCAAACATTAAAAACTGTGGACTTTGCAGGAAGACCTTTTACAGATGTTCGGAACAAAGAAATATGTTATGCTATATCAAGAAGGGTTTGGCAGATTTTAGCATGAATGTATATCTCTACTTTGTGGTGAATAATACCAAAGTTGGCTCTGTGAATACATCGGCTATTTCGGTTTTATCAAAAACAGTGGGTAAGTATCATTTGTTTTTAAATGTTTGGTCTAGCAGCGATCCAGGGTTGGTTCCCTGCTGTGGACTGACCCGTGAATTAACCCTTTGCAGCACGTCGGTCGGTAGGGGAGGAGTTGATTTACTATGTTTTTCTTCCAAAGCTGGACAGAAAAGGTTCTAGTAGATACTTTCTCAGTTTGTAGCAAAGAGGTGACTTCTGCGGAGGTTCTTGAACTGAATGTCACCCGGCGTCAGTTTCCGAAAAGCTCCCAGCTGTGCACCGAGGTGGCAGTCAACAGCAAGCAAGGCTGATACCCTTCCAGTCCTCGTGACTGACCCCAAGGATAATTTCACTCGGGGTGGACAGACGGCTATAGCTAAACAGTCCAGTCGAAGAATCAGCCTGATGACTTGATACTGTGAACATAGAGGGAGTGTGGGAGCGAGAGAGAGAGAGGAAGGAAGGAAGGAGAGATGGAGAGAGAGAGAGAGGGGAAGGAAGGAAGGAGAGAGGGAGAGAGAGAGAGAGAGAGGGCGGGAAGGAGAGATGGAGAGAGAGAGAGGACGGAAGGAAGGAGAGATGGAGAGAGAGAGAGAGAAGAGAGAGAGAGAGATGTTCTTTGTTCTTTTCTGGATAAGAAATTAATCCAGACATCGTAATCAATCCAGTTTCACTCACTTGTCTGTGAATAAAATAAAATGAAAAAATACAAAACTTTATCTGTTTATAGAGTATTTAACTTTTGTTGATCACAATATTCCAATGTGGAATTTAAGTTGTATAAAGCACACTTACTGATGGTGAATGGAAGTCAGTTTACAATCTTGTGTACGTAGAGTAATTAAAACGTTAAATTTATTAAGACGTTTCCCCCAAACTTCTGAATGATATGTACCCATGTTTTATTTAAGCTTACATGGTCAAACAAAACAACAAAGACTTGATTTAAATGAAGTTATTTCCAAAAAAAAATTGTTAAAAGTTTAAAACAGAAGTAAGGATGGGACATTTGTTTCCCACCAGGTGTCGTATATTTAATGAAGCTCAGTAGTGAAGGTGCAGTAACACATTAATAAAGCAAACTAAAGGGTGGGGGGACAAGTCTTTGATAAAGCTAGTGCTTGAAATATTCACATACCTGTCCGTTACCTGATGTTTTCTCGCACAGAAATACAGCAGAATTTAACGTCTATTTCCAAATACTAATTATTTACTGTTGATTGCAGCACTAAGATTGCTGCTAAGTCCACGTCTGAAAAGTTGTTCAAACGATGCTCTTATAGACACCTTTCACTACTCCCACAGTTAGCCGCGGCCTCCAAGTGATCCGACACTACAAAAAATGCATTAAAAGTTCACTTCCGATCTTCGACAAATTCTGTCGCAAAGTTAAACTATGGCAAGTGTAACTGCTACGAAAATGACACGGAAGGGGCTGGCTGGCTGGCTCCGACCCTGACACCACGAGACAGGGTCGTACCATTATTCGCCAGGCCTTCATCGCAGTCAACACTTTCTCGCTCGCTACCACCCACCTACCCCCCTGCGACAGGAATGAGTCAGACATCGGCCAGGATCCTAGACGGATATAAGGGGGTGGGAAGGAAAAACTGAACCGGACCGTTGCCAAACCAAGTAGAAGCTACTGATGCCGCGGGATTTGTGCTCCGCAAAGCAATAACAAATAATTTCACTTTTTTTTATTATTATTATTATTTTATTTGTCTTTTTCCAGAACAGAGAAGCATAAAAATAAAGACAAAAAGAAAACGGGGGCGCTCATATTATTAAGGAATGAGTTTAACATGCTTAATATGATTTCTTCAAGCAATTCTATACAACTTCCGAACAATACTTTTGGGTTATCTTTCTCGATGGTTGGCGCTGTCACTACTCGTCAGATCCTCTCCTACAGTCTGCCAAAAGGTTTTCTTCTGTTTGCCCCTCCCCAATCGAAGTACACCTGCGATGCGTGTTCTCTTCAGCTATACCAAGATTTCAAATCTGGTTAAACGCCAATAGTACAAATCGTGCGTAAAACTTCAAAGATGTAAACAGGTTTGGGGGCCCCAGCCAGCTTTGTGAGAAGCTGCTCCTGGGCGATCGGCTAGTACTTCGTTTGGCCTCGTTCTTTATAGACTTTCCTCTTTTTTTGGGGGGGTGTGGGTCACGAATTCCACAGAATGCTTCTTTCTAATGTGTGGTGCCTGATAACACTTGATTAGCTGATTCGGCGGAAGCTGACACTCGCTAAATTAGAAAGCAATTGTTCTGCGTGGTAAGTTTACCACCCCGACTTCGCTCCTCCATACTATTTCCTAAATGTCGGTTAACCCTTACTAGCCAACGATGCTAAGCCATACACTGATTATTTTTTTTTTTTTTAAATTAACGCTACATTGTATTTGTAAACATGTAGACAGACAGATCTTCCGTAAAAGGATATTTTAAACAACATCTCGAATGGGGCTCAATGCAAATGTATTGTAAAGTGAGTTTTTTTGCCACAGTTGCTAGAAAATGAAGAACGTTTTTATGTTTTCTGTGGAGTTAACTGCGGCAAGCAAAATTTGGTCACAGTGGCTGACTAGCAGATTATTATACATCGATCAAAACGACATAGAGAGCTCGTGATAAAGACTGTACAGGTATAGTGAAAGTAAAACAGCTGTTACAATTTCAAATCTGACCATAAAGTATTGCATATAGAATTCGATTTTTTCGCAATATCTAGACGTAGTTCGATGCATTTAGTGACGTCATATGCTTGGAAAATCTCGAGAATAGTAGCTGTTGGTCAGTGGCACTAATAGCAGCAGTTCACCCGTAGCAGCTTTATTCTAACCATGAGTGGCCATTATTCTTAAAAGGTACTGAAACTTCAAGCCGGGATATATTTCGTGAATCGTGAAAGAAAAGCCAAGTTATTAGCAGAGTGCATCTCGGGGAAATTGGCGGAAATGTATTTAATCGAAGTTGGTGGACTGGCTCTGACTTTACAGCCACCTTGTAGCAGTAATAAAAAATAAAACTCACGTTTCAGTGATCTTTCCATGTAGTCATCAGTGGAGTTTACTCCTGGCAAGAATCTGTGTGTGAGTGTGTTTTTTGTCGTTATGTCTAAATGTTCACGTGGCACGATTCGATTTCAAACTTTTGACCTGTTGGTTGCTACGGATGCGGTAATATTTCATTCCGCTGCACCAACATGACACGAAACTACTAGGTACAGAGTCCGCCCATCAGTATCTGTTAAGATGGAAAGCTATCTTTAGAAGCAAACAAGTCACGTGGATCGCTAGTCCCGCTACTTAACGAACACCGGGTCTTAGGTTCGAAACTTTTTCATGGTACGTGAACCTGCTCAAAGTAGAAACTTGTTGGCTGATAGAAAACGATCAGTCAGTTTTTCAGTATTTACCTGTATATGTTATTACTACGACTAAGGTGGTTGGGGAAAACTACAACTAACCCATTAACATTTATAAAATAAAATAGTAAAATATAAATATTCTCACGTTGAGTACGCATGCTTTCCTTCATTGTCAATGAGATTTGCGCCCAGCAAAGAGGTTTTAAAGAACGAATAATGATGATTCCAAGACTCGGCATCGACCCCATACACAAATTATTAGCCTAACCACAAACTTTACAAGCGGTAACAATGTGGCCTAATGTATTGTTTCGATCACCGTGACAGCTTGCCTCTGCCTCTCTCTTTTCTGCTCACCATCCTGACAAAAACACCGTCGTTATCTCACTCTCTTGTAAGCATTAACTTAAGCAATTAACCTCTGAAATAAAATTACATCATTCGGGTAATTTTCAATTTTTTTGAAAAACCAACGCTTACAGTGGACAACGATGGTTTTTCCACCGGAACGCTATCATGCTCACTTTGTAGTATTTCGCACGCTGATTACAAATCTGCAAACCGTTTTGCTCTAGGATGTCACGTTTTTTAGTTATGTCATGTGACTGATGAATGGAGGTTATTCATAGACTGTAGCGAACTAAGCCTTAAAGCTGTGCTGTTACATCATGGTAATCAAAAACCTTCGATTCCCATAGCTCATGCAGTTGGCTTGAAAGAGACATACGAGTCGATGGAACTCTTTTGAAATTGACGAGTTATTCGGATCATAAATGGAAAATTTGTGGTGATCTCAAAATTATTTCCCACCTCCACGGATTGCAGCTAGGATACACAAAACACATGTGTTCCTTGTGTCTTTGGAACAGCCCTGATGATGCCAACCATTACACTAAAAAAGACTGGCTTATGCGACAGGAACCTATAGTTGGCAGGTACAATGTGCAACATATGCCATTGGTAGACCCTCAGAATGTCTATCTTCCGCCACTTCATATCAAACTCGGCCTTATGAAAAACTTTGTCGAAGCCATGAATGAAGACAGTGATGGCTTCATGTACCTAAGAGAGAAATTTGGTACTGACAAAAGTCAAGCTAAACTCAAAGAAGGAATTTTTGTGGGGCTCGAAATTAGAGAACTCATGCATGATGACGGGTTCAAAAAACAAGCTAAACTCACTGGAGTCTGCAGCATGGGAAGCATTTATTTTAGTTGTACAGAACTTTCTTGGCAAATATAAAGCTGAACACTATGCCGAGTATGTGGAAAATATGCTAATGGCGTATCAGCGAATGAGGGCCAGGATGTCTCTAAAGATGCATTTTCTGCATTCGCATCTTGATTTTTTTTTCCAACCAATCTATGGGATGTCAGTGATGAGCATGGTGAAAGGTTCCACCATGACATCAAGGTGATGCAAAGTAGATATCAGGGCAAATTCAATCCCAACATGATGGGTGATTACTGTTGGTTCCTCCAAAGGGAGACTGATACCTCACACAAGAACAAGTGCGTGAAACATTTCTGAACATTAGAAATGTACCTACTATGTAAGTTAAATGCGTTCCATATCTTCCACACCGCTTTTATCAGTCTTTCTCATGCACCTGTTGTCTGATCATGGCAAATATGTTTCCCATTAAACATTTGAATACCAAATATTGTTGTTCAAGCTTTATAAAATGAATTTGCCTGATAGCATCACGACGAGAAATACCACTTAATGTCATTTAATTCTGCTCTACTTGCCGTTAGCGCTTGTACGACGTCCAGGTAAGTACAGGAGAGAGATCCTGTGAGTTGTGCTGGCTGATGAACGATTCCGTTTTTTTTATTATTTTTTCTGTGAATTAATAATACTTTCTGTCTCTCCCTCTCCATCTATTTTTTTTTTAGTTAAACTCTCACCTGTCGAAAGAGTGAACAGTTCTGCTAATAGCACCTGCCTCAGTCTGAGCTGGGACTATCGCTACTCTGACGAGAAGCTCGTTTACAGGGTAACCTATGTATCAAAGTGGGACAGGACAACGAAGGTTAGCATACAACAACAGTGAATAAAGTGTCCATAAGCAAAGAAAAGCGTTCGAAAACTCTTCCAAATCCTTTGATGTTGTAGGGATAAAGTCTACAATAACCTGGAGAGTACGACTTAAATTAGGTTCATAAGTATAATGAATTAATTTACTAACTCCTACAACATATTTGTTTGCTTTGCTGCAACTCACGAAATGTTTTACATTCTGAAGCATATAACTGGAACCTTCGGTTAGTCAGACTAATCAAGCTAAGGTTTCTAAAAGCGGTGTATAGACGAGCGCTTCAAAAAGCACCTGTACGGTAGTGGCTTTTGCGAATGTTGTCAAGCAAGGTCGATATGATGGCAAAATTAAAATTGTTAAGATGTGGGGGGAAAAAATCATGACATCTAGCCTTAGTGGAAAATAATATCGGGGCTCGTTATCGAGTTCCCTCTAGAGAGAAATAAACATCGCCAGGAAGACGTTTAAAACTCTGAAACTAAAATAAAAGACGTGACTGTCACCAAATGGAGCACCATCAACGCTTTGTATTATTCATGTCTTTTAAAGTGGTCGAATAATTTTGACAGGGCACAAACGGGTGTTTATAATTATGAAGTCACAAATGATATTGTACAGTCAGTTTATTACTAGGTGCAGTTTTAGGTATATTATCATATGGCAGACATTTTGGCAGACAATTTATTGACATTTTGTCTACAAGACCATTTTAAGAAAAATATTAATGACTCCAGATTCATGGCCATACTCGTTTGCCAGTTTGTCTTCGTTTTCATATTGTTTTTCCCCAAATCTCTCTCTCCCATCGGATTCCGTTAAGATTCTCCATTGATTCTCAGAAATATCTCCTTTTTTTTCTGTTAAAGAGCTTCAACACAAGACGAACCTTGAACTCTGCCTGTGGTCTCATCCCATTCACTAAATACAACGTGACGATCAGTGCCAAGCTGACGGACAGTGTGTACTGGAGTGAATCGAAGGTACTCCGTGCATGGACCCAGAGAGCAGGTAGAGGAATGACTTTCATTCTAACAGCGTTTCTCGAGTCAATCTGTAATGATGACAGTTGACTCTTGGGCAATATCAGTAAAGGGTTAACAGTAACTCGCTGGAGGTCTGGTTACTAATACACATTCCGATGTGCAACAATACTAAAGTCACTTATCATCTGCTAGAATTTTTCTTAAGGCAATACTTCACCTGTCTATTTCCGTAAATTTCTATGCACACCTTACTTCATTATCCTTAAGCTGCATTATTCCTTGACTTCGACTGCTACTGTGTTTTATTCTACCCATCATGCAATTCTATGGACAAATAAAGCGGAGAGTCATAAAGTGATAATGAGAAAATATTTCACAGATATATACTATTAAAAGTGGTTTCTAAGGTAGCAAAGCTTCCTTCTTTACTTTTTTGTTGTACACAGAGATGAATTATACTATTTGTAGTTTAGGAGAGACGCTGTAAAGTTCTGTAGTACCCCTAAATTTTGGAAGGAAGAACTGGTGAAGAAATATAAAGATAAACTTAATAATAATTGTATACCATGCCATCTGAAAGGGAAAATCGAGTGCACCGGTTTATCTATAAATTCCATTTATCTTTAACGTCCTTGAAACTGTGTAGATTGTAGAACAATCTTACTGTGCAGTAGCCTAAAAGGTAATACGTCATCTCCATCAGATAGTATTTATTGACCAATCAGGAAATACCACGTAAGTACCTCATTGGAAATATCAAGGAAAGTATTTGTTTAATAACAAAATAGTAAATACTTAGAGTTGTTAAGACAAAAGGCAAAACATATCAGAAGTTGCAATAATAAATATTTTACCTTCATTAAACATCTGGCTTAGCGAGTTAAGGGGGCTGTTTAAGAAACTCATCGCATTAATTAAACTAAATATTACTTTGTCTTCATATCTGGATGAAAATATTCCAAATTTTAATCTTCTCTTGTGAAGTCGAAATAATTAGAAATGCTTAAAGGTTAATTATTGCTCGTTTTTGTTTGATTTTTCTCTATTTTAGTACCGAACATCGCTCCTAAAATAACCAGAGGAGGGTTTACGGAAGGAACATGCGAGCCAGGAAAGGTGGGACATCGATCTGTCATCATATATTGGCAGGTGTGTGTTCATTTGAGCGGATTTTGTACATGTAAGCGTCGTCATTGCACTAAAGGAAATGTGCGTTCTGTTTCAGAAATGAAATAACAAACGGAAATTCCGTAGGGTTTGTAGAAAATTCCGGAAAAAGTAGCGTTTACAGTGAATCATTTAATCTGTCTGGCGTCGTCAGGTTGAGTTTGAATTAATTAACGGTTGACCTAAAGTTTACAACTTTCAGCCAAAATGATCGGTATGCAATAACAACCCACCCACCCCTATGGCCGAGTGGCCTTCTGTGTTTTACTCTGTGTGTATATAAAGACTAAAAGTGACCTGGTAGATCTGTACGAAACAGTTCAAAGAGAGATAACTTGAAAAATACGTTGACAACTACTAACTGGTTAACCCTGCACGATGAAACTTACAGCTGACACGACGAGAGAACACTGCAGACTACGGCTTGCCTGAAGAAAGAGTGGGTTAGCGTAGACCTTGGAGCGGTTAGCGTGTGTGTGTTTGCCTGTGCCATTCGAGAAAGCAGCTTCGGATGTCGCAGAACTTTACCTGACAATGTCAAGACCCCCTTTTTTTACTATTCGGGCAAGCAAAATGTGTTCAGAGTACGGCCGTTTGGAGTGAAGGACCTCGGGACGATTCGCAATGGGAATTCGTCAACGGGTCAGTCGACAAGGCCAGTCACGCGAGACAGCCAAGTTGCCACCATACCACGAGTGCCCACCTGTAGGGCAGGAATGTTGAGACAGGTTCCTGGATAAGACCGCACATCCGGTCGCGATACTAACAGCAGCGCGATGCAGCCGGATATCACGTGTACCCGCTTACGTTTCGGATCCATTTCTTCACGAAGGTGCCTCGCCTCAGATGGGCACTTCGGCGGACGTGCAATGATATTGGCGGGTTGCCGTGAATTTTTTTTTTTTTTAATCTTGTCTAGTAAATGCGGTTACTTAACACGAGTGACATTCTTCAAAGTCGAATCGTGCCATTTTGTCAGGTAATTGGCTGGAACCTTCCACAGCAGGGTAGGTACTCTGTAATGTCTGCACTGGATGCGCGCCACCCTTTCCAGTCCTCCGATTGAACAAGCTAACATAAAAAGATTTTGAAAGGGTGAAAAATAGTTTAAGGTGGTCAAAGGTTTATTCCAACGAAAACTCCCCTAGAAAAACGTTATAAGTGGGTAGCCGCACTCATTTGGAAGATTTTCTAAGGCGAAAAGCTGTCTGGCAAAAAGGAGGCTTGAAAACTACAAACCAAGGATGGCAGAGTGGCTAAACGGGAACAGAAATGTGGTTTTCAGCTATGAAGATAATTTCAAGTGCGTGGGGATGTTGTCTGAAGACTAGTTCAAAGTAGACCACGGGTCACAGACCCAGCAGGTGATCGGTGCGCGGTAGCAGAACTTCGCCACCCACCCAACTTAGGCCATAGAAGGTTGGTATCCGTCTCGGAGGGACTCCAGGCGAGAAGTCCCATAGTAGTATGCGTCCCTTTGCTCCGCCGTCATCAACAGCAGTGGCGGAAATGATGCGGCGAACATGTCGCGTAGACACAAAATTACTGAAAACGTTTTCCTTTTACCGACTAGTAAACATTTAGTCCTCAACGTGACTTTCGGAACGTACTCATCTGGAGGAAACGCAGAACATGCAACCAGTTCGTAAACATTATGAAAAGGGGTCACTAGGGTGCTGAAGAGATGATGGTCTGAAATGGAATTTCATTGGATGTGTTTCAGGGAAGTATTCCGACTGCAATTAGGTATAGAGACGAGCAATACGCAGATCCAGCTGGAGCGAACTTCATCTTAATGGACAATAACGCTTGTATCCACAGAGAACTTATGACCGACCGATATCGTGACCAAACCATTACTCGGATGATATGGACATCAGATTTTCCTGGGCTAAATTCTACTGAAAATGTGTGGGATACTCCAGGAAGGTCTGTTGGCTCTCTCTCCAATCTCCTCAAAACTCTCCAAGAACTGAAAACGCTTCTGATAGGACTTCAGTGTCCATTGCGCTTGTGATAGGGTTATAAACAGCCAGTAAAGCTGCTGATGAGGAGCGCATCCCCAGCCGGCTACCTTTAATCCCCTTGTTTTTCCTCCTTCTTCTAAAACTCCAAAAAATTATTTTTAATTGACGTATTTCTAAAAGTTATGTTAGTTGAAGAAAGGTTTGTGTCGGCCATTTGGTATCTGCCTTGTGCCTGAATGGTATGAAAGTCCAGTTCTACTTAAAAAGCTGCACTACCTCAACTCATTATTTTTAAAATCCTCTCCGAAAAATAAACCAGATAGAATGACATATCCTACTGACCTTCATTACTATTGGTCCTCGAGACAGTTGCTGGATGCAACTTTTGTATCAGTAAAATGCTTCACTGATAACGAAATGCATTTGCTTACATGCAAAAATAGTTACCGTTTAATTTGATATATAATCCAAATGGTTTTGATAAGTTATCCAAATTGTACATGATTCGAAAATTAGTGGTGGATTCTTAAATCGTTTCCTTAAATAGTTTAATTTAAAAAAGCACCATTAGCTTTCTTCAGCAGGATAAATGCTTCATAAATCAAGATTCTGACGATCAATGTCAAAAAAAGAGAGAGTATCGATGATGACCATCGCGGATGATGGGATTCCTATTATCACTTTTAAAGTTTTCAGTGGAAAATGGTGTAATCTGACATACGTGTTGTATGACCGATGTTTCAACACCAAAATGTGTATAAAGCCGTTAATTATATTTACAGGTAATAGACAGTATAATGAAAAATGATGAGAAGGTTTGGTACCGTGTGACATACAGCGCACCTGGCTCGACTGCGCAGGTGATGGAGAATGATGCAATGAAAATAAAACTCTGCCGACTGAGATCTGACAAACGTTACAGAGTTGAAATCCGAACTGTGAACACGAAAGGTGAATCGGATGATGCTGCATCTCTCTACCTGAATCCCGGAAATGTGGGTTAGCTGATTAGTTTCGATTTTAATTACTTTCTACAGAGAGCTTTGTTATGTAAAAGAGGTTACCAAATCAGACATACCGCAGGGAGTGTTCTGATATCTCACTTTATCCACGATATATTTCTAATTCCTCATGACGAAGCTAATTAGAACACCCGATATCCGGAACATCAACGGTGTGCCATCGACATTCCGGATAAGAGATGTTCTTACTTTACTGCTGACTGTTTCTTATTGTAATTTTTCGTGTGCAAAAAATCTGACTCGTAAACTTCACGAAGCCATGAGTTCTACCCCATGTAAGGAGGCCTACTAAAGCATTTAAATACTATCTGTGAAGATGTAAAACAAGCAGGGTCAGTTATCTCTTGAAATTTGTGATTAATGCATAAACACAATGAATCTCAGTTATCTAAGTAACTCAGCAAACAGAAGCCTCCCACTAAATATCAGGTACACATGAGGTGGCTCGCAACATTTGTCCAACCACTGCAATACAGAAGATCGATACTGGATTATTTTTACTGTTGTACAATTGGAACTTTAATCTCTTTCAGGCTATCCATAAAGGAGGTTACAGTGCTAAGT
The DNA here is from genome assembly GCA_018389105.1 of Nautilus pompilius. Lineage (NCBI taxonomy): Eukaryota > Metazoa > Mollusca > Cephalopoda > Nautilida > Nautilidae > Nautilus > Nautilus pompilius. Next base: position 77,220 of record JACATO010001128.1, on the reverse strand, counting down.
CATTACAGCACCAGTAATTCTTAATTAGACGTATAGGTGAGGTTGTAATCGACATCATATGTTTTGAACTTCGATCATAACTTATCAATACGTTTAGTTGGGAATTACTGGTGTCTTAATAAGTTACTTCTATAAGGACTGGCCCCAATCTCCCTGTATATTGAGCATGACTAGAAAGTATACTGTGTTTAATCTATTCATTAACAGGAATTCAACACTTTGGCAAGTTTCTTAAAATGTTTTCCAGTGCCAACACCACAAAACTTCGAGGTCATTATGGAAGTCAGTCCGCCTGTAACTTTGGTCACGATGAAGTGGGAGCAGCCGCCAGTGCTAACTGGAGTTCTATCTGGATACACGGTGTATCACTGTTTGGGTAGTAGACAACACGGCTGCAGTGTATGTAAACTCTTTCACCATGTTTCCGTATAAAGAACAACAGAACAAATTATTGATATAATGAAATCATTACACACGATGCAAGAGCTGATCAAAACAATGTAGGGATATTGTGGCATAAATTCTAAGAATTTATTCACGATAAAGCATACACAGCTTTCACAATTGACTATAAAGTTTGACATGTAGCGATCTGCTTGCGCACCATCTGGACTTTGATGAATTTAGTGACGTCACAGCCTACAATCTCGTCTAGGGCTACTTCTGTCTTGCACTAGAGCATTGCACCTACGTCACGTGGTCACGGTCCAATGCGCCTAGGGAGCTCGAAGAAGCGAGTGGGCCACGAAAGACGTGAGATCTCGTCCTCTTGAAGGTATTACGACTATTCTTGCACGGAAGGCCTTCGTATTATTGTTCATAAAGGTCCTTGTTTTAGCCAGAAACCAAAAGTTCAAACCCAATGACGTAGGCTCACCTGTTCATTCAATTAAGAATCCCTCGCGCTGTATGCAACAACTTAACTAAGATACAGTTTGAACTATTTATTTAGCTTTTACTTCTTTGTGATTATTGCCGCCACGTTAAAATAATTAGGCTGATGAACAGCCATTAATTATATTCGTATAGCTTTTGTAATACGTAAAATAAATGACAAAAGCGAATTTTCTCCGTCATGTGGTGATGACACCAGACCATTTTGTTTCGGATCCAAGAACTGCTGCGAATATCCACGGTCCAGTTCTTTTTCCATTATTTTTTTGGAAACAGGAGTCTACCTCTCTCGTGACACCGCAAGAAGAATGAATCTGGCCATATACCGCCAGACTTTTCTCAGGTGCTATGTCAATCGATCTGTTCTCTCCATTTCCACGTGGCGGTATTTTGCTGGTTGGTAACCACGCCATCTTCCTAGATGTCTTTCTACCACTGTGGCGGTGACCGTTGGCGGATATGGCATTAACGCAACCAATTCTCCAAATATTGCTGGTAAGGATGCGTCTGTAGCTATTACGTACACGCATACGTAATGGTACAGTAATGCATACATACTGCAAAGTATTGCACACACTTAGAGCAGAAAACCGAGAGATTACCAAACGTTTTGTTGTAATACCTCCACCATGTTGATTTTCAGAGCGGTTTCGGCTGGACTCATATACCGATTACAAACACGTCTTTTCATGCAACCAAGAATTCTTCCTTGGAGAACCATTTGTTTGGGATTTCAGCAGAAAGCGAGAGAGGAAGCAGCGGCATCTACTGGAGTTCTTGTAGTTACTTTACCAACAAAGGTGCGACAGTTTTCTCTTATAAGGCGACGGGGGGAATTGCATTCTGATGGAAATGTCTTCGATTTGTAGGGACCATTCCGATTAAAATATTCAAATTATTTTTAGACGGTTCCAACCGTGGGTAATCATGCGGAGAGCCGGGAAGTCGCGCCTCACTTACTTATCACACACTGAAAATAGCTTTGGGATAATTGTCTTTAATTTGTAACTTCTTTGGTAAATTTTAAACTCCGTTTACATTTCAATTGATGAAAATGCCAAATGTTTAAAAACAATTTACGAATATAAAACGGCAAAACCGTCATTCCACTAACTACGAATCTCTATATGTTCACTTCGTATTTGCCTGACAACTGCTGACCTTATGCCAGTCATTAAAGATGAATTTTCTTTTAGGCCCCCCCCACATCAAAGATTATTATTACTTCTAATAATAAGCCGGGCAGAGACGATTGCGCAACGATAGCTGAACTCGCCATTTTCCATAAGCTGGTATTTTTGTTTTTTTTTTTTAAATGCTGAGTAGGTAAAACCTCTAACGAACTAACGGGGGAGGAGGGATTACGCTAAATCGAGGTTTTACTGTACCTCTAATTTTTGTTGATGTTCAACCTTATTAAATTAATTTGTTCCTTAAGGACTGGTACATTTTATAAATTCGAAATTAATATTTAAGAATATTTCCCACCCACCCCCAGTTTGTGAACTGTGCTGCACGAAGCATTCTTACGTTATTTATGCATATCTTTCCAAAGTTCCAACGAAGTCAGTCATTGCAACTTTCTTAGATGATCCTCCAGACAGAAGCTTGTCCGTAACCTGGAATCGCGTTCCCTGTGAGGAGGATCCTGCTTATATAGAAAAGTACCACGTATGCTATTGCTTGAGCGACGCCTCTTCCGGCTGCATAGGTAAGCAAACGGAGCTCCCATTTGTTGCTTGAAATCATTTCAAACAACAAAACGAACCCCCCCTGTAAAGGAATTGTGGGTAACGGGCTGTTCTAGTATGTTAATGAGCGCTCCATTTATTCTGGCAGGGGCTCCGTATCAATACTTCCTATTAGTTTCATAAGCAGCATTTTTGTAATATTTAAGAAATCTAAATTTGTCTCTTCATTACTTATCTTCATAGTTCTAATTCATGGTATGTTTTACCATTTCTGAAAGCTATTGATCAGCCCGCCACCCACAATGCCGTACAATGGTACAGTGCATAACATCATTGTTGATTTTCCACAGCTAAAGATTGACCAGACATTTCCTGCTAACTCGTAAGGAAAGTTTCATATACGTACATGACGAGTGGTGGGACATCAGTACTAAGACCAAATGAGCCCTTGTTCGCCAGCTGACACCCAATCCATGTACACGACTTTCGGACATCGCCAATACTGTAAAAGTGTCACAACGTTATTTGCATAAACCGCGCTACAATGGACGGGTAGCTCGACGAAAATGCCTGCTTATGGAAGCCAAATTAAAGCACAGATTTGGATACGCTCAGAAATAATACAGACCTATGGCATTTTGGACCTCTTCACTGACGAGGGTCGGATCCGCCGATTCACGTCAAACAGATGAACATGGGTGTGGAGAAACGCCAGTCAAGCATATGTCAGAAAGCCTACGAGTGGTTTTCATTTATTGATGGGGGGACGTTGGAGAGACTGACCTGGCGTCCATCGAGGGACGTCTTAATTTTGTTGCATAGATATCCGTTCTGAGTTATCAAATTATGCCACTTTTGCAGTCCGAGAAACGTTTCTGCAAAGAGATGGGGGCACTTGTTATACTTCCCAAACTTGAGATAAAGACCTTTTCCTACATCTGAGGCAGATCTGATGGAGGTTTGTTGGACTTTGGAAAAACCCTGACCTCGCTACCATATGAACTGTCATCGCACCTATATCACAGCGTGTCCTGGCCCTTCACGGGGTGCGGGGGAAAGTTACCAGATATTAGTTCCATGTCATTTGCTATTTTATATCACTCCTAGGTGCACTTTCATGTCACAATGAAATTGCTTTAGCATGCATCATGGGACTCGTTTTGGCAGGTCCATGCAGTAATATAACAATTACTGGCTCTCTCTGAGATGTATAATCATTAGGACTGGCAATGATAACCTAAGTCTCTATAGGTAGAAGACCCTGACGTTTTCATTGTTCGTTACATTATAAAATTAAGATAAAAAAATAAAGTTTAGAACATAGGAAAATATCTCTCAGGTGATGGAATTAAACCATCAATGAATAGATACATTGCAGTCTGCCATCTTGTTTTTTAAGCTTTTTTGAACCGATGATAGAAAAATAATGACGTCATAACTAGAAAAAAGTCAAACACCATATTGTACGCCTATGACGTGTTCGAGATGGTTTTGTTATCTCTTTGAGAGGAGAGCTATAGCATCGTCCGCAGGTGTTTAAGAAGTACTGAATTTATGTTTGGAGTAATTTCGTTTAAATCAATGAATCAGGTGAGTTAGTCTGCAGCTGCTGAGTAAATAAAGTTTGGCTATTGACAGTGTTCAGTGACACCTTAATAAAATGGAATGACACAATATCGATAATTCAGTCAATGAAAACGAGGTTTTAGGAAACTGATTCATCTTCTATAGAGCTCCAGACTCCGGACTACATAGAAATTTTAAATAAATAGTAGTAGCATTGGCATAGAATTTTTTGAAATGGCTGTGTTCAAGTGACGTCTGGTAACTCTAAATAAATTGAACATCTATTCCCAGGAAGACTGAGACATTAAAGTGCTTAAAACTGAATTATGCGTAAATGTTTCAAGACAAGAAGATACACAGGAGTGAAACAAAAGAATCGAGATATTCGGATGCTCAGAAACAAGAGTACCATTTGAATTTAAACAAACGTATTATGTACTGATATTTGTTTCTACTCTGGGTTATTCAAAAAACATTAATTCTCTTCTTCATAGTCGATCACTTTCCACAAGTATCACTGAAATAGAGTTAAAACCTGTCAGTTAACTTCAGATTTTTACACAGATCAGAACTACTTTTAGTTTTAAGAAGCAAACATTAATAACATTTTTTTTCAAAAGGACGAGTAACTACCTATGGCATGTATAAAATAATCACTAACAGTATAATTTTCTCTAGTGAGCGGTAAAGTGAGTTTGATATGTGACGAGTAAATCGCAATAATTGGTTCTCCTCTCTATGGTAATATATTCTGCTTTATTCTAGAATAATAGGCTTATAATGTTTTATTGTAACAGTTACAAATAATCCAAAAAGCTGAGATTCTTTATCAATATTTTCTTATATTCAGATAAAGAAAAAAGCATAGAGATGCGCAGAAATTTGACAGTAGCTGTTATTGGGGACTTGGAACCAGGCCAAAAATACTTGGTGTGGATTGAAGCATCAACTTCCACTAAGCGTGTATCTGTAAGCGAACCCGTTGTCCAAGTGGTTGCTGATAACAGTGAGTAGACTGAGACGTTTCCTATGTAATTTTTGGATTATTGGTGAATTTTACCAATTGACATGAAAATGGATAGCTGAAAGAATTTTCCATTTTTGACCAACAATCTGGCGAGAATTATTTGATACCCTCACAAACTTTGGTTCTGTAAAGTGGTTATACTTATGCTAATATATACTATGCAGATTCCTGATTTATACAGTATTACGTACTCATGCATTTTCCTAAGTTGGGTCGTTGTCCGGCTTTCATTGATTGATGAGCAAAGCTGCCAGCAGACTGTACGGAAAATATCACCATGAGATTTATGGAGAGAGAACAAGTACCTAAAGGTTTCTCACCTGGGCCCAGAGAGTGAAGAGCAGTCTGCTGATTCTGTTATCACTACAAGATCTTTCCCATTTCACCTTCAACATGCTCATCGAGATCTTCAGTAAGTCTTTCTGGAAATCAGGCGTGTAATAGAACCGGGCAAACATGTTATCTACAAGAACTGCCCTGTGTCCTGGGAATGGCTCCTCACCAAAGCTAAGAAAGAGAAATTATAACTTTATTTTCCTAGCTGTTGTATTTATTAGACTATTTTGAATATAGAACACATTTACCAAAAATAACGGGGTTCGATCTTTATGGAGTTGCTTTTTCTTGGACTGGTTTGTACCTGATTAATGGTTCTCCTCTTCGCAGAATGCCATGGTAAGATGAGTCGTGAGGTTTGTCAGATGAAGAATTTTACCTTGACAGCATCACGAAAAGCAGTCTACCTTTTGTAGCCGGGTGTTAATATTTTTAATTTAAAAATTTTTAATAAAGAAACCAAAACCGATTTTCATCTAAAAATAGAAAGAAAAGATGATGATCAGTTATGATTGTTCGTTAACACAGTCAAATCGACTTGATGTTTGGTTGTTATATCTGATGCTAATTGAACGGATTCAAGGACTGATCTCTTCTGAAATAAATACGCACTTTTTCTACTTCTCTAGGTTTGCAGCCAGGCCTGGTAATGGTTGTAATCGGCTGCGCACTGATAATGTTCTTCGTTGGCGTTGGTATCTTTGTAATCAGCAGGTAAGGCGATTTTATTGATCTAAGGAGTTTTGAAAAGATATAAAAGAAAATTAATATATCGATTGTCTCGGGAAAGTTCTGCTGGCCAGTCTTCGTTGTACATATTGGGGAAACTGGGAAAGTGTCCAAATAATAAAGTCACCAGGTCGTATCCTCAGCCCATCATCAGCAAATCATTTGATATTTCCTATTTAGAAAGGAAGACATTTTGTTAAAAAAAACTATTCTTATACTAAGAAAAACGACGCTCTGATCAACGTTTGTGACACTAAATATCGAAACTAACTTTCAAATTCCGCTCTTCTAATTGCCATAGAGGACCAGAGTTTACTTTAAGTTGGACTTAAACAGGCAACGACGCCCAATTCATCTTCTCAAGTCCTTTTACATTTTACTTTTCTGTATAAAACTAGAAAGCGGAAATAGAAATGCTCTAATTAATAAAATATTTAAAACATCCATGCGGAGGCGGCTCTAATAATAAATGAAGGACAGGTGTCTGCTGCTGGTCTGCACACAGAAGGATCTGGAAAAATGACGATGAAGTAGAAAATTATTCAGATTTGTTTAATTTGTTGACGATGCAATAATTGTAAGAATCCCAACACGGTTTATCGACGATTTACATTTTCGACCATCCACACTGCTATCAAACGAACCGACGGGATAGACAAACACACTCGTGATGCCCGAATCACGTGATGGCCGAGATGTTTCCCGTGGGTCGGGTCCTCGGCTGTTTAGTCTAAACGCCGACTATCCACCAATCTTTCGCTATCTGTAGGTGTTATTCAAGTGTTTAGGGCAAACGCTGGCCTGGACGTCATACCGCTATCACTTCGGGTACAAATTGAACTGTTTATCGTTAAATTCGAAGAGGGCGCTCCCTTTCAACGGTTGTAGTAGCAACCCTGAACGGGTTAATCGACCGAGGTCATAGGTTACAGATGGGAACAAAAATCGCCGCCTTTGAAAAGCTGGCTGGGCTTTTGATCCAGTGCATTTATGATCTGTTGTCTTTTACGGCCAATTTGGAGCTATAATGTTGGCGGGAATTAAGTATTGCGATACGATAAATCTGGAATTTATTGACGGATGTCCAAATCACACTGATGTCATATCCATCTTTCGATGTATCGCCATGACCTATTTGACCATCATATTTTCGGAAATAGACATCACGTCTCACGAAGATGGATCAACCCGACTCCGACAACTTCTACGCCTTCCGCGTTTACTTTCTGAAGTCCAGCACCCCAAATGAACGGTTGAGCGAGCGCAGTAATTAACAACTAAATGCTAAACAAGCAAGACCATAGCAGAAACTGAAGGATAATCCGGACAAGGTCATCAAGACTTCATGTAGACTTTTACAAGTTTTGCAAGTTATAAGTAGCGCAAAATTACTTTTTTTTTTTTTTTTGAGCAAGTTTTTGTGCATTGTGGTACAGACATTATTGTGGAAGGGAGGTGTATATTTTTATCACCACCCCGTATACCTGATATAATAAGCTCGTTTGCACGACTTCGTGATGGAAGAATAAATGAAGCAGGTAAATAAAAGTTTAATTAGATTTTAGCAAGTTCATGAAACAAAAACAGTGTAAATATACACACCTGTGGCAGATCCCAAAGTCCAGCATCTCTCTGCCATAAAGTATTTGCTTGTGGTTTTCTCATTTATCGTTTCGCATACTACTGAAAGTTGTTACTCGCTGGTCCTATCGTTAGTTCTTTGACAAATAACCCGGTTGTTTGCCATTAATGACCTACAATTTCTATTTTTTTTTTAAAAGAAAATGTAAGCAAATCATCCAACAATGCAGTGATCCATTGGGTATCAACTTTCCAGAAATAAAGGTAAGCTGTGCAGAAACACTCGCCTGCTTATACTAGCAGGTAATTTGTTGCTTATTTTAAAATAAGCTCCTTATTAAAAGGAAAAAAATAATGGTAAAGACCGAATAAGCAAAATATTTTCCATCGTTTCTAGTATCAGTATATTAGAATAACTGCTGGAGCTATTTATGAAATGTACTGAGGTACAACTGGGATGCGAAAACACCTAAATAAGTTGCTAATTGTATACATATTTTAATCACTTTTTATTGTCCATAATATATACTGTCGTAATGAATATTGTTACCTGTATATAATCATATGGCTGTTGGAGAATCCGTGAATTTGATAAAAGAACAGTCTCGAACTTTTTGTCACGTTTTCTTTTCATGGAAATAATTTCTAATTATTTTACTGATTGTTGCACATTTATAGTGGCAGCCAGTGTATAATAAATCTCGGAGATTATTTCTTTCAAATCATTGAGTCTGTATTACCGAAGATATTCAGTAGAACAGATTTAGCATGTCCAGGGATGGCACATGTTTTATTGCAAAGAGAAATAGATTTTCTTACAAGATAAAAGGCAAATGAAAACTAAGTTACCATTATACGTATCTTATACTTGACAAGCAGAGAAGATATGAATTAAAATACAGATTAACTTTAATCGTAGGTTTAAAAAAATCAGAAAAGAATAAGAAAAGTAAGCATTTGTGAAAATTGTAAAATTATTTAATAAAGCAGTTTTAATAAATAACTTTAAATTATTGCTGTTTAGTAATTATGGAAGATTGCTATTTATTGTTTTTAGAAGAGGAATTGGAGTAATTTTTCATACCCTTTATCTTATGACTAATATTCTCTCATGGTTGCTAAGTTTTTTTATATTAACATAACTTTTATTTGTTTAGTTTTTTTCCTTCTTTCATTTCCTTGTATACTTTAGTTCCTTTTATTTATTTATATATTTATTTTTTAGCAAGATGATCTTCAAATTATGGACACCAAAAATCCTATGTCTAAGAACTCTCTATCAAACAATTATCTGCATGATCGAATTTTTGAGAAGAAAACTAGAGCTGTTACAGAATTAGATGTGGGAGATGAAGCACTGCGCTCAGCCACCGAATCAACGCTATCCACTGGCAAAATAAATAATGCTTTGAATTCTGGATACGCCCATTTAAACTTCTCTGCTCAGATGGACCAGAAAGAGACAAAACCGTTTGATATTCTGATCGACAGCATCGAGCAAGAAAACAATGACATAGGCATAGTACGAAGCGAACCCAGTAACCTTTCGTCGTCATGTCATCTTCATACACAAAACGATCAGTCTCCAGCTGGCTCGGAAAATAACCGATGTTCAGGTTCCGAGCAGCGAGATGGTCTTGGAAAGTCACCCGGATATATTCCCGTCGAGCAAGTCTTCGCCTGTTCCATAGATTCTCAGAAGCTGAATTCGAAAAGTGGGCTTCAAAAAGAGGAATCTAGTCCACAACCCGACTTTGGAATAAACGATTGTACTGACGGCAAAAACTCTACTTGGTAAAAAGTCTTTTGCAAACTTCTCTTTTAGTGCAGTTCCTTTGGCATCAAAGAATATCGACGCTCAGTCTAAAGAAGAGAAAAGTTGTGATGTTGGAAAAATTGGCGATGATTCTTCGTGTGGTGAGATGGAAAACTCTGATCTGAGAATAGATTATATTTCTGAGGAGGCCATGCGTCAGGGTACGTAAACCACACAGACCAATCAGCCAGTGCAATCAGGAAAACGCCTTTTTGCGGTACTTACACAAACAAGATAATAAATTTATAAACAGCGAAATGAATTGCATCAGAGGAATTAAATAAGGAAAAAATTCATTAAAAATTCTGAAGAAGAAAGAACTAACCTATAAATGATAAAACCATCTGCAATTAAAAAAAAAATTACTAACTATTAAATTTGATAAATGGCAAGGCTATGTTTAATCATTAGCTATATATCAAAGCCAGTCTTCAATGGTAAATGCTTCTCTTTGGCCGCTTCTTATACTGCTACATATATGTAAAGCAGGCCTTGGTACATGTTATTTTTTTTTCTTTGTCAAACTGTATAAAGTGGTCATTGGAAGTACAATTAACTTTGTTATAATTACGCAGTAAAATCAGATATCCAAACAAATTTCATGTTAAAACCTCAATCAAAATTGTTTAGTCGTTAATTCATAAAAAAAGGGTTGCATAAATTTTGATAAGCCACTAGAGATTTCAGATTTAAATATTCTTAAAGAACAATGTAAACGTAAAATAAAAAGAAGTACATATCCAACCATGTTTGTGGTTTTATAGACATAAATGGCATCCAAATACAGACAAACGACGTCTGGGACTCTTCTCAAAGCCTTACAATCTAAATAATAAACGTTTTCAAATATTACCAGCAGCGGGATTAATGAAATAAATGAGTACACATTGAAAAAGTAGTTTATTGTATTCGGGTTGCTTTGCGTTTACTCACAGCAAATCTTAATCTTCCTACATTTTTATCTGAATCACGTGGAAGGCGACAAATAGAGTTGGTAAGGTTTCATGCTGACGTTTTGTGTACCTGACTTTCCAAAGATGAACTAATGTAATTTCTTTTAGATGGCCTCGATATTTTATAACCCTAGAAAATAATTCTGAGAGACGGCCTTCTAAAGAGACGAATCACCGTAACAATATGAACGTTTAACGTTAATGGAAGATGGTCTACAAAATTGCTGTCAACCTTATTTGGAAGGTTAACTCCGCCCGCAAAGCTTCTCTATCAATTTTGTCACATTTAATTATGAATATTTAAGCATGAAAAAAAAAACAAAAACTAAGTAGTTTATACTTTAGGAATAATTAATTTTATAATATTTATTAAAGACTTTTCTCAACTCTAACTTAGATCCAAATTGGAGGATATAGAGAGAAATAAATTGTTGGTCAACCAGCAACAAACTCCAGCTTCGACAAATTAAAATAAACAGTTTGCAGTACTAAAGTTTGTTGTTTGTTTTATCTCTTTTATAGAGATAAAGAATCTGTGCCACAAGTCAGTAGAAAAGGACATTCTTGAGTATGTTGGATAGAAGTTACACCTTAGGATTTCTTATTTTCTAACTTGAAATCTTAAGAATCTGTAAGAATTCTAACGTCAGAACAAAAATAATTAAAAACTGAAATCTGTAGAAGAAGAAACACATGCCTCAACTCTATCCATATCGTGTTTATAATCTCTTGGTAAAGGGTTAAAGTACAAGGGTAGCAAGATCTACTTAAATGATTTGTGCATAAATTCTTTTAAGCAAAGACAGAAAAAACTGATATTAATTGAAATTTTCCAAAAAAAGAGAAGTTTATTAAGAAATAGAAAACAGGTAGAAAGGTTACAATATCTCACACTGAAACAAGTAAAATCAATTGTAGTGATTTTAGGGTCCTGATCAATTTCCAAAGCCACCATGACATTCGGATGGTGGCTATTGAGTTAACACAATGAACACAAGCTTCTAGATACAGCAAATTTATCGTTAACATATAAATGAAAATGGCAGATGTCTACCTTAAATATTCACAATGTGTTTCTTATAGGTTTTTGGAAACAATTAACAATAAGAGCAAAACCATCGCCACATCATTCTTCTGGAAAATGAGTAGAGATGCCTTTCCATCGTAGCGAACGATAAATGTTACGTCATCTAGCGCAACATTTACAAAAGATCAAACAGTATCATATCCAAAAATAAGATTGCAAAATTTTTATTATTTTCAAGCGAAAGCTAAATTAATTGACAGCGCTCATTTGGTGAAAGCTCTCTCGCGATTCATCGCAATAAGGAGGAACTACTGCCAGTTGGGCCCTTTTTTCTTTCCTTTACAAGATTTACTGCAGATCTGCTTCACATTCATAGGTTATTGACGAATATCTTTTCAGTGATTCCGAGGTATCCCCTGAACTCTAACCCTTTTCCGTGAAATGCAAAGCCAACGTTTCCTTCCACCAGTCGAACTCTGACCCTTTCACCAAGCTTGGGTGGCAGTACCCTTTGAAAAAAAGATTACCGGAAAATGCCGGATGCGGGTAGCTGTGTCCTCATTAACCATTTCAAACGCAATCAGTATTTGAAAGAATACAGCGCTGAACAAAAGGCTATGATTGATAAGATTTCCGAACCAGTTTAAAACGTATTATCGAGCTCATCCTAAAAGTCAATATTTGGTACGTATGAAAAAGAATACTGTAAAATCTTTCTTATCAATTGATGCTCAACAGCTCTTTCATTTGTAAGTTAACAAGAATACGAATACATTATCCTCTAAAGATAAAAAAAAAAATCCAAAAGCCATAAATACAAAGAATTGTCTTCATACTTCTTTAAATGGCAGTAAGGCGGATGTCGCGGTCCATGAAAGAACGAACATACAATCTTTCGACTTTAAAAGAAAAAAAAATAGTAAATTATTAGTCATCTCTCTAAAGTACACCATCAAATGGCTACCTGGCACAAATACCTGATTTTAAAAATAAATGTCTGTCACTTCTTGGAGTGCTTATCCAGACAGAAAACGATGGGTTTGAGCCTAATAAACACTGGTTATCGGTTTCATATTTAATTATAAAAATGAAAGTTTTGGAGAAAATTGGAATACTACTTGCTAGTGGCTTGCATATTTATTCGGTGTCTGCGAACGTCCAAGGATATTGCTAAAAGTCTTTCACGTGGTAATAATAATAATACCCTATCTTACACAGCCAATGCGAATAAAGAGGTGATTAAACAATCCTGTGTTCATTCTGAAAAGCAAAATTAAAAAAAAAAAAATTTCGGGTGCAGTATTGTTGTTTCACTTAGATTACGCTGACTAGATTACATAATTTATATTATCTAAATGTTTTGTTTTTTTTTAAATGAATTTGCCTGTTTTTTTGGTTATCTGTCATGCCATCCAACTTTCCCATCATTGTTTGTATCCGTCAGTCACAGACTGCCTTTTATGGCTTTATTAATAAACGTGAAGTGTAGTCGTCAATTTCAACGGAAGCTATGATGCGTAATTGTCATCGCCAGGTGAAACTCTCATCACAAAGTTTCCGAGATCGATCTCAAATCTGGCGACTCCTTTGCGTAATTACAGCTCGCTCTTCTTCAGCCATAGAGGTGATTTCAGGACACGTCTATTGTTTCCCTCCGCATCTATAAATAAAAGGTTTTCGATACGTTTTCTTGTTGCATCTGTTAGAGGTTTTACGATTAACTTGACTGGTTTGCATCATACCTAGGTAACTTGCTTGGTCATCAAGGCTAATACTGCACCCCACACTACATCTTTCCCTTCAAGCTCGGTACTGTGAGATGTTCTCAGACCCCGAACAGCAGGACCGGGCTGTCGATAAAGAAGAGTAAGCGATGTACATGGATACCAAATAGAAAGGAAATCTATGAGATAACAGGGTTCGAATTTTTTTTCATTGCACTCGAGAAGGCTGTCCTAACAAAAGAGTTGGTTACCCCAACCAATTTTTATGTGCCACAATAAATAGCTTCTTTTATGCGCTGAATGCAGTAGGATAGAGCAATGCAAACCTATCTTATACATTCATAAAGCATCTGAATGGCAACAAGAATCTTCTCATCCGTACCATCACAGGTACTTATGTTGTAAATTCAGTACTGGACACAACATTTTCATGTCTACACTGTAGTTGACCATCTTTTGACACTATTGAACAGATCCACAGCCACGTAATTATTTTTTGTCAAAACTGGAAAAGGATGCAGACTGATCCTGAGCAGATCAGTTCTGTTGTGACAGTCTAATTGAATTCCTTTCTCATCAAATGATCATTCGCGATCTGCACTGTGAGACTGGAGCATGAAAATGAAAACAAAACGTCGTAGAATATTGGGAAAGCTGAATTTTCGAGCGTTAACTTCTCATTGACTGATTTGTGTTGTTTATATATTATCTATATATTTCTATTTTATCCCAGCTAAAGAAACTTGACACATGTGATACACTGACTCTGAATGACAAATTTACTTTCAAATACAGGAAACTAGTCAAATGTTGACAGCAAACTCTGAACCCGTGGTGTTTTCTCGTAGAGCTCTGTCACTCAACATTTGCGTTGTTGGTTATTATCTTTATAGTAATATAATAGTATTATCTAAGGGCAGATAACTCAACGAAAAGCAAGTAAAATCATGAAAAAATATTACTTCCAAATAAAGGGAGTTTATTAGAATACGTACCAAAGAATGGTGTCCGTAGCACTTTCTTTTGATCTATAAACGAATGTTCCAACCAACATAAAAACATAAATTCTACCTTTAAAAAATAAAAGATAATCGATTGATTTCCACGCTTTTTGAAACCCGTGTCACTGATATGATATTAGCAGTCACCGTCTGTGTAGACCGATGAAGGTCCATTACCTGGATAAGCTGCTACTCTGCTGTAGTTAACTTTTACAGATTAATTATTTCGATACTTAAGTTAAACTGTGTCCCGTTTTTATTAAATTTTCATTTTTTTCATTCGTGAAAACTCTTAAAATGGCCTATGACAAATTAGGTCTGGAGACACCCTGCTCTACACGCTTAATTGTGTTTATTTTCTGCTAAACGCTGAGCACTACATAAGACGTGGTGGCTTTATTCATAGTTAACTCCGGGGACAATATTTCTGAGTAAAAAGGGCTCATAAACATCAAAGCTGGGATACGGCGGCATGCAAACACCTCACCTTTGCTCACCGAAACAAAATAATGGAGGTGGCGCCGCCATTCGGGCACCTGGCAAACCAACGGGCGCCATTGACGCGAATTTTTAACTCACCTCCAGCTGAGGTCGTACGGAAGACGGAAAACCGGATGTCCAACCGTGAAGCCCAGAAGTCGGTAAGTATCCTTAAATATAAGGTTTAATGGGTAATAGACGTGGGCTGAACACTACCACAGGCCGAGGGCATGTGACATGTTCTGGAGGGACTGGAGCTCCCCCATCGTGATCCAGACGGGGTCTAGGAAATTCCCCTCAATTTTATTTTTCCAACATATTTGACGCAAAATTTAGGGTGCGTTCTATACACCACAAAATATGGTAAATTCTTTATTAAATCACAGTGCGCGAAATCAAAAATCATTGTTAAAATATTACCTAGATTACATATGAATGTGTCAAAAATTACTACAGTCATAGTGTCGTTGTTTGTATATTGTGACGATATGTACCCCTTAAAGGAACTACGTTACGTATCAGCGAGAGTGAAACCATCAAACAACAAAGAATGACTTTCTATAACTTCCAAAGAAAACATTATACCCAGCAGTGATATTATTACAATCCTAGCACAGACAGTTAGATCCAGATATATGTTACTCACTGCTAACTAAACTCAATCCAACACTGCAATACAATAAATAGGGTAGCCGATACTAAGACTTACCTGAAGTTGCCGACAGTAAAAGCTGCTCTATATATCGTCCCTCTGGTTGCTTGGTTGGTTGAGAAAACTGTTATCCTTCTGTCTATTTTCGAACGTCCATTACACGTATTGCTTGATATTCACCTGTAGGTTAACAGTCTTCTTCCCATAAAGGTGTCTGGTAGAACAATGGATAGAGCTGGACAGAGGTCAGTATACCTGCTCAACATTTATAAAAGATCACTGACAATACCATGACCAGACCCAGCATCCCAGTATCCAGGCCCTATAATAACAAAGATTCCCACCACTCACACACAAACCAGCTTCCTGATAAAAATAAATCTCACACACACACATCCAGGGCTAATAACACCTCTCTCCCCCCCCCCACCCTTACAAAAAAAAAGAAAACAGAGCATAAGGAAGGTTTTCTTTCAACCTGAAATAGTAACCTACATTTTTCAGAGAAACAACAATCTAATATTTTTAAAAGTTTCTTGACAATGCATCAGGAATAACATTACCTTTGACATGTTGAATTTCCAAATTGTACTCCTGCATCATCAAACTCCACCTCAACACCCTTTGATTTTTACCTTTCATTCTATTAATGAATGCGAGTGGATTATGATCAGTTAACACTGTAATATACTTCAAAATGCTGTAGGGCTAAAATCAGTGACAATGATTCCTTCTCTATCGTACTGTAGTTACCCTGACTTTTACTGAACTTCTTGGAGAAGTAAGACACGGGGTGATCGACACACTCACCACCTTCCTGCAATAATACAGAACCTGCCCCAATATCACTTGCATCATCTGCCACTTTGAAGTGTTTGTTAAAATTTGGGGTTTGTAGTACAGAAGCATGAAGAAGTAAGAATTTGACATTCATCAGACCAGACAAATTTTGACCTTTTCTTTAAAAGATTGGTGAGTGGTGATACAATATCAGAAAAATTTCGACCGTACTTTCTGTAATAACCAACTATACCTAAGACTCTCATCAACTCCTCCTTACTACATGGAACAGGAAAATCCGCAATGGCTTCAACTTTGGCCTTAATAGGTTTTACCCGACCCTGACCTATTTTGTGGCCAAGAAAATTCAAATAAGCTTTTCCAAAATCACTCTTCACCAAATTTACAGTTAACTTTGCTTCTTTTAGTCTGTTGAACAGTTGTCTAATGCATTGCATGTGTTCTTTCCATGTATCAATGTAAATAATCAAATCATCAATGTAAGCTTCACAACTCTACAATACAAAGATAACATTGTTAATCATCCTTTGAAAAAATGCACCAAAATTTTTCATCCCAAATGGCATCACCTTGTATTGATACAACCCATCTGGTGTACTAAATGCAGCAATTTCCTTTGCTCTTTCTGTGAAAGACACCTGCCAGTATTCCTTGACTAAATCAAACTTACTGACATACTTCACATTACCCACCCTATCAATGCAATCATCTATAGGATATGAATCAGTTTTTGTGGCAGCACTGACTTTTCGAAAATCTATGCAAAATCTCTGGGATCCGTCAGGTTTTGGCACTAAAATACATGGTGAACTCCAACTGCTGCTACCATGTTCAATCATATCATTTGCCAACATATAATTAACTTCTCTACGCATTTGAGCCAATTTGTTTGGATGCTGTTTTATAGGTAGCGCATCCCCAACGTCAACATCATGACAAATAACATCAGTACCACTTGGAGTGTCTGAAAACAGTACCTTGAACTCATTAATCAAATCCTTTCGTTCATCAGGTTGTAAGTATGATACTTTTTCACACATGTATTTAATGACATCAGAATTTTGCAGTTTGATTGAACAACCAGGAATATCGAGAGCAGAAACAGTATAAGTAATAGGATATACTTCTGTTTGATCACCATTAGTCACTGGAGCCAAAACAGCAGTTATCCCTTGATCTGCACCGGGCTTTCTTTCATGGTACAGTTTGAATCATGTTCACAGGGCAGAGCTGTCTGGTTTCCCCACTATATAGATAAGGTCATTGGGATGTACCAGACAAATCAATGTCCTATTCGGCTTCTAAGTTCTTGCTCATAGCGCTGGACACTTCACACGAAGGAAAAATATCAGGGAACTCATCTTCAATCTTCTCTGTATCTGCCCACATCTTAGGCTTCTCCATGACTTTCAGCTCAGGCAGCGCCGTTCCGCCAGCAAGATCATTCCAAATCAGGAATGGAAGGTCTCACACCCACAACCGGACCTGTCTCATACCTTGACTTCAGGTGAATAGAATGAAGTGGGATGCTGATGCTACCACCTTCAATCCCACGCATCAGAATGTTGACTCCTGCGTATGTTTTGTCTGACAGAGGCAAGATTCCTTCTAGTAGCAATGTTTGTGAACTGCCAGTGTCTCTCAGTATTTCGATGGGTCTTCAGCAGACAGACACACAAATGCATCTGAAACAAAAGGCTTACATATGGCTTCAATGGGTCCTCTACCTGGGTTACCACTTTGGGGGATCTTGTAGTGAGGCTGTTAACTAAGGCGCTCGCTGTTTGGTCTTTGTTCCTTTTCTGTAGGATCCAGCAGCTACTGATTAAATGTCCCCTCTTCTTACAGTGAGCACACACTACTGGGTTGGCTTTAGTATCACGGATCTTATTGGTGTAGTTGCATGAGGGATTCACCTGACCGTCCTTGTGGTTTTAGGATGTATTCTCAACTGTCCTTTCTCTGGAATGGCTTTGATTTCCCTGGAAGTACTGTCTTTTCAAAGGAGACTTAGAATTAAAATGTTTGAACGTGTTCTTGTGAGTGAGAGCACAGTCATCCGTAAGGTCAGCTGCATGGTGAAGTGTAGTGACTTTCTGGTCATCCAAGTGAGTCCGAAGGTCAGTGAATAGATTCTTCAATGTGGATGAGTTGTTTTTGAGTTCCTGAAAGTTTTCTCCCACTTCTTTTGAATCACACCACCTGTAAAACATTCTCCCCTTTTCTCTGGCGAACTCCACATATATCTGACCCTCTTGTTTTTTCAGGTTTTTGAACTTCTGTCTGTAAGCCTCAGGAACCAGCTCATAGGCTTTCAAAATAGCCGCTTTGACAATTTTTTAGTCTGCACTATCCTCCACTGATAAGGCAGAATAAACCTCCTGGGCATGACCCACCACCAGCTTACTTTGTAGTAACATGGTCCAATATGACTCCGGCCAATTCAGGTTTACAGCCATCTTCTCAAAATGGAGAAAGTATTAGTCAACCTCTTTCTCACGAAACAATGGTACCAGCCTAACAAACTTGGCAACATTAAAGGCTGCTTTTGAAACTTGAGATCTTTTAATGTGTGCTTCCTTTTCCAGCTCCTTCAGTTTTAGCTCATGTTCACGAATCTCTCTCCTTTATTCATCTTCTTCTTGTCTTAACCTAAACTGATATTCAAGTTTTAGTCTTTTCAGGGAAATCACATCACCGGGTGTTTCCAGTGCCTTCAAGGCATCTTTTGGTAAAATATCTTCTTCCACCAAATATCCCACAATAACTTGTGAAATCTCTGCCTTCCGCAGAGCTGTTTTGATGTCCAGCTCATAATGATGACCAAACTCCAACAATTCATTCTTTCTCAAACGTTTGATCGCATCAACAGATGGATTCTTTTCAAACTCTGACAATTTGAAAGCCATATTTTCTGCTTGCTGGTTTCACAATAGCAACACAACAGGAAAAATATAAGAGTTGATCTCTGCCAAACACTCAAAAAAAAACATTTCTGTTATCCCGGAGGAGCCCCCAATTCTGTTACGATGCGTACCACTTAAAGGAACTACGTTACGTATCAGCGAGAGTGAAACCAACAAACAACAAAGAATGACTTTCTATTACTTCCAAAGAAAACATTATACCCAGCAGTGATATTATTACAATCCTAGCACAGACAGTTAGATCCAAATATATGTTACTCACTGCTAACTAAACTCAATCCAACACTGCAATACAATAAATAGGGTAGCTGATACTAAAACTTACCTGAAGTTGCTGACAGTAAAAGCTGCTCTATATATCATCCCTCTGGTTGCTTGGTTGGTTGAGAAAACTGTTATCTTCTGTCTATTTTTGAATGTCCATTACACACATTGTCTGACATTAACTTGTAGGTTAACAGTCTTCTTCCCATAAAGGTGTCTGGTAGAACAATGGACACAGCTGGACAGAGGTCAGTACACCTGCTCAACATTTATAAAAGATCACTGACAACACCATGACCAGACCCAGCATCCCAGTATCCAGGCCCTATAATAACAAAGATTCCCACCACTCACACACAAACCAGCTTCCTGATAAAAATAAATCTCACACACACACATCCAGGGCTAATAACACCTCTCTCCCCCCCCCACCCTTACAAAAAAAAAGAAAACAGAGCATAAGGAAGGTTTTCTTTCAACCTGAAATAGTAACCTACATTTTTCAGAGAAACAACAATCTAATATTTTAAAAGTTTCTTGACAATGCATCAGGAATAACATTACCTTTGACATGTTGAATTTCCAAATTGTACTCCTGCATCATCAAACTCCACCTCAACACCCTTTGATTTTTACCTTTCATTCTATTAATTATTGCGAGTGGATTATGATCAGTTAACACTGTAATATACTTCAAAATGCTGTAGGGATAAAATCAGTGACAATGATTCCTTCTCTATCGTACTGTAGTTACCCTGACTTTTACTGAACTTCTTGGAGAAGTAAGACACGGGGTGATCGACACCATCACCCCCTTCCTGCAATAATACAGAACCTGCCCCAATATCACTTGCATCAACTGCCACTTTGAAGTGTTTGTTAAAATTTGGGGTTTGTAGTACAGAAGCATGAAGAAGTAAGAATTTGACATTCATCAGACCAGACAAATTTTTACCTTTCCTTTAAAAGATTGGTGAGTGGTGATACAATATCAGAAAAATTTCGACCGTACTTTCTGTAATAACCAACTATACCTAAGACTCTCATCAACTCCTCCTTACTACATGGAACAGGAAAATCCGCAATGGCTTCAACTTTGGCCTTAATAGGTTTTACCTGACCCTGACCTATTTTGTGGCCAAGAAAATTCAAATAAGCTTTTCCAAAATCACTCTTCACCAAATTTACAGTTAACTTTGCTTCTTTTAGTCTGTTGAACAGTTGTCTAATGCATTGCATGTGTTCTTTCCATGTATCACTGTAAATAATCAAATCATCAATGTAAGCTTCACAACTCTACAATACAAAGATAACATTGTTAATCATCCTTTGAAAAAATGCACCAAAATGTTTCATCCCAAATGGCATCACCTTGTATTGATACAACCCATCTGGTGTACTAAATGCAGCAATTTCCTTTGCTCTTTCTGTGAAAGACACATGCCAGTATTCCTTGACTAAATCAAACTCACTGACATACTTCACATTACCCACCCTATCAATGCAATCAACTATAGGATATGAATCAGTTTTTGTGGCAGCACTGACTTTTCGAAAATCTATGCAAAATTGGCACTAAAATACATGGTGAACTCCAACTGCTGCTACCATGTTCAATCATATCATTTGCCAACATATAATTAACTTCTCTACGCATTTGAGCCAATTTGTTTGGATGCTGTTTTATAGGTAGCGCATCCCCAACGTCAACATCATGACAAATAACATCAGTACCACTTGGAGTGTCTGAAAACAGTACCTTGAACTCATTAATCAAATCCTTTCGTTCATCAGGTTGTAAGTATGATACTTTTTCACACATGTATGTAATGACATCAGAATTTTGCAGTTTGATTGAACAACCAGGAATATCGAGAGCAGAAACAGTATAAGTAATAGGATATATTTCTGTTTGATCACCATTAGTCACTGGAGCCAAAACAGCAGCTATCCCTTGATCTGCACCGGGCTTTCTTTCATGGTACAGTTTGAATCATGTTCACAGGGCAGAGCTGTCTGGTTTCCCCACTATATAGATAAGGTCATTGGGATGTACCAGACAAATCAATGTCCTATTCGGCTTCTAAGTTCTTGCTCATAGCGCTGGACACTTCACACGAAGGAAAAATATCAGGGAACTCATCTTCAATCTTCTCTGTATCTGCCCACATCTTAGGCTTCTCCATGACTTTCAGCTCAGGCAGCGCCGTTCCGCCAGCAAGATCATTCCAAATCAGGAATGGAAGGTCTCACACCCACAACAACCGGACCTGTCTCATACCTTGACTTCAGGTGAATAGAATGAAGTGGGATGCTGATGCTACCACCTTCAATCCCACGCATCAGAATGTTGACTCCTGCGTATGTTTTGTCTGACAGAGGCAAGATTCCTTCTAGTAGCAATGTTTGTGAACTGCCAGTGTCTCTCAGTATTTCGATGGGTCTTCAGCAGACAGACACACAAATGCATCTGAAACAAAAGGCTTACATATGGCTTCAATGGGTCCTCTACCTGGGTTACCACTTTGGGGGATCTTGTAGTGAGGCTGTTAACTAAGGCGCTCGCTGTTTGGTCTTTGTTCCTTTTCTGTAGGATCCAGCAGCTACTGATTAAATGTCCCCTCTTCTTACAGTGAGCACACACTACTGGGTTGGCTTTAGTATTACGGATCTTATTGGTGTAGTTGCATGAGGGATTCACCTGACCGTCCTTGTGGTTTTAGGATGTATTCTCAACTGTCCTTTCTCTGGAATGGCTTTGATTTCCCTGGAAGTACTGTCTTTTCAGAGGAGACTTAGAATTAAAATGTTTGAACGTGTTCTTGTGAGTGAGAGCACAGTCATCCGTAAGGTCAGCTGCATGGTGAAGTGTAGTGACTTTCTGGTCATCCAAGTGAGTCCGAAGGTCAGTGAATAGATTCTTCAATGTGGATGAGTTGTTTTTGAGTTCCTGAAAGATTTCTCCCACTTCTTTTGAATCACACCACCTGTAAAACATTCTCCCCTTTTCTCTGGCAAACTCCACATATATCTGACCCTCTTGTTTTTTCAGGTTTTTGAACTTCTGTCTGTAGGCCTCAGGAACCAGCTCATAGGCTTTCAAAATAGCCGCTTTGACAATTTTGTAGTCTGCACTATCCTCCACTGATAAGGCAGAATAAACCTCCTGGGCATGACCCACCACCAGCTTACTTTGTAATAACATGGTCCAATATGACTCCGGCCAATTCAGGTTTACAGCCATCTTCTCAACATGGAGAAAGTATTAGTCCACCTCGTTCTCACGAAACAGTGGTACCAGCCTAACAAACTTGGCAACATTAAAGGCTGCATTTGAAACTTGAGATCTTTTAATGTGTGCTTCCTTTTCCAGCTCCTTCAGTTTTAGCTCATGTTCACGAATCTCTCTCCTTTATTCATCATCTTCTTGTCTTAACCTAAACTGATATTCAAGTTTTAGTCTTTTCAGGGAAATCACATCACCGGGTGTTTCCAGTGCCTTCAAGGCATCTTTTGGTAAAATATCTTCTTCCACCAAATATCCCACAATAACTTGTGAAATCTCTGCCTTCCGCAGAGCTGTTTTGACGTCCAGCTCATAATGATGACCAAACTCCAACAATTCATTCTTTCTCAAACCTTTGATCGCATCAACAGATGGATTCTTTTCAAACTCTGACAATTTGAAAGCCATATTTTCTGCTTGCTGGTTTCACAATAGCAACACAACAGGAAAAATATAAGAGTTGATCTCTGCCAAACACTCAAAAAATGACATTTCTGTTATCCCGGAGGAGCCCCCAATTCTGTTACGATGCGTACCCCTTAAAGGAACTACGTTACGTATCAGCGAGAGTGAAACCAACAAACAACAAAGAATGACTTTCTATAACTTCCAAAGAAAACATTATACCCAGCAGTGATATTATTACAATCCTAGCACAGACAGTTAGATCCAAATATATGTTACTCACTGCTAACTAAACTCAATCCAACACTGCAATACAATAAATAGGGTAGCTGATACTAAAACTTACCTGAAGTTGCTGACAGTAAAAGCTGCTCTATATATCATCCCTCTGGTTAGTTAAGAAATCTGTTGTCTTCTGTCTTATTTAAAATGTCCGCGATATGTACTACTTGACATTCACTTGCCGTTTAACAGTTCATCTGTCAAAAAATAATCTGCTAGGTCTTCTTTTATAGAAGATCATTTGCATGACAATGGACATAGCTTGACAGAGGTCAGTGTGTATCTGGTGAAATCTACAAAGTGGTATTGGCAGGACGATGGACATAGCTGGACATAGGTCAGTCTACCTGGTCAACATGTATAAAGGGGTATTTGCAGGACAATGGACATAGCTGGATAGAGGTCAGTCTACCTGGTCAACATCTATAAAGAGTTATTGGCAGGACAATGGACATAGCCGAATAGAGGTCAGTGTGAATCTGGTTAAATCTACAAAGTGGTATTGGCAGGACAATGGACATAGTTGGATAGAGGTCAGTCGACCTGGTCAACATCTATAAAGTGGTATTGGCAGGACAATGGACATAGCTGGATAGAGGTCAGTCGACCTGGTCAACATCTATAAAGTGGTATTGGCAGGACAATGGACATAGCAGGATAGAGGTCAGTCTACCTGGTCAACATCTATAAAGAGTTATTGGCAGGACAATGGACATAGCCGAATAGAGGTCAGTGTGAATCTGGTTAAATCTACAAAGTGGTATTGGCAGGACAATGGACATAGTTGGATAGAGGTCAGTCGACCTGGTCAACATCTATAAAGTGGTATTGGCAGGACAATGGACATAGCTGGATAGAGGTCAGTCGACCTGGTCAACATCTATAAAGCGGTATTTGCAGGACAATGGACATAGCTGGATAGAGGTCAGTCTACCTGGTCAACATCTATAAAGAGTTATTGGCAGGACAATGGACATAGCCAGACAGAGTTGAATGTACCCAGTCAACATCTATAAAAGACCACTGACGCCACCTCCCAGTGTCCAGGCGCCATAATAACAAAGAGTCCCACCAATCTCACACAAACCAGTTTCCTGATAAAAATAAATCACACACACAGCTGGTAACAGTATTTAAAGATATTATTTGTATTATTGACATCTGAAAAAGTGTAATGTTATTAGATTATTTAACAGGCCCCTCACTGAAAAATCTCTCAGTGAAGCGTTAATGCCGTCTGGTAAACCGAAAGAAGTCCCTCGAATTACTACTCGATCACGTAGTCCCGCGGCAGTGCTGGCGACGTTCCAGGAAGACAGCCAGGGACTATATCTGCATACCTTAGTGTACCTTTGTACCGCGTAAACTCAAACGCCTCTAACCTTTCCATTGTTGTTTTTTTTTTTGTTTTCCATTTTCGTTCCGAAAGACGTTTTGAGATCTGTTCAGATATCACCGCTCCGGGTGCTTCCGCAATGGCGACCCCATAGTAACGGGCCGCTTGACATCCCGACAAAATCACAGATCGAAGTTATTTAAAAAAAAAACTGTTTTCTAATAATAACGTCTTTTTATAATCGATCAGAAGTTGGATTTATTTCAAAATACTAAGTAGATACCAACAGTAAGTAACCAGTGTCTTTCATTTGACCGATGTTGGCCAGAATGTGGAGGTCTCATAGTCTGGGCCTTCAGCCATTCCTCTGCATCTTAAACCGGGAAAGGCATCTGTTATATTGATAATTTTACTTGAATGTATCCTTTCTGTAAAACAGGATTGTTGTGACATAGCTGAACTGTTATATAATTTTGGTTAGTGAGAACCTAAGTTAAAAGCTCTCATAAACCAGGAGTGTTGCCAGTTTTATAGTTATCATCCATCTTTAGCTTATGAAATCTATAGTAGACAAGCCAATTGAACATTTGTTAGAATACCTTCAGCAGCTTTGCGTCTCTGTTTTGGGATGACTGCTGCCAGCAGCTTTTAGAGATGGAGCAACTGAAGATACCGATGATTAATCAAATGAACCCAACAATACAGTTAGGGGGATGATTCTTCTGCTGCTATTGGTTTTGAAAGTGTTAAAGGCACCTCTCCCAGTTTCCAGCAGCTTTTAGAGATGGAGCAACTGAAGATACCGATGATTAATCAAATGAACCCAACAATACAGTTAGGGGGATGATTCTTCTGCTGCTATTGGTTTTGAAAGTGTTAAAGGCACCTCTCCCAGTTTCCAGCAGCTTTTAGAGATGGAGCAACTGAAGATACCGATGATTAATCAAATGAACCCAACAATACAGCTAGGGGGATGATTCTTCTTCTGCTATTGGTTTTGAAAGTGTTAAAGGCACCTCTCCCAGATTCTGACACAAGGCAGAGCAGCTAAGTTAATGTTGCTTTATTTATAATCAGCTGAAATAATTCAGTTTATTTGCAATTCTTTCCTATTTTAAAATTAAGAAATTATTTCTTAAATCTTCTTATAGATTAGATAACATTGTTAAAATTCTCTCTCCTTTTTTATTTTATAAAATTAGATGTAATTATTAAAGTAGATATCATGAAGCCGGATGATAAAATTAATTAAATGTTGAACGGTATCCCTTTATCGTATAATTTATCTATAATTACATACCTATAGTTTGGTTCCACCCAATTGTGTTACTTGCTCTCAATGTTATTTTGAAAAATATTAAAATTCATCAGAGATCATATCTTTCCTTGCCAAGTCATTTCAATTATGCTGGAGATGATTTTTTTTTTTTTTAAATAAAGGAAAGTGCATAATAGAAGAGAAATAAACTTTTGATTGTTTGCCAAAGTTTGTGATACTTCTGAAAATTACAAAAAGTGTGAATGTTATTATGGATACCTCTGGAAAGAGATTTGTGGGTTGTTTGATTTGTCATAAATAAAATCATCGAAATTCAGTAAACTTTTATAATTCGACTCAGTCGCTCTAGATAATGTTTATATAATCCCACGAACATTTCTTATGTTGTCTAGGGTCACACAATGTCTGTCTGTCATCAAAACCACTGTTTTTTTTTTTGCCATTCGGGCTGATGTAATAATTTCCTAAAAACGTAATCTATAGTAGTCTACAAAATAAGTATCACCTATAATGAATATAAGTTTCCAGGTGATAAAAATGATAATCTTTAATATTTTCTAAGTTAATTCATTATAAAATCGAAAGGACATCAGTTTGATTTTGAACTTCACTTTCAGTTTCAATTTCTTTTTTATAATCACTTTCCTCTGTGAACCTGAGACTATAAGCAGAACCTTCAGAATATTCATGACTATTGGACATTTCATAATTCTCATAGATGTAAACTCTTGGAGTCATTTTACTTCTCCATATTCTTCAGACATTTAAGATAAGAATATAAATGCAAATCTGAATCTTTTCTATTTTACTAGCTCTTCTGAGTAATTCTTCATTAATAAGAATTATCAGCATTTAAAAAGTAAATGGAGAAAAACTAATATAAAATATGAAAAAATATTTTAGTACAAAAACATAATAGCAAGACCCTGCAAAGGTGTGGAATTGTAACATCAAAACTTATTTTAAAATGTTAGTGAAGATATATATATATATAGTAGTTTAATTTTCTAGATCTACCTTGGGCTTAATACTCTGGTGTAAAACATTTACTTGATTATACAGTGAGAAGGATGGTCTGTTAGATCAAGAACAAAAAAACGCTGTGCACATAGTAATTAAAATTGAAAAAATACACTAAAACATTCGTTTTAAACGTTACATTTCAGTACGAACAAGTCATTTTAAATCACTGTCACAAGCACCAACACCACGAGTGTTGTTGGACATACCATCTGTAAATAGCCTCTTCTGATTTTGTATCACTAGGCTGCCTTACGTTTTTTCTAGCTGACGCTGTACTGTTTTTGAGTTCAGATTAAATTCTTTAAGCTAGTCTTCACTTCATTTTATGTTAGACACTGTTCGTTTTACTATGCCAAACTCCTTGACCATAGCAATCGATATACCAGCCTCTATTTTTTCAGCAACCTTTAATGTTTCCACAGTAGTTAGGACTCTGCGTTTCAGTTTCACCGCACTTTTCATTATTAACAGTTGAAATAGCTGAGTGGTCACAAAAATTAATCATTTTGAGGCAGAATTCACAGGAGCTCTACCAACAACAGGCTAGACCGCCCTAGTCCATTAGACTGAGGGTCTACTGAAATTACTGTAGCCCAGGAGCACAATTAGATTTAGGATTAAATCCAAATAGATTCCTCATCTGGTCTTGGTGAAATATCAGTAAGCTTTCCACAGATGTGATTTTAGATTTTAAAATGGGTGACAGGCTACTGTTACCATCAATGTTCCTGTAGAGTTTTGGATGTTTGGACTGAGATAAAATTGTACCAAAACTTTCTAGTAATCACCTGTTTGTTTGAACAAAAGTCCTCTGTGGAGACAGGACTAAAATACAGAGATCCATCTCTGTTAATTCAATTAAACCGTGGCTTCATTCTTTGCTCACCAAGCCTACATGAGATTAAGGAATAGAAACTGGTCTACTGTTGTGGTACATAGACAGTCGAAACTGGCCTCATGGTTAAGAGTTTATGAGAAAAACCTCAGGTAGGCTTTTCGTCTTTTCTCCATATAGCGTGAATAGCAAACTGAAACTTGCGAGCAAGCAGCTCTCCAATCGCTCTGATGGCCAGTGGACTGAAGCAGGCGTAAAAGAAAATCAAACTTACCAAAAATTATCTTAGAGTTGGAAACATTCCATCTTGAACTATTTGTTGTACATGGATGGAGGAGAGGTACCGAGGAGGCCTGCACATTCCACGTCTGCCAGAGATGAACATAACATGCTGTCTCCACGTATTTGTCTTGATGAACGTTCTGGGTCTATTGAATAAACTAACAGTTGCACAGCGAAAACTTTTCGTTTACCATGTCTAAAAAAATAGAGATGACAAATTGGTCAGATCAGGTCCAAGCTGATGAAATCAACTGACAGCCAGTCTATGTCTACAGCTCAGACACCCGTCAACTACACGAACATAGAAAGTACTGGATCGCTTTACTTTCCGTGGTATCGGGAAATATTTGAACTCGTGTAGTGAACTGATGTTTCAACGAAAATCTTTTAATTTTCAGATCCAAAATCTAAATGTTCATCACCGTTGTAATTAAACGAAGTAGAAATGCGTGTGCATAAAATAATCTTTGGTGCCATTATTTTCTTTTTCTTAATTAAAAAGTCTGTCATTTCATTGATTTTCTTATGCGAATATCCACTCATCTGGTTTTTATGCAAAAATTATAGGTTTTACTCAGGAATATTACTGCACGATCATTTTCTATAGAATTTATTCCAGCCACAAAAAATTCCTATTAATTTTTTACTTTCACCTTATTTATTTACAATTTTTTCTCTCAAATGACAATTTTTCCAGAGTTCATTGCCATCAATTATAAAAATGGCACTTGTTATTTACATAGCGCAGTATGCGATGCTGGTATCTTTGTAGAATCTCTTCACACGTACGTGGCTGGTGCAGGTTTTCCTCTGACTCCGAAACTACCACAGCGATTCAGAATGAAGGATGGTTTTCTTGGCAGCAGGATTTTCCGTATATCTATGCATTATTAATCGGATATTTGCATCAATGAAGTTGAACAATTGTTTTTCAATTTATAATATTATTTATTCACATATTTCGCAAGACCGATTGCTATTGGCCAGGGGTTGTACATTTAATGTTATTGGTGGAGCGAGTGGCACAGAAGCTGTGGTGTTGGCGTACCGGAATCTGATCTGACAACTCGACCCACACTGGTGTTAGAAGCCCGATATCCGGGCTGGGTGCTGGCAGCCTGTCTGCCTGGTCGAACTTGTCAGAAGCTTGCCTCTGATCCAGAGTTAGCCGTTTGTGTATTTCGCAGTGAGATTTCGCGATTCGCTATTATATTATTTAAACACCGAATATTTATGGATCCCAAACATCCTCATAATGACTAATATCTGTGAAAGTCACCGACGTCGAATAAGGTACTCTTTCTAGCGAGCACCTGCGGCCCACCGGTGTCAGGTGCCGTTTAGCCGTCGGAAATACCGGTAAACTTTTGTTCAGCCACCTTATACACACAAAAAAGGAATAATCTTGTCAAATATCTCTCTAAGATCCTATCTAGGCCAGAAATCAGTGTTGCGTGACTGTTTGCTTGAAGCATTTCTCTAAACCGGCGACGACCGATGTGAATACCTGGCCAGCACCGCAGAAACACCTTGTTGTGAGTATTTCTCTATCGATTGAAATTCCTGATTTAACTGTCCAGGTGTAGGGTAGATTCAGCAGGTTTGCTTAGCAGATAAAGGATTATTAATAGTTCATAGTTCGGCCGCTTTTCAAATTCTCCTAATAATTTAGCTCATTTGACCTCGTTTTTACCAAATAAAAATTGATTTGGTCAGCCATCTGCTGTTTTTGTGTGTTGACGCAGCATCCATACACATTCTTCGTGTACAAACCGCTGATATATCGACAGGGTCTCGAGAGGAGGTGGCTGCTATTTAGGAGAAAGATGATTACGTCCACATTAGCAAATTTTCGAGGCTGAACTGATCGCCAGATTTACAGCGATTCCCAACTGATATTAAAACATTAAGACGAATCCTAACTTCTTTAAGTAGCTTCAACCTTTCAGATACAGTACAAGAAAGAGACTTATTCCACCTGACTGCGTAGTTTCGTGAGGTTTGAACAGCCTCATATGATGTACCTGTGGTGTGCACAGGTACGTGAACAAACTTTCTATGAAGAATGGCTGTCCTCCTATATCCAGCCACCCGTTTTTAATTAATATACCCGTCAAGTCAGTATCCTACACTACCTGTTGAACAAGTTCCTATTTCGTTAGCCGTCATGGTGTATCTCCGCTTTTCGATGTTTTCTGATACAGGGATATTAGTGATAAGCCGGTTAGAAAGCGACCATTATAGACATCATTGAAACTAGTTTAGCGAAACGTCGTCATGAGATACTTTTAAGAAATCAAAACGCTGTGTCACCAGCCCTCGTACATATGTGATTTTTTTAAAATTTATTTTCATCGCGAAAATGGTTTGTGTGTGAGAGATAGGAAATTCTGGCGGGACTCATTTGTTATTGTGGCGCCTGGACCCTGGGAGGCAGGGTCTGGTCATCGCGGCGTCAGTGGTCTTTAATAGATGTTGACCAGGTACACACTGACCTCCGTCAAGCTATGTCCTTTGTCATGCAAATGATCCTCTATAAAAAGACATACCAGACCAGACCACTTTATGGGAAGAAGAACTTTTAACCTACAAGTGAATGTCAAGCAGTACGTATAGCGGACATTTGAAATAAGACAGAAGACAACAGATTTCTCAAGCAACCAGAGGGACCATATCCAGAGCAGCTTTGACTGTCTGCATCTTCAGATAAGTTTTAGCATTGGCTACCCTATTTATTGTATTGCAGTGTTGGATTGAGTTTAGTTAGCTGTGAGTAACATATATTTGGATCTAACTGTCTGTGCTAGGATTGTAATAATATCACTGCTGGGTATAATGTTTTCTTTGGAAGTTATAGAAAGTCATGCTTTGTTGTTTGTTGGTTTCACTCTCGCTGATACGTAACGTAATTCCTTTAAGGGGTACACATCGTAAAACCGAAGATATAAAAAATAATTTCTATAATGGTACAACAGCGGGAAACAAAGAAAATGTTTTTTCTCTCTATTATTTCATATTTTCACTACCCTTAGACGGGTTTGTGAAATCACATCTGCAGTAATCGTGTCCTATTGTCGGAATATTTGAAGCTTTCCCCGAAAAGTTGTTAATGATATTATTATTATTATCATTATTATTTTAAACATCCAGTTTTCCTTTAATTTAGCGACACGCAGAGATTCGAATTCCATTGACGTTTCCACGAACCTCAGACCTCTCGTGGTTCATTATCTTAAATTACATATCGCCGCAGGACCGACCACTGCCTGCCTGCCAGCCACAGCGGATTTCATGTGCAGTTCTAGCATTTCTGAGCTTTGATGTTTTTGTTTTTCCGTGTTCTGTTCCCACTGCCTCATTTCATCTCCGACTGTATTCATCCAACTATTCTCTCTTTCCTCGGTCAACAGAAATCTTCATCCTATTCTGTCGTGGGCCTTTGGACTATGAACTAAATGTGTGAAGTAACCACACTAGATTTTGGCAGATTGCGGCTACCCGAGGAAAGGAAAAGGTTTCGGAAGCAAAGAATCGAGGGAATAAGTTAGGCTGACAAGGCGAGAAATCTTCTAACCTTCATAGCTTGGCTTTCTTAGTAACACGGACAATGATGTACCTGCATTTGGAAATCAAGTGAAAGAATATTGTTTCTACTGAGTTATGGAAAGGAAACAATAGATTTAACCCTACGTCAGGTGGCTTCTTCAATCTGCTAAATGACAGCCACTTTCCCTAAACCAGGTACAAACACCTGACCTGCACTCAGCTGGTTTCTATTCAGGTAACTGATCATCATGAAAACTGTTCTCTTGTCTACCTGAGATTCCTGATTCAGCAGAAGGCCGTTTGGCATAAACGTGGGAATGTTTCAAACACACTTCAAACTAGTCTCCATCTTATAATTGCCTCGATTGTTGGCTGTCATTTATTCAGTATTAAAGGATTTTACCAATTTTAAATTCTATTTCAAACTGCGCAGCACACCTTTAAACGTATTACAGGTATTGTGGATGTAGCAAAACGTATTTCATATATTACATCTGCTCCTAACAAATATTGAGGAGAACAATAATGTACGAATTAGATTGGTAACTTGTTTATATTGGTTACTATTAATTTATGTTTATTTTCCAATAAATTCTATGATGCAGTTAAAGTGCTTGCTTTGGTTGCATTCTGGCTCTTTTATCGTGTTTTCTTTTGAACAGCAGCAATCGAGGCTGCCTGCTTCTTCCCTTCTTTGGAAGTTTATATGGAAAGCTCCCTAATTGTAAGGATTATTGCAGGACCATTTACTTCTTGCAGTCGGTTGTTTATAATTCCCCAACCGTAACTCGCATTAACAGAGGTAAGCATTTGGCGAGGCCATGTAAATCGTATTCCCAGTTTGTAGACTTTGGACCAAATGGTGCTGTTGAATATCTAAACGGTAAGCAAGTCTGTTTTAACCCTGACTTTCTTCTGGAATCGAGCAGCGGTTATAGCAAAGACTAAAAAATGCTGGGATCTACTTTGCACACCTTCTCCGCCGATGTGTTAGCAGTAGTTGGAGGAATTTCCATGCTGCATTACCTGCATTTACAAACACTTTACAGGTCTCTAAGATGTCACCTGCTGGAGAAATAATACAGAGAAAGAAGAGATGCACATCTTTTCAGTGTGGGTGGGGACATGTTAAGACTGATTTGTTCGCAAAATAATTTTTTATTCACAAATTAAATCAGAAAATATTTTCTTGTAACGAAGCAAATCTGTTTTCCTTATTCAAACACCACCTCCACACACACACACACACACCCAGCTCCCTCTTGTAGAGAACTAAGCTTAGCTACAGAAGAAGACAAAGTCCGGACTCTGTCGCTGGCCGCCAGAAACAGCAGCCGGATGTCATTGATTCCTCCTTTCAGTTCAGCAGAAAGCAAGCATCTGGAAAACACGATTTTATTTTCTTTATTTTGTTTAGAAAAATATGGAAAGCAAATAATCTTTTTTTGAAACTATTTGTCATATTGCATTTTCCTTTATTTCAAAGTAAAAATTACTTTTTGAAAATTGTATTAAATTAATAATACACCAACTCAACCTGTTGACGGTATACCGACGGTATTTTATGGCCGGAAATCACCTGTAAAGCACTTGCTCTGGTCTCTCTATCAATAAGAGAGCAGACTTACCCGGGCTCCTCCTTGTTTCCATATAGTTTGTTTTTGTTCCGTTGATGCTATGAGAAAATATGTATCTCCAGGTAATTCGTTTGTTTGGAGTTAAAGCAACGTTTTAGTAGGTGTAATTACCAGACTGGTTATACCCGAGGCTTTACAAATCCATTCATTTGATTCTTAGCTACAACGAAGGCCATGGATGAGGACTCGGCCTTCGTTGTAATATTTCATTGCTATGGATGAACGCTCAGCGATGTCGATTTATTCGATGAGTCTCAAGGGAGTGAAAGTGAACTTCATGCATGAAAACAAACTTCTTTCTCGAACATATCTCCATTGACATATTTTCTTGGTTGTAAATTGCATTATTTTTTTATTGTTACGACTACAATTAAGGCCACTCTTCTGCCCATATTCCAAGAACAAAAGACGTATATGAGGTACCTGATGATATTTCAGCTCGTTCCTATACCTGTCATTTCATTAGTTAATGATAAAATAATGTATTCATATATTGTGATACATTTTAATATTTATAGGAATGTTTTTAGGTTAATGACCATAAAAAAGCCTTGTGTATATCTGTGATCTATAAACACAAACTATCGAAGCAATCCCAAGACCTCCTTACTAATTTTCAAATATTTTTTTTTCTTTTCAGAATATTTAATTGAAGTGATGTTCTTCAAGAAAGTAACGTTCATATTGCTGGTGCTTCTGACCTTAATGGCTTTATACTGCATGTACCTGATGAAGGTAAATATAGCAAACAACTGCTTCCCTGCGAACCAAGATCTACAAGATTTTAAGCCAGAAATGAACAGGGTTCTGGTCAACGATGGCTTTGTACGGAATGAAATCGCACCAGACAAGGAGAAAGATCTTCCCCCAGTGTCTCTCAACATTCCTTCTGTTCATTTCGTTTGGTGCAAGCAATCCTACTTCCGGTTCAATCATTATCTGTCAGTACGCAGCATCTACCAAATTCTAAGGCCAAACAAAATAGTGATGCATTTTGATGAGATGCCTGTAGTGGACAAATACATGTACAACCAATGGTTCACTTATCTGCAATCAGAGATTATGATGCTGGTAACGAAGAAACTTCCGAAAACGTTTGAATGCTCCAAGAAAATGGACGTGAACTACATCAAGTCAGTTTTGAAAACAGCAGGAAGTGTATACTTTCCTGTCTTTGCAGTTGTGGGAAATTTGAAGTTCTTGAGTGACCTTTCTTTTGAGAAATGGATAGATAACTGTACAACTGGAGAGGCTGATACAAACACAGTATTAGTAAAGCTACGGCGATCTGAACAGAAGAGGAAATCCGGGATTTGTGGTAATGACCTTAAAGACGACCAGTTTATAAGAACTTCTTGTTTGTCTGAGGAACTCTATAATAAGCAAGATGGGGCGGCGAGTTTTTGTGTCTATTTACAAAGGGAATTAAATCCCAGGGACATCTGGAACATGAACACGTCTTTTGGAGCCTTATCTCGACTCGTAATCTATGGAAAAGCGGAAATACCTCGGCCATTGTATAGCAGTGAAAACCGAGCTCCCAGAATTTCACATTTTGTCTGGCTAAGGGACAGGTCTCTTTCTTTCTTTGAGCACTTAACTATTCTGAGCGCTGTTTATGTGGCAGGTTTCAGGAAGGTATTCATTCATGGTGTTGCTGAGCCAAAAGGAAAATGGTGGAAAGTTTTACAAAAGCATGAAAACATTATATTCATACCTACGGAAAGTAGCAGCACAGTTTTCAACCAGCAAGTGAGTAAGTTTGTCCAACATCAAAGTGATGTTATGCGGTTGGAAATTCTCCGAAAGCACGGAGGTTTCTATGAAGATTTTGACATTATGTGGGTAAACAAAATACCGGCCGACTACTTCAATTATGATATGATGATGAGCTTTGATTGGACGATTGTGCCCCTGTGGCCCGAAAAATTTAACAATGGCGTAATAATGTCAAAGAAAAACGGGAAATTTTTAAGAATGTATATTGATTCAATGAAGAAATACGTAGATGAAAACTGGGGGTTTAACTCCTTGATGATGCCGTATAGAATATACGAGATGCACCCTGAAACAATTTTCGCTAACCGACATCTTTCGGTGATTTGCTATCAAGCGTACTGCCACCCAAGCTGGGCCAAAAATTATCAGGGTGGCATTAGTATGAAGAGGGGGTCGAGTTTTGACTGGCGGAACGAAACGTTGGCTCTGCATTTCACTGGAAGCAAGCCTTACGGAGATACCTTGGAATCACTGAAACGACATTCGTTAATAATCTATGAAACTGCAGCCAATGTTCTGAAAGTTGTAAGGGAAAGGAATAGGACCCCGGTGCAGTAATTATGTTTTTGGTTTTTTTTTCCAAATTGCCTTTAACTCGAAGGATACCTGATTAGATGATCGCTGCTAAGTAGATTCTCGTTTCTCTTAAAAAATATCCTGAGATGGTGCTTGACGGAAGGTTGGTAGTCGCTTTAAATATAAAATCGTTAAACTGTACAGAATCATTCTAGAAAATTTGAGAAAGAAACTAAACCTATGAGAAAGGACTGCTTCTAAACCACCACCGATTTCTGGTAAGAACTGAACGTTTCTGTTTGGAAGTATATTTCTTGCCCTCCCTGGCCAACACATCGGACTCCGGTGGATGAATGTAATATCATACAAAATATTTGACAGAAGATGAAAAGACAACCATTGAACGTCCTTCCACTCGACATTTATCATGTTTCTGTGTATCTAATATCTATTCTAACGTCCACAAGTCTAGACTAACCAATGAAATAGTTGTTCAGCCCAGAAATGGATATATCAGTGTAGAGGTTTGCCTGACTAATTTTTATTCCGGTCATGGTTTCTGTTCTTTGCTGTGAAATAATTCTATAGACAAACCATTTACCTAGACGCTTTTCCTGCGTAAGCAGGTTCTCTTGTAATTATTTACCTCTGTAACAAAAGATGTATATAATTCCGATTTGGATGTAGGTTAGGCTTCTCCATCCTGAACAAAAACCTTCGTTTTTAGATTTTTCTTTAAAGCCAAACAGGTCTTTAAGATTTTAAGTTAAACATGACCTTTTCTTCAGACTCCTCCTCCACTCACCCGTGACGTAGATTTTGTTGGTTTGTGTTTTTTTCAGTTTAAAAGCAAATATACAAGCTTGAGTAGTGTAATCTGTTTAGTTTAAGGTGGAGGTTGTTGATGCATAACCGACAAGTTTATTTCTTAGTATTAGCATAACTACAGCAGAACAATGGCCAGATGCGGGTCTCGTGGAAGGAACTCGTTTTCATTTGGGCTCGGACTCAGAATGGAGAAAAATCTTTAAAGCATTTTTTAAAAATCACATGACCTCAATGAAACGGTAAAAACGCCTTCTGGAAATAAAGGATTGTATTTCAAAGTATACAGTTTTCATAATCGCATCTGACAAAATTAGCAAAGAACCTTTGGTGTCTCTACTTCAAGATTTGTTGTGGAAACGAACAAAAGGTGCGCACAAATAAACTGAAATTGCATTTGAGAGATGTATACAAACAATACACAACACTTTATTACAGAAAATATAGAAAAAAATAAGAAGTACGTTGTACTCTACAGGTGACCCCACTCTGTTCAAGCTCACAGTAGCATCAGGAACATATGAATGCAGAATCTTTGCATTTTACACAAGTAAATGAAAGAGTTGGTCGCGATTTTTCTTCCTGACTTCTCGTATAGATCATATTGCCTCAAGAACGTCCGTATCCAGTCTTTGTGCAGGACAAGACATTTTCGCGAGTGATCTACCAGCCTCCTTATGTCCCAGATCATTTTCCACCACGATGCCTGTGTTTGCGGTTAATGTCACGTTTGAAGGTAAATCTTTGTTTAATGAGATATTTTCCTAATGGCATGACATGTTGGGAAATTTGTTCCTGTATTTGTTTGCATTCAGTACACCTTTGGTTTTATGTAGATATCTGACGCAGAAGTTCGCTAATCAACCCCCCCACATGCTTTAATCTAGATGATGAACATTGACAGTGATATCCATCCAATGACTGCGTTGGGACAAATTGGCATTGAATTGATGCCATTTCCACAGTTGAAAAACCCAGCCAAAGGATTTATACTCTCGTGCCGTTTGCTTTCTCGGTAGTCATTATCTCCTGCGGATGCAGCCCTCTACAGTCAACAGCTGTCAAGATGCTCTTTTCATACTGATGGTACAAAACCTACCGCGATCGTACGTGTGTAGAAGGAGCGCAGCGCCCCCCTCCCCAATCCTCATCTCTGCCTATTAGGATGCTGGTGCATAGCTGGGCGAGGCATGGATCTTTTGCTGACTGGTGACAAAAGAGAAGCTGACCCCACTAAACACCGAACCCAGGATTCCACCGTTACGCCTGATCGCTTATCCTATCTCTCTCTCTCTGTACTGACGTCATATCTCTCTCTGTACTGACGTCATATCTCTCTCTGTACTGACGTCATATGAATTTCTTAAAATAAGACAATTATTCCTACCTGATGTACACCGTCTTAGCGACTAAAGATATCTTAATAATATCTAGTTAGTCTCGAGATAACCACAGGTTTTCTCTACGTATTAACCTAACCCTGCCATCATCGAACAACCCCAGCACCACCGGATTCCGTCTTATACAGACCCAGTAGCGCACGTGCAGATTTGTTCAACAGCTGTCTACAAGAGTCCGGTGATTGTCCTACACAGGATTTGTTGGGGTTTAATTAAGAGAACGGGACCTATTTATAGCCTGACAACGAAGTAAATACTAATCTCCTGAACTGTTGCACGGATTGAAGATTATAACAATGTGGTCGACAAGTAAATTACAGATTTCTCCTGGACAGCCAAGATTACTGGATCTCCTGAGGCACGTACGAAATATACTAATGTCCACAGTGCACCTCACTACAATAAGGTCAGTCACGCATCCAGCTGTGCTGTTCACAGAGGCTGAGCTGTGAGCGTCCTCAAACCGTTTCCTGTGTCCTTGGAACGATACGCACATTGCAATGATGCTCTGATTACAAGAAATACATCAAAGATAAACGAGAGGCAAAACAATTTTCCTAAATGTTGCATTAGTCCCAGTATAAATTAGGGTCTTTTAGGCTCCATCTGTAGGTTTTACAAGGCGTAACAGAATTTCGCCTGATTCCACCACGTCGGAGATTGTCTTCTGTCGGTTAGCATCTAGAGTCACCCGACTTAAAAATGGCGTAGAGGTCAATAGAGGTCATCCGAAATAGAAAGAGAAAATGATACATCTTCTAAATGGCGATGAAGGGTGTAACAATGTGATTAAGACTCCAATGCAATCACAAGTAAAAATCTCTGGCCTCCAACCAAAATAACACGGTAAATATTCACGGGGACGTGTGGCTCCAATCCGGAAGACAGGTATTACCTTGATCACCTGTTTGCCGCGAAAGCCGAATGCATTACCTGTTGTCTCCTGACCAGCCACCGCAGGTAGGTGCTATCAGGGGGACTGTTTCTCGTTAGTTTGGTTTCTTTTTTTTACAAAATAAACAGATCTTAATTTTAAAAAGTTCGCCTGCCTTTTGAGTAAAATGGTCCCTGATTCTGCTTGCAGGTAGGATAGCATCCAAAACAAGCCACCAGCGATCTAGTGGAAGTCGCGTGAAGTGGTTCTTAGCGGTAAAGATGAACTTTATTTATCTATTAAATGCGAGGTTGGCTTTCGTCCATTCCAACTTCACCCACGGACGCCCAGATCTGACAAAAGCGGTAATTCCGGACTCTGAAGCCAACAAGTTACCTGTTGTCTTCGAACAAGGACATCTGCTTCGTCTTTTCTCAACGTTGGAAACCGACCGCCTCGACGTTTTGCTCGTCTACGAAGCATTTTTACTTTCAATTTTTTTTTTCTTTCAGTTAATAAGATACAATTTCGCATTTTCTTTGAAAAAAATATATAAATTCATCTATAAATTTTATATACGCATTTTAAATATTAAAATAATCGATACGATTCTGAGAGTATATTTTCTTAAAAGAGTTAATTCTCCTCGGTGAAAAGACATCAGATAGATTCCTTCCACGTGTGACGAAGTATTTAAAAACGTTCTTATTTACCAACCCATCGTTGTGTGTGTGGATCGGGAATATCGAACATTTTTATCTTCCTCAGATGATCTTTTGGGGGGGGGGTGTGTTGGGAGCTGGGTCGGTTCCATGACCGGCCGCCACAGCTGTTTATGGGTGA
Organism: Nautilus pompilius; assembly: GCA_018389105.1. Classification (NCBI taxonomy): domain Eukaryota; kingdom Metazoa; phylum Mollusca; class Cephalopoda; order Nautilida; family Nautilidae; genus Nautilus; species Nautilus pompilius. Next base: position 37,603 of record JACATO010001128.1, on the reverse strand, counting down.
GGCCTTATTAAGACCTCGTCCTAGTGAGAGTAGCGGGCTACCCAACTCCTCCGTAGTAATTACTGCAGGAGAGGTAGGGGCTTTCCAGGCTGAACTCTCGAAACATCTCTGCATGTTCCCTGAGACACTATATGGGGGAGCTTAGGCCACTGTTTACCTTTATTGTGTCCAAACGGAGTAAGAGGTTTGTTTTGGTTTTTACTATGTAAGTAAGTGGATGGAGGCACGTTCTCCCTTCGTCTGATAGTAGGTATTATGGTTGGGCGAATGGGTGGTGCCTGTCCCTCGATGGGGAGCCGGAGGTTCCCGTGGGTGTGATAGACTGGGGAGTAGCCCGACCGGGGCGTTGGAGGTCATCTCGCTGGCCGGCGCCCCGTTTCTCATCACTGTCTTTTGTTGCGGTTGGCAGCTGTCCGGTAGCCTAAGCGGCCTTTAGTAGACCAGCGCCGCTTATGTAATCAACGGAGGCAGAAGCGTGTGTAGGGAGGGAGTGCATTATGAATAAATAGAGGCTTGGCTGGTTGGGGAAGAGGATAAAAGAAGCACGGTGGGTTGGAGGGGAATGTGGTTCTTCAGTGGTCGGTAATTTAATCCGGACTACATCGGGGAGTAGGTGAGGGGTTTGTTTGTGTACCAAGTGGGTGGACGGGTTCCTTTATTGTTGGAGGAGAGATATATGCTGCCTTCTGAGGAGGACGAGTGCCGATAGTCTTCTTATCTGGAGGTTGTCCTGGCGACCAGGTGAAATTGCTGGTTTGCTGAAAAAATATAAGCTAAGAAGAGGGTAAAAAGGTGGAGGAAATTAAAGCAAAGGGGGTGGGTGTGTGTGACTCGGGGGGGGGGTTGGAGGAGGTGGGTCCAAGGGCGTTGTTAATTAGCCAGGTGGCTGAATAGATGGCGCTGGACTTCATGGCTGCGTATTTTTGTCGTAACCAAAGCGTTACGTGGTTTAGGAATAGTCTTTTGGTTGAGGTGGGCTGGCCGCCCTCTGAAGCCTTCCGGATGCCCCAAGCGACCCCGCTGGGCGGTGAAGACGAGGAAATCCGAAAGGCAGTCCTTTTTAGTCCTAGGGGGGAATCCAAGGATGCGCCAGAACGAACTAAGTTTGTCCTGGGGACTTTTAATTTTGAATACCAAGTCGCGGACTAGGGCCCCACAGCTCTATATCCAAGGGACATGAGAATATACGGTGTAGTGCCGCCTCGTCCTCCTCACTACATCTGAGGCATTTCGGCGAGTTAATCAGGTTCCATTTGTGTTCTCCCTCGTGGGGAGTACGTTTCTTAGAATTTTCCAGTGTATGTCAGAGGTGTATCCATCCACGAGGCGGTTTATGCTGCTACTCCAAATCCTATCCAATGGAAGTGGGCCTGAATTTAGGGTGTTTTACCACTGCCCCCTGTAGTCCGGTTCCGTGACCGGGCGTGATGACAGGAAGAAGAAGTATATGTCACGTTGGGATAATTGTTCTAGATCATGCCGATTGTTACCTAAGCTTACTGCGTTCTCTGCTTGTATGTCTATGTTGGACTTGATCCTGTTAGTTAGTACGCTAACGTGGTAATCCGTTAGTTAAGACATGCAAACCGTTGGGGGGTGTTGTATGCCTTATCTAAGCGGTCTATGTAGAGTTGTTGCCATCTTGGTCTATTCTCTGTAGTCATTATGATGTCTAGCATGTTTATGATCTGCTGAGCACCTATTTTGCTCTCTAGATTGATGAGGTTCAGCCCTCCTTGGCTCCGGGGGAGTCTGGTTATTTGTTTGTTTGCCAGGTGTTTACGCCCCCTGCCAGAGGAACCGGTCGAGTTCGGCGTCTATGGCGGCGCGCACCCAGCCTGGCATCCCTATTACTTTGGATTTGTAAAATATTTTGGGTGCGGCGTAGGTGTGTGTGAGTTCTGTTTTGGTGAGGAAGGAGAGGTTTGAGGAAGACCATGCTGTTAGTAGAGCTTTGATCTTGTTGATAGTAGGGGTCCAGTTGTCTTTGTTAGTGTTGGTGCTATTGTTACTGGGGAAGAAGATACCAAAGAGTTTGATCTTGTCCTCCACCCACGTGATGCCGTGGTTTTTCGGGGGCTTGCGGGTGCCTCCTGGCCATGCTGCGGTCGTCGTCATCGTCTTGTTGATCTTGGCTTCAGAGGCCTTTTCATAGACCTCAAGAGCTTTGATGGCCTCCTGCAGACTGTCCAGGTCTTGGAGGAAGAGGGTGGTGTCGTCTGCATACTGCTGAATCTTGACGTCGCCTATGCCTCTAATTTTCGCGTTAGAGCGGATGTAGGCCGCCATAGGTTCAGCAGTGATGATGTACAGCATGGCGCTCAGAGGGCACCCCCCCCCTGGTGGGGTGGAAGGACGAAGATGTGTAGCCATTTTGGAGGATTTGTGTTTTGATGTTGCTGTATATGGTGCGGACGAAGTTAATGAGATACTCCCCGAAACCGAGGGCTTTTAGTGTCCTAATCAGAAAATTCCAGTCTACCCTATCAAAGGCTTTCTTTTGGTCTACGGCTAGCATGATTCCTAGGGAATTTTCCGTGTCTAGCCTGCTAGTGATTTCTCTGAACAGTTGGAGAGTATTAGTAATACTTCTTCCTGGAACTGAACAGGTCTGGTCTACACTGATAACTTGGCTAGCCTATTTGTTAGTGCCTTAGCTATGATTTGGTAATCGATATTTAAGAGGCTGATGGGCCTCCAGTTTTCCAGGTACGCCCTATCGCCCCCCCCCCTTTGGTAGCAGTCGCTGTCAGGTCCTCAGCTAGGAGATATTCAAATCTCTTATAAAATTCCAGCGTAAGGCCGTCATTCCCGGGGGGGGGTCTCCCTTATTTGAAACCCTAACGGCTTGGTTTATCTCATTGACGGTTAGGGGTCCTTCGCAGAGTTCGGCTTCTAGTTTATTCTCTAGACACGCCAAGATGTCGTCCTGAGCAGAGGGACAGGTGTCTTCCATGGTATAAAGTTCTTGAAAGTACCGAGACTCTTCCCTAATGATCTCACCTGTGTCCGTTAGGACGTGGCCGTCTTTGTTTATCAGACTATTTATGGATTTCCTATCTGCTTGTGATTTTTCTAAGCCACAGAATGACCTTCTACACCCTTCTCCATTCATGGCCGGTACTCGGGCCCTAATTCTAGCGCCTTCTGTTTTGTTTAGTTGTGTTCTAGCTATCTGGGTTTGGATGGCTTTAACGTTGCTTGTTCTGTCTAGTCCTGAGGCGGCCTGGTTTAGTTCTAGAGTCAGTTCTTCTTTCAACTTAGCTTCTAGGACTTCCTGGTACGCGCTACGTGCCTGACAGTACTTGATACTAAAGTTCCTTATCCCGGCCCAGGGGGGGGGGGGATCAGCAAATTCGTCCCGGCGGAGGGACCAGTCGCTCCAGATGTGCTGTACGCTCTCAACGTATTCCGACTAGTATCAGAATAGTAGTTGAGTTTCCAGACCCCGGGGCCCTTTGGTGTTCACCTGGACTGAAAAGCTGGCCTTGACCTGGGAATGATCACTCCACGCGATAACGTCGTGCGCCACGTCTTGGAGTTGTCTAGCCATGTGTTTAGAGACGTACACTCTGTCTATTCTAGTCGCTACCCTATACTTTTTACTGTAGTGTGTGTACGATTTCGCGGAGGTGTGCTTATATCTGTACGCATCAACCAGGCCAGATTGCGAGCACATGGTCTGCAGTTGTGGCCCGCCGGTTAGGTGCGTCCTACTTCTAATGTCGGGTCCCTGCCTATCGAGGTCATGGGATGGGACGCACTTAAAATCGCCTAAGATGAACATGTCTTCTGCAGGGTAGGACCTAAGTTTCTGCTCCAAGATACCGTTGGAGTTTTGAAAGAACGCTGTCCGTTCCTTCGCGACGGTATGAGCGTACAGCGAGGCTACCATTGCTTTTCTTTGGAACTGATTTTTGTAGCTGGCTTTGATTTATTCTTCCGTCGTTGTCCCTGTAAGTGTTCTATCTTTACGTTTAAGCTACCGTGAAAGAGGATGCCTACTCCCTTTTTTTCCCCTACCTACTGGGTCTAGGCTGGTATGTATGGGTCCTGTCCAGTTAGTAAAGTATCTATCTACTTCCTGGTTGTTTTGTAGGCGTAATTCTTGCACGCAGATGATTGTCTTGTGTGCGGAATGTTCTAGGTGATCTAGGAAATCATTCCAATGTTTGTTGAATTTTATCCCTCTCAAATTCAGGGATAATAATTCCAGGCGTCTCGACATAATTGCTAAATCTAGCTCTTGGTCCGGTGGACGTTACTTAGGTTGAATCCGAAATGCAAGTGGCACCTATTTAGGTGGGCACTTCCATGTCATCAGACCCCTGAATCATCTTGACAGGAGATGGAGGGGCCGGGACCCTTTCGGGTAGACGGTGGAGGAGAATCTCCAGTGAGCGGGCCCGGCGGGGCTCCGTCACCTTCCTTTCCTTCCTCTTGGGTGGGGTACGGGGGTTCGAATCCCGGATGGTCCGTTTGGACCCCCTAACCCTCGCTGTTTTACGTGAGGGAAGGAGGGTGAGGTCCTCCTCGTCCTCTAATGTGTTGGGGGAGACAGTTATGGTATCTGGCGCCTCGATGGGTGCCAGGGGTTCCGAGGTGCATTGCTCCTCGGCTGTCTCCTGCCTGTTCTTCGAAGTGTTGTGCCCGTTGTCCCTTGGAGGTGCTTGGTCCTCCTTGGGTTTGGGCACCCGCTTCTCCCTGGTCTTTTTCCCCGGTGACGCGGGGCGGGATCTCACCTTCGGAGGTTTGTCCGGAATTGTGGGGCGGTGGTTTGCCCTAGTCGGTGGTGTGTTGTCAGCCTGCTTGGTTTCTTTCTCCGGGGGGGTGATGGTGTGCCTTCGCTGAGGGGACAGTTGGAAGGGGCGGTGGGCAGATCCTTGTAGAATACGGAAAATTAGTATGTTTTTCCGTCTACTGTCTCTCTGATTCTCCTGGGAATCGGCTCCCTGAGGATCATCTTTCCGCTCCGTTGTCCGGAGAGGTACGGGAGCCCAGGGCGACAGTCGTACTTGAACGGGACCAGGATCTTCCCGTATTTGGTGAGTATATTTTATTGTGTGGTGCATCCGGTGGCCAAGGGAAGGCCCCGGATTTTAATCCACGCTGGGGGATGCCCCCCTCCCCTCATCACGTGGCTGGTGCCTTTTATGTTGAGGTTTTTGGTGCTCAGCAGTTCGGCGCTGGCGGAGGTGTCGCATACGATCTCTATAGCGCCGCCATAACTGCTGAGCACAGCCCTGACGCGTTCGTTGAGCCCTGCGTCTAGCAGTTAATGTTCCGTCCTGCATGAATGAAGAGGGAGCTCTTCATCTCAAAATTGAGATTCCGGGGGTTCCCGGGCTCCATCTCCAATTCATGCAGGAACTCCCTGAAAGACGGCGTACCGCCGTTGGCCCCAGCGCCTTTCAGATGTGGTGTCCCCTCCACGTCGCCAGATTTGCCGGCAGCCTTGGCGTAGAAGGGGTGGCTCGAGGTAGATGGTTGGGGCTCCATCTAGTGGCAACTAGCGGTGGCGAAAGAGAGGATAGGGAGAGAGTTGAAAGGGAGAGGGAGGAGGTTAGATCAGGAGGGGTAGAGGCGGAGGGAGTGGGGTGAGTAGTTCAGAGGGGAGAAGGAAGAGGGTGAATATTATAATTAGCTGGAAACTACAGAAGAGCTCGCACCCATAAAAAACCGGATTTATAGCTACGGGTGCGCGAGGACTTTAGCACGAGTTATCCCCCGTGCACGAGCCGAGGATAGTGGCCGGCTGACCTCGCGGACAGTAAAGGGTGGATCGTGACGTCACCTTTGCTTATGGAAACGGCTTGAAAAACAAGTTTCTGTTGCTTTCAGCTTTCAAAATCGAAGTATGTGATGAAGGGCCGGAAGTGTACCTAGTAAGCATCCATTGATTGACTTGATGGTTTTCGTTTTGTTCTGAAGAACTTTTCGATTTAAACAAAAAAAAATAGTAACAATCGTTCTGTGTTCGCATAGGATTCCCCCGCTCCTCAGCTGTTCGGATGAAGACTCTTCTTTCCCACTTCCCTCATCATCCCTTCGATGTAGGTATTTACCTACCCGGGGTCTGCAGAGAAGCGCCTAACCTGGACAGAGACGGAGGCTGTGCGCGTCTCGTGGAGGCCGACGGAGCTTCTCTGCTTAACTCTTACTTATTACAGCAGCTGACCGGGAACCGACCTGGCAGACGGAGACCTGGGCCAGAATGTGGGTGTGTTGTCCTGCTCACTCGTGACAGATATCCAGGGGTGGGGAGTTGTCTTCGGCGGTCGTTTGAGTTCCGGGATCGGCTCGTGACGAAGCTAAATTACGTAGCCCAGCTCTCTAATCAGCCACTCGTCCTCGGGAGTTCAGCTGTACTTCTGCCCTCTAAGCTGCTTGTCGGTGATTACCATTACAGGTAAGCCCACTTGGTATCGCTTCTTCAGGTAAGAAATGACCGTGGCCCCCCGAAATACCCAGGTAGGCCAGGGATCCTCTCATAGGTAACTCATATTGAAACCCTGACCAACGAGACGGGAGAATCTTTTAACCAAAAAGTGTTTCTCAATTAACAAACCACCGTCTGCCATTCCCTTTTCTCTAACCTTTCCTACATTTTCTGTAGTGGTTGTTGTTGTTTGAATACGGTGAAGAGCAAACACGAAACCCTTATACAGGTGATGTGACGAATAGAGTGGACAGGCTGAGGTCACTGACCGTCCACGGTGGGTTCACGTGGCCCTCACCGACAACCAGTAACTTAATTTCCGGTCAAGGGGAGAGAACTCTAATTTTTTTTTTCTCATCACATTGTTCGTTTACCAGGGCCGTAGCAAGGGTTTGGTTGGGGGAGGGAGGTCAGTCGCGATCTTTGTTTTGGTTTGTGAGGTCCAGCGGTGCTACTATAGCCACCTGCCTCCCAGGGGTCGCGTCTCGGGCCTCACACTGGCATCACCGGCCCCCGACAACTTCCCGTCGCTCCGCCACCCACACGCTGGCGACAGGGGCCGGAACTCGTACTGTTACCGCCGTAGGACTGACGCAATCGAGCCACGCCCCCATCGGTACCTGGAACAGTGGGAACTGAAACCTATAACAACCGTTAACGTGTTTTCATTATGCGGTTGTCAGCACGTACGAGAGGGAAGTCGGCCCAGGTGGAGAGAGCTGTCGACTCTTTGTTCTTGTTTCAAGCCCCTAAAGAGCCGAAAAGACAGACTACATTCAACCATGGAGGGAGCCAAAGAATTTGGATTTATCACTAAAGGCGAGAAAGGATAACTTTCACGTTTTTCTGTACACTGTGCCGTTGTGATGTAGAGATTGGCAGTAAGGGGGAAAAGTGCACTTGAACCACACGCTACCACAGATAAAACAAAGTTAACCCTCGTACTGTTGGTACGTCGTCATCGTTATCGTTTTTCTCCCCAGCTCGATCAACCCAAGATGACAAAATCTTGACTGGCAGAACTGTGCAAAGTGCATCATTCTGTGAGGCATCATCAGTCATACAGCAGTGTTGGTTGTGGAGTAAAAGTTGACAAAGAATTACACAGTGACTCGTTGATGGTGAAAGGTGTAACGTGTGGGAAAACTAAAGCAAAAGCTGTGTGAAAATATTCTAGCGCTGTATTCTGTACAAAAACAGGTGGAGTATATCAAAGAACATGGCTTGCTTGCCCTTTTCAGTAGCAACTGATGCTTCAAACAAAAGGTGCAACAAAGTGTTTCCCAATACTTCTGAGATACTTTCACTTCGAGAAAGGAGTGCAACATGTGTTACTTGACTTTTACAGCGATAACAATGAATCGTCAGAGGACATAACAAATCAGCCACTGGTTAAACTAGAGACTTAAGGTCTGGATCTGAATAAAGTTGCAAGCGGCGTAAACTATGGAAACACAACAGTGTCTATCGAAAATTGAAAATGGCTCAAAAGAACATTATTGCTGCAAATTGTCTGGCCCATATTTTGCACAATGCAACAAAATTTGCAACAGGAAAACTGGAAATTGATGTTGAAAATATTGTGCTCAAAGTGTACAACCATTCCAGCATCTCAGCTAAAAGGACAACATGGTTAAAGGAATTCTGTTACACCATGTTGTGACTAGATGGCTCTCTCTCTCTCTTTTGCCATCTATTGACAGAATACTTAATTGCTGGGAAGTCCTAAAAAGTTATTTTCAGAGTCTAGGTGAGGAGTGCCCCAAGGTACTGTGGAAGTGCTTTGGAGATGAAGGAAATGCCTGTGAATTGTCAGAGATCTATTTCTTCTTCCTCAGTCACACTCTTAAATTGTTCTCAGACACTATTGAAGCACTAGAAGCCAAGTAATTCAGCATAATTTCAGTATTTAAGCTAATGGCTGAACTGAAAAGCAAACTTGAGAGAAGAGTAAAGGACTGTTATTTTGGCTTTGTAGTAAACACCAAGCTTAGCCAGCTTACCCCTATTGTGTCTAAGAAATGTGGAACAGATTTCATTGTTTTCTCTGAAAGAGTCATAAAGTACTTAAGTGACAAGTATGACTTCTCTGAAAAGCTTTCATAAAAAATTGTCAAAATTTAGCCTAACAAGTGCCATACCTTTTGGAGAATTGTGATACAGTCAAGGCCTGTAACCTTCCAGATATTGATATGGATGCATTATATGAAGAGTATGGGATTGTGGAGGCAATTATCAATGCTCCCGAGATGGTAGATAGCCACAGTGAAGAACGTTATCTCAAGCTGTTCAGTAAATCTGAGGACTCTTTTACAAACCCTGAAGAAGGTGAGTGCTTATATCTTCTCTATTCCATGCAGCGATGCTCTCACACAACCAGTTTTTTCAATGATGACCTCAGTTTGGAGAAACGAGAGAAACCATCTGCGAGTGGACTCAGTCAAAGCAGAGCTCCAAGTATCTAACAACTTCTCAGAAGAGTGCCCAAGCCATGTACAGAAAACTCCTGGAGATGGCAAGTAAAGGGCAGAAATACAAAAAATAGACATCCACACCTGGCATTCCATGGTAGACCTAAGTAAGTTAATTTGGTTAGTATATCTGTTTCAGCAGGAGTAAAAATGAACATTAATTTCTTTCAGTTATTTATTTATACTGTATGAATGCATGTATGTAATATATACAGTTGTTTCAAAAAAATTACCACAAAATAGCATTCATCAGATTATGAAAATGAAATGTCAGCCCAGCATCAGTGACCAGAATTTATAGAAAAATGCAGAATGACGAATCATTGAATAGGAAAAAAGGGCTCTGGCAGAAAACCACTGGTTACTGATTAAATAGCTAGGTTTTTGTTGGATTTATATAAGCAAATAAGTATCATGTTAGAATTTCTATCTAATAAAATAAAATAACTAAACTGACCATCTGTTTACATTTGTTGTTTTTGCAATACGGTTTAAATTGTATTTAAAAAAACTTGTTTTTTGGAACACAGTGTATACGAGTATATATGGTGACCTATGACCCCGTATGAAATGTCCTTTTTGGAAATTTGGAAATGGCCGCCCTAACACCACAAGTGACTGCATGATTGAGAGATTACTCTAGCTATGTGAATTTGAACGATGCTGGATGAAGTAAATATCAAAATGGTTTACAATTTAACAAATTATGTAAGTAAACCTGGTAGGTGATACCTCATTAATTACAGGTTTACAGTTGTGATACTGTAAGATGATGTTGTTATATTGTGACTTTAAATTAGCTCTGTATAAGGCGGTGATTAATTCTTTGTGATGGTCATTAAGTGGGTAATGAGTCACATACAAATAAAACATTTCAGAGGTGGGGGGTGCCAAAAGGGTCTTTGCTCTCCCCAGGTGCTGAGAACCCTTGCTACACCTCTGGTGCTAGGGCAAGTTTTACTGCTCTACTATACATACACAAGGACATTGAAATTAACATTAACCAGGTTAGTGAAAAATAGGCTTGTAGAAACTCCAAAAAAATGCTTCTCATCAACCCTGTCAGAATGATTAATTAAAATGTTGTAAATTTTGGTTATTTCTTGTTAAGGCATTAAGTTTATTTGCCATATAGATCTAGAAATGCCCAAGAGCAAATTTAACATTATAGCATGTTTTATTTGCTTATAAAATTTGTGATCATAAGGCTGCTCTGGTTCTGGGGAGAAACAGCATTGCCTCTGTACCCAAATAAGGGTTTAAGGTGACTGCCAAATTTTTGGTCATTTGGAGAGTTCTTTCTAAAATACTGGATCCTCCCCTGTATCCCTTTCTGAGTATTGTACTCTAAAGAATTAACATGAAATAAACAGAACCTTTCTCATATACCTTGCACTAACTGCTGATATATTAAGAAATGTCATTCACCTTTGTTCTCAACTAGAACTAAACTGAAGTGAGGAGGTGACCCACTTTTCTATGTCTTTGCCCCAAAATAGGCAATAATTACCATAGTCCCTGCACCAGCAACCATTCTTGCTTAATGATTATAAAATCTCTATTTAATTGGGCAAAATTGTCTATCCTTTACATACATACATAGCCTTTGAAAAGGTTTAGGCAACCAATTAAATAACGTGTGTTGATTTCTATGGGCTACAAATGCTTTAGTATACATTATTTACCTGTATATGTGTTGTTTCAGTTAACATTTTGTTGGACTAAAGCAGAAATACGTTCAAAAGAAATTGAACACTAGCTAGTCTCTTTGTTGGTTTTAAATCAGTGTGTGTGTGCGTGTGTCTGCAAACAGTTTCACTACACACCGCACAGTTTTTTTCTATTTTACAGTCTGATAGAAGTTCACAGTCATGTCGGAAGTGCAGATCAGAGACACCGAAGGCAACACGATAACCGTGCTAGATTTTAATGGATATCTCATGTATCCATTTCCTAACGTTAAAGAAAGACTTGAAATACTTCCGAACCTTGAAATCAGAGACGACGATGTGTTAATCTGCAGCTATCCAAAGACGGGTAAATAGAATGTTCTCTCTGTCTGTGAGTGAATGTACACGTGAGTTACTCTATGGTAGCTAGTCAGATTTCTGCCTCAATTTGTTTATTCAACAACATTTTATGAAGTTGTATTAAATGTAATGTTCACACACACAGGGATATTTCATTTTGACATATCATTTGCACCCTTAAATAAACAAAAACCTAACTAACTGTTGGAGAAAACAATTTATTTCTTAGTCAAATCAGCACCTCTTACATCTGGGCATGGTTGACTGTTGGCCCTATGGAAGACAACTTGAACAGTCATGATGAGGATCCTGATAGATTTGATTCGTCCCATTACATGGCGAGCACCATAACGATTGTGTTGAATGCTTCTAGTTGGTTCTGTACACACAAAATGCAATCAGAACTCCAAATTAAATCAACTTTCAGAAAACGTCACTGGACAAAAAAATCTAAAAATTTTCCCAGGCTAATCCATTATGTGGTGGTGATTGCTCAGAGGGAATGTGCATGATATAGATAGGTTTTAATAGTTTGTGTAGAAACCAAAGTCTCACTTGACTGTCAATACATGTTATTGGCTGCAGGTAACAGTAATCATGAACAGCTGTACAGCAGGATGAAATTTGCTTGGTCTGTTTTTATGACTGTACCAGTCAGGTGATAGAGAGAGAGAGAGAGAGAGTGAGTATGTGTGTGTGTGTGTTGCCCTATCTCCTGTTACATTCTTCAGCAGTTCTTGAATTCCACATTCCTCTCAAACACTTACATTCTGGTATTTAGGCAAAGTTTCAGACTAGTTTACAAGAAAGTTAGATAGGTGGAATTAAAAAAAAAAATTATCATGCATATTTCCCAGAAGAATTTTAATGATATCCTTTATTTTAAAAAAGTGATACTGTTTTATTTCAAAATTTGTAACTAATTTTAGGTTCACATTGGCTTCGACCAATGACAGCCATGCTGCTTCATGGTAAAGCAGAATATCTGGATCAGAAAGATTCCTTTTCAATGTTGGAGCTTTTTGATGCTAGTACATTGGATATGCAGCAGTCACCCAGAGTACTGAACACCCATCTTTTCTCCCAGTGGATTCCTCGTGGTATTATGACAAAGCGATGCAAAATGGTCTTCTTGTTTAGAAACCCTAAAGACGTAGCAGTATCTTATTACTGTCATCTCAGCACATTTGGGTTCCACGATCTCTATGAAGGAGGATGGAATAATTTTTTTGAACTCTTTTTGGATGGCAGAGGTAATTTATTGTGTTGACAAAATCTACAGTATGTTTAGCTTGAAAATACTACAGCAACTAAACATGGCTTCCTGGGTTCAGTTTTTATTGCATATTTTTCCATATTTCATTTCTTTTATGTCAAAAAACATTCCAATGCAGAGAGATTATAATACAAGTACCAAAGCTATTATCTGGACAGACAAAAGCTCATGTTTTCAGATACACACACTGTAATTCAAATTCTAGGCTCAACAAAATGTTTTCTCTGTCATGCTTACTGCAGATATTTGCTAAGATCCACCTGTGTTCAAATTGAATTGAGGACTTTTATCTTTGTCACTCCTTAAATGTTCTTATTTTTATTGACATTTCATTGAAATATCTCTGCTGCAGCTGTCTTCTTAATTGGAAGGCCAGCAGTTTCAGTTGATTACATATCTAAGATATAACTTTGAACCCACTACATTATGGTTTGAGGATCAGATGCCTTATCTGCCACCTTAATGAACCTAAAGAGCAGATACTCTTTATCAGGAATATCTTGATTTTGAAGATTCTAACAGGAAAGGGTATTTTTCTTGATGTATTTAAATATAAGTTGTTATGGTCATCACAATTTTGGTTTAGTTTAGATCAGTAATTGAGGCAGGAAGCCATTACAGCTTATACAAGGGGGCCCCAAAGAAGAGAAATGGTGGCCACTATGATTCTTTAAATAATTAATGCTATTACTAATATCTACACCTCTGATGTTCATTTATTCCACTCTTTCCAATCATGTTATTTAAAGAATTATTTCCAGAAAGTCTAATTGTGTCAACTTCTTGGCTACATAATGATGATTCCCAGAACTATTTCTTTTTTTTTCCACTGTATTTTTGGCAGTTCCCTATGGAAGTTGGATTGATTTCACCATTCACTATGAAGAGTTTCTACGAGAGAACCCAGATCTACCATTCTACTTTATTATGTATGAAGATTTAAAAAAGGTAAAGCTCAACACATTTAACAATGTCAATGGGAACATTTACAAGAAGCTCTCAGAGTCTGCTAGTTTGTTTTCTTTCTGTGATACAACTTGACTTTGGTAATTTTGTAAACTTTAACAGGAAAAACAAAAACAAATTCTTTTTTTTTCTCTTTTTTGCAAAGTTTCAACTGCGGTTTATTGTTTGCAGAATGGAAGTTTTCATTATTATTAAAACTTAATTATTTTGAATGCATTTACATTTTTTATATAGCATCTTGTGCACATAAAGTGCGCACAGAACTCTTAAAGACGGTAGAGTGTGTGTATGTATATATATAAGATTGTTTTACAATATGTACTTAAAGTCATACACACTTTATATACTCTCTCTCTCTCACACTCATACTATACTTTTGACAAAAAATATCTAAACTAAAATGTTGTGGAGCAGAATGAAATTTAGTTCATCTTTTATGATTTTTAATAAAAAAGTGACAATTCATAGCAGTAGAATGCAAACAACATTCTCAGCATTGAATAAAAGTGACCCAGATTTTGATTTTTCACAGCAATAACAATAAATCAGAAGAATTATGCTACAGATCCCAAATTCTGAAAACCGAAAAGCTCCAAAATCCGAAATATTTTTGGAGCGCCTTCAGTGGAAAATTCCAGAAGGTTCCTGGGCGACATGCAGGTCCCGATGTGCTTGATGTATGCACAATACTCACAGTAACGTTTGTGCTTTGTTGTTGGTGTGAATATACTTTGGAAATGTCTAAAAGGTACCGGTAGGCCTGCCGTGGTGATGATAGCTTACCATTCTGATGGTGAAATGTACATCTTTTTCTTATGGTTTAAAATATTGCACAAAACTACCTGTAGGCCGTACGTATCCACATGCAGTTATAATGCAACACAATTATAGCAATATCTCAATATTAGCTTCAGCTTATTTTGAAAAGTTAACTGCTATAATTCCAGGACTTTTGGAGCCAGTTACAAAGGAAACAGGTGGCTATTTCAATAAAAAATGTTTCTTTATTGTGTTAAGAACAGCATAACATGCTTTCTTTCTCACATATATATGCATATGTGCTCAGGAATAGAATAAAAATATTATGGAATAAGAAGTTATTTTGGTGAAAAATATCATGACAAAAATGTTTGAAAGTAAACTTTTAAAAACTTCTATCAGTCTGCTAAGAGTTCTAATCCTTTGTATGTATAACTATATGCACGGGTAAAGTGGGGTTTCTATGCATGAAATACAAGATATTTTGTTGGGTACTCAATAGTTGTGGCCACCCAATCAAATTTTGAATTATTTGATTTAAATTTATCCTAAAAATAAGAACAGTTAGAAGCATCTTAGATGTTATGATACAAAACCTCTACCAGCCATACTTAAAGATTACACGTATAAGAGTTGAGCGTAGATTCATTGTTAAGAAAAGGAAGAATTTAATTAAGAGAAAGAGATGCTCTTAAGGAAGAGTTCTCATATTTGGGTAATTAAGAAGTATTGATCACTGTTCTCGTTATGTTTAGAATTTCAGTTTTAATTGATTTTCCTGTCAAACATGGATGTGTTAATTGAAAATTTCATAACTTTTTTCTGTTTTTGCTTACTGATGCATGAAAACAAAAGTGCACTCTCTCTCTCTTGCATGTGTGCACACGCACATATATATGTGTATATTGATAAAGTAGAAGGAAGCCATTTATAATTGGCTGTTGATCAATATGGAAGAGACACGAACAGTTTATTTTTAAAATGTCTCAATAAAACAGTGAGAAAGTACACTGATGTCGACATGTTTTGACATTTTTATCTAATACTGTACTTCCGAATTGTTTTAAATATTAAAACCACCACAAATTTTCACCATTTATAGTAGCGCGCACAATGTTAATAAAGTCTTTCACTAGTTTCAGTGTTTAATAACTAGATGTGACAATGGATTCATTAATATTTACCAAGTCTTGTACACATTCTCTCCAGCTACTGATGTGACTGATAACTCTTTCAATTATGGCATTGAGTTTTTCTGACTGGGGCTTGAGGAACTGTGAAGGTTTCAAGATCTTTTAAAGGGAAACATGATAGAGTAATAATGGCACAACCATACAAACCCATCTGGGTACAGTACCATTTTCTTCAACTGTGATGCACATATACAGGGTGTTCAGATAACATGTTTCTATGTGAGAATGTTTCCACTCCCAAATGACTGGTCGGGCCGTCTCAAGCTGTTTTTGTGTGCAACCTTTTGACAAATGCTTATCTTGGACACCTACAAGCCCACACTTTAATCCATGCAACTTTTTATGTGGGTAACTTAAGGAGTAAGTTTGAGATCCCCCCCTGGCAACCTGGAAATACTGATTTGGAATAATACACTCTGTATCTGTGAAGAAACTCTGGTAATAGCCATTGGTGACATTGCATAAGGGTACAAGTTAAGCTAAATTGGAATGGTGGCCACATATCTTTATATAAATAAATCATTATTAATGAAAATGTAAAATCAGTGTTTTATCTAGAAAACCCTGTAGTAGATTGTAGTTTTTCCAAAAGTAGGCCTATGGGATCTATTATGCATGTTCGAGAATTATTAAGTTTAAATTTACTGAAAATTTGAGTTTACAATGTTCTTATTATCAGACTTTATTGTCATGTTAATTGGAATCAATAACTGATATTTTAATTTTCTATATTAACCTTGTGGTCAGGTAGAAAATGTGAATATTCATGTTTTTTTTTTTTTTAGGATCCAGTTGCCACATTAAAGCGGTTTGCCCAATTTCTCAAGATAGAAGTAGATGACAAACTCTGTACTGACATTCTTGACAAGTGCTCTCTCAAAAATCTGAGAGAAAAGGACCCCTTAAAGCCAGTTATTGGTGTGAACATAAAGTCGGCTGACACCACCGTGTATCGAAAAGGTAAGAGGACAATGTCAGATAATGGTAGATACTTTAAGAGAATGTATGAAGATCACCTTGATCCATTACTTTTACCATTGGTGTCAATATAAGAAAAGATTTTAGATACTGAACCATTTAGTAAAACACATTGCCAATTTTGAGAATAGATTGAAACCATTTGAATTATGTATCAGTAAAATGCCATCCATATTTTTATGTAAGCAGACACTTTATCATTAAAGCAATACTTTATTGAAAGGAACTTTGCATATTATATCACACAATGCTACTGTCCATCTTTCACAGATTTGTAGTAGTCATGCAGAATCAGGTCATCGAGTCTGTGAATCATCTGCCATCTCTGGTGAAGGGTAACCCCAAGCTGCTGAAGAGTGTGGACAGGTCCTGGTGCCACAACTCATCACATGGTCTGCTCTATCAGAAGAAAGTATTGGTGGTGACATGACACTGATTCACTGTTCTTGAAGTAGCTGCAAGAAAATCCTCACTTTGTGAGGGTGAGTGCTGAACTAAGTTTAGGTTGGGGTTTGCTTAAAAATTGGAACCACTTGATTCTGAAGGAGGTCATCATTCGTGTAGGTAGCCACATTCACTGGACCACCAAAAACTTGAAGAGAAGTGTGGCCATCTAAGCTATTGCCCATAGCATACCATATCTTCCACCCCCACTGGTTTGCCTCTTATGTCAGCATGTGACAGTTTTAATCAACCCTTGCAGTCCTCCACATTTGTTGAAATAATCATGTTTCTGTGCCCGCTGAAGATGCAAAGGTACATTCTCTTAATAAAGGAATGTCTGACATTGACATCTTGCAGACAACCGTGGCACAGTATTCACGTGTGTTTGGGTCAATGCTGCTGTTATTGCTTGTTTTACATGTCTTGCATATGTAGCCATACCTGGTTGCCCAGCATGCAACCAGTTTTAACATATTTGACCCTGCAGCCAAACGATGGTGGCTTGTTAAGTGAATTGCTTGTAGTATGAGGGCTCTTTACTAGGTGAATGGACTGATGTAGAATAGGGGCTTCTGTCAAATACAAAAAGCAAACAACAGGTCAGAGAAGAGCTCTGCTCATTCATGCGATAAAACCCACCATTGTAATTTCTCACACCAGCTGCAACCCTATTTTCAGCCAAGTTAGCAAAAATAAGACCGACTGATTTTAAAGCAAGTCTACTAACTTTATAGCCAGATCAAATTGTCTGAAATGCAATATTTAAACATCTCAATTTGGCAATCAGCTATAATCAAGTATTTATAAATGTTTTGTTTGTTTTATGCAGGTAATTTATTCTGGAGCAATGTCTGCAGAACACAATGCAGTCACTTAGTTTACTTCCAGTCACAGTAGAGATGATAAAAGCAAGTTGCATCTAATTTGTTGCAAAAGGTTAAAAGAACATGGGATTGCATGAAAAATGTCTATTTTCATCTCTTGATTCCATTCTTTTGACATGTGCATGTAATTAGAATATACACATTATTATTTCTTTACAAGTGAATTTTTGTTGGTATTTTATGTACATCAGACTAAGTAATATTTAACATTTTAGGGAATACAAGATTGATTATCTTTTGTACTGTTCATGGAGCTTCTCTCTTTCATTTCTTCATAGAGGTTTTCCTTCTATATTGGATATCATCTATAATGTCCTTTATTTCAGGGAAAGTGGGAGATTGGAAAAACTGGTTCACTGTCAGCCAGAATGAGCGGTTTGATGAAGTATACCAGAAACATATGAAAGAGTTCAAACTCAGATTTAAATTTGAAATCTAACTGCTGAATGAAAGAGAGTTTCTTATATTACTTTTAATTGATTTTATGACTAAAATTTTAACTGCAACAATAATTTTAATGATGTTTAAAAGAATGCTAAAGTGAAAGATACTGACATCCTAAAGAAATTTTATTTTCAAATTCATACATTAAAATTTTGTCTTGCATTAGTAGTTGTATACATAACCCTTCCATGATAATTTTAACACCAAAGGTAACATATAAGTATTAAATATTTGAAAAGGTTTTTTCTGTATTGGTTAGTTGCACTTATCTGTATTTTATGTCATGGTAGCATGCAATATTGAAAAAATAAAAATTAAGGTGACATGGTGTGTGGATAGTATTGATTTCCAGGAGAAAGGGATGTGGCTCATGCAGGAAAACCACCATTTGAGAGAAAAAATTGTAAATAAATAAGGTGAAAGTATAAAATTAATAGGAATTTTTTGTGGCTGGAATAAATTCTATAGAAAATGATCGTGCAGTAATATTCCTGAGTAAAACCTATAATTTTTGCATAAAAACCAGATGAGTGGATATTCGCATAAGAAAATCAATGAAATGACAGACTTTTTAATTAAGAAAAAGAAAATAATGGCACCAAAGATTATTTTATGCACCCGCATTTCTACTTCGTTTAATTACAACGGTGATGAACATTTAGATTTTGGATCTGAAAATTAAAAGATTTTCGTTGAAACATCAGTTCACTACACGAGTTCAAATATTTCCCGATACCACGGAAAGTAAAGCGATCCAGTACTTTCTATGTTCGTGTAGTTGACGGGTGTCTGAGCTGTAGACATAGACTGGCTGTCAGTTGATTTCATCAGCTTGATCTGACCAATTTGTCGTCTCTATTTTTTTAGACATGGTAAACGAAAAGTTTTCGCTGTGCAACTGTTAGTTTATTCAATAGACCCAGAACGTTCATCAAGACAAATACGTGGAGACAGCATGTTATGTTCATCTCTGGCAGACGTGGAATGTGCAGGCCTCCTCAGTACCTCTCCTCCATCCATGTACAACAAATAGTTCAAGATGGAATGTTTCCAACTCTAAGATAATTTTTGGTAAGTTTGATTTTCTTTTACGCCTGCTTCAGTCCACTGGCCATCAGAGCGATTGGAGAGCTGCTTGCTCGCAAGTTTCAGTTTGCTATTCACGCTATATGGAGAAAAGACGAAAAGCCTACCTGAGGTTTTTCTCATAAACTCTTAACCATGAGGCCAGTTTCGACTGTCTATGTACCACAACAGTAGACCAGTTTCTATTCCTTAATCTCATGTAGGCTTGGTGAGCAAAGAATGAAGCCACGGTTTAATTGAATTAACAGAGATGGATCTCTGTATTTTAGTCCTGTCTCCACAGAGGACTTTTGTTCAAACAAACAGGTGATTACTAGAAAGTTTTGGTACAATTTTATCTCAGTCCAAAACTCTACAGGAACATTGATGGTAACAGTAGCCTGTCATCCATTTAACCTTTCCCATTTTAAAATCTAAAATCACATCTGTGGAAAGCTTACTGATATTTCACCAAGACCAGATGAGGAATCTATTTGGATTTAATCCTAAATCTAATTGTGCTCCTGGGCTACAGTAATTTCAGTAGACCCTCAGTCTAATGGACTAGGACGGTCTAGCCTGTTGTTGGTAGAGCTCCTGTGAATTCTGCCTCAAAATGATTAATTTTTGTGACCACTCAGCTATTTCAACTGTTAATAATGGCCTCTATGAAAAGTGCAGTGAAACTGAAATGCAGAGTCCTAACTACTGTGGAAACATTAACGGTTGCTGAAAAAATAGAGGCTGGTATATTGATTGCTATGGTCAAGGAGTTTGGCATAGCAAAACGAACAGTGTCTAACATAAAATGAAGTGAAGACTAGCTTAAAGAATTTAATCTGAACTCAAAAACAGTACAGCGTCAGCTAGGAAAAACGTAAGGCAGCCTAGTGATACAAAATCAGAAGAGGCTATTTACAGATGGTATGTCCAACAACACTCGTGGTGTTGGTGCTTGTGACAGTGATTTTTTTCAATTTTAATTACTACGTGCACAGTGTTTTTTGTTCTTGATCTAACAGACCATCCTTCTCACTGTATAATCAAGTAAATGTTTTACACCAGAGTATTAAGCCCAAGGTAGATCTAGAAAATTTAAACTACTATATATATATATATCTTCACTAACATTTTAAAATAAGTTTTGATGTTACAATTCCACACCTTTGAAGGGTCTTGCTATTATGTTTTTCTCTTATATTCTATGCAATAGTTTTTCTCCATTTACTTTTTAAATGCTGATAATTCTTATTAATGAAGAATTACTCAGAAGAGCTAGTAAAATAGAAAAGATTCAGATTTGCATTTATATTCTTATCTTAAATGTCTGAAGAATATGGAGAAGTAAAATGACTCCAAGAGATTTTACATCTATGAGAATTATGAAACGTCCAATAGTCATGAATATTCTGAAGGTTCTGCTTATAGTCTCAGGTTCACAGAGGAAAGTGATTATAAAAAAGAAATTGAAACTGAAAGTGAGTTCAAAATCAAACTGATGTCCTTTAGATTTTATAATGAATTAACTTAGAAAATATTAAAGATTATCATTTTTACACATATTCATTATAGGTGATCCTTTTTTTGTAGACTACTATAGATTACGTTTTTAGGAAATTATTACATCAGCCCGAATGGCAAAAATAAACAGTGGTTTTGATGACAGACAGACATTGTGTGAAACCCTAGACAACATAAGAAATGTTCGTGGGATTATATAAACATTATCTAGAGCGACTGAGTCGAATTATAAAAGTTTACTGAATTTCGATGATTTTATTTATGACAAATCAAACAAACCCACAAATCTCTTTCCCAGAGGTATCCATAATAACATTCACACTTTTTGTAATTTTCAGAAGTATCACAAACTTTGGCAAACAATCAAAAGTTTATTTCTCTTCTATTATGCACTTTCCTTTATTTAAAAAAAAAAAAAACATCTCCAGCATAATTGAAATGACTTGGCAAGTAAAGATATGATCTCTGATGAATTTTAATATTTTTCAAAATAACATTGAGAGCAAGTAACACAATTGGGTGGAACCAAACTATAGGTATGTAATTATAGATAAATTATACGATAAAGGGATACCGTTCAACGTTTAATTAATTTTATCATCCGGCTTCATGATATCTACTTTAATAATTACATTTAATTTTATAAAATCAAAAAAGGAGAGAGAATTTTAACAATGTTATCTAATCTATAAGAAGATTTAAGAAATAATTTCTTAATTTTAAAATAGGAAAGAATTGCAAATAAACTGAATTATTTCAGCTGATTATAAATAAAGCAACATTACTTAGCTGCTCTGCCTTGTGTCAGAATCTGGGAGAGGTGCCTTTAACACTTTCAAAACCAATAGCAGAAGAAGAAATCATCCCCCTAGCTGTATTGTTGGGTTCATTTGATTAATCATCGGTATCTTCAGTTGCTCCATCTCTAAAAGCTGCTGGAATCTGGGAGAGGTGCCTTTAACACTTTCAAAACCAATAGCAGCAGAAGAATCATCCCCCTAGCTGTATTGTTGGGTTCATTTGATTAATCATCGGTATCTTCAGTTGCTCCATCTCTAAAAGCTGCTGGAAATGGGGGAGGGTGCCTTTAACACTTTCAAAACCAATGGCAGCAGAAGAATCATCCCCCTAACTGTATTGTTGGGTTCATTTGATTAATCATCGGTATCTTCAGTTGCTCCATCTCTAAAAGCTGCTGGCAGCAGTCATCCCAAAACAGAGACGCAAAGCTGCTGAAGGTATTCTAACAAATGTTCAATTGGCTTGTCTACTATAGATTTCATAAGCTAAAGATGGATGATAACTATAAAACTGGCAACACTCCTGGTTTATGAGAGCTTTTAACTTAGGTTCTCACTAACCAAAATTATATAACAGTTCAGCTATGTCACAACAATCCTGTTTTACAGAAAGGATACATTCAAGTAAAAATTATCAATATAACAGATGCCTTTCCTGGTTTAAGATGCAGAGGAATGGCTGAAGGCCCAGACTATGAGACCTCCACATTCTGGCCAACATCGATAGACACTGGTTACTTACTGTTGGTATCTACTTAGTATTTTGAAATAAATCCAACTTCTGATCGATTATTAAAAGACGTTATTATTAGAAAACAGTTTTTTTTAAAAATCTTCGATCTGTGATTTTGTCGGGATGTCAAGCGGCCGTACTATGGGGTCGCCATTGCAGAAGCCCCGGAGCGGTGATATCTGAACAGATCTCAAAACGTCTTTCGGAACGAAAATGGAAAACAACAATGGAAAGGTTAGAGGCGTTTGAGTTTACGCGGTACAAAGGTACACTAAGGTATGCAGATATAGTCCCTGGCTGTCTTCCTGGAACGTCGCCAGCACTGCCGCGGGACTACGTGATCGCCGTAGTAACTCGAGGGACTTCTTTCGGTTTACCAGGACGGCATTAACGCTTCACTGAGAGATTTTTCAGTGAGGGGCCTGTTAAATAATCTAATAACATTACACTTTTTCAGATGTCAATAATACAAATAATATCTTTAAATACTGTTACCAGCTGTGTGTGTGTTTGTGTGTGATTTATTTTTATCAGGAAACTGGTTTGTGTGAGATTGGTGGGGACTCTTTGTTATTATGGCGCCTGGGACACTGGGAGGTGGCGTCAGTGGTCATCATGGCGTCAGTGGTCTTTTATAGATGTTGACTGGGTACATTCAACTCTGTCTGGCCATGTTCATTTTTCCTGCCAATACCGCTTTGTAGATTTGACCAGATACACACTGACCACTGTCCAGCTATGTCCATCGTCCTGCCAATACCGCTTTGTAGATGTTGACCAGGTAGACTGACCTCTGTCCAGCTATGTCCATCGTCCTGCCAATACCGCTTTGTAGATGTTGACCAGGTCGACTGACCTCTGTCCAGCTATGTCCATCGTCCTGCCAATACCTGCTTTGTAGATGTTGACCAGGTCGACTGACCTCTGTCCAGCTATGTCCATCGTCCTGCCAAACCGCTTTGTAGATGTGACCAGGTCGACTGACCTCTGTCCAGCTTGTCCCATCTATGTCCATCGTCCTGCCAATACCGCTTTGTAGATGTTGACCAGGTCGACTGACCTCTGTCCAGCTATGTCCATCGTCCTGCCAATACCGCTTTGTAGAGATGTTGACCAGGTCGACTGACCTCTGTCCAGCTATGTCCATCGTCCTGCCAATACCGCTTTGTAGATGTTGACCAGGTCGACTGACCTCTGTCCAGCTATGTCCATCGTCCTGCCAATACCGCTTTGTAGATGTTGACCAGGTCGACTGACCTCTGTCCAGCTATGTCCATCGTCCTGCCAATACCGCTTTGTAGATGTTGACCAGGTCGACTGACCTCTGTCCAGCTATGTCCATCGTCCTGCCAATACCGCTTTGTAGATGTTGACCAGGTCGACTGACCTCTGTCCAGCTATATGTCCATCGTCCTGCCAATACCGCTTTGTAGATGTTGACCAGGTCGACTGACCTCTGTTCCAGCTATGTCCATCGTCCTGCCAATACCGCTTTGTAGATGTTGACCAGGTCGACTGACCTCTGTCCAGCTATGTCCATCGTCCTGCCAATACCGCTTTGTAGATGTTGACCAGGTAGACTGACCTCTGTCCAGCTATGTCCATCGTCCTGCCAATACCGCTTTGTAGATGTTGACCAGGTAGACTGACCTCTGTCCAGCTAGCTATGTCCATCGTCCTGCCAATACCGCTTTGTAGATGTTGACCAGGTAGACTGACCTCTGTCCAGCTATGTCCATCGTCCTGCCAATACCGCTTTGTAGATGTTGACCAGGTAGACTGACCTCTGTCCAGCTATGTCCATCGTCCTGCCAATACCGCTTTGTAGATGTTGACCAGGTAGACTGACCTCTGTCCAGCTATGTCCATCGTCCTGCCAATACCGCTTTGTAGATGTTGACCAGGTAGACTGACCTCTGTCCAGCTATGTCCATCGTCTGCCAATACCGCTTTGTAGATGTTGACCAGGTAGACTGACTCTGTCCAGCTATGTCCATCGTCCTGCCAATACCGCTTTGTAGATGTTGACCAGGTAGACTGACCTCTGTCCAGCTATGTCCATCGTCCTGCCAATACCGCTTTGTAGATGTTGACCAGGTAGACTGACCTCTGTCCAGCTATGTCCATCGTCCTGCCAATACCGCTTTGTAGATTTGACCAGATACACACTGACCTCTGTCAAGCTATGTCCATTGTCATTCAAATGATCTATAAAAGAAGACCTAGCAGATAATTTTTTGACAGATGAACTGTTAAACGGCAAGTGAATGTCAAGCAGAACATATCGCGGACATTTGAAATAAGACAGAAGACAACAGATTTCTCAAGCAACCAGAGGGACCATATCCAGAGCAGCTTTGACTGTCTGCATCGTCAGGTAAGTTTTAGCATTGGCTACCCTATTTATTGTATTGCAGTGTTGGATTGAGTTTAGTTAGCAGTGAGTAACATATATCTGGATCTAACTGTCTGTGCTAGGATTGTAATAATATCACTGCTGGGTATAATGTTTTCTTTGGAAGTTATAGAAAGTTATTCTTTGTTGTTTGATGGTTTCACTCTCGCTGATGCGTAACGTAGTTCCTTTAAGGGGTATGCACGTAACAGAATTGGGGGCTCCTCCGGGATAACAGAAATGTTTTTTTTTGAGTGTTTGGCAGAGATCAACTCTTATATTTTTTCCTGTTGTGTTGCTATTAGCAGAAAATATGGCTTTCAAATTGTCAGAGTTTGAAAAGATGCGATCAAAGGTTTGAGAAAGAATGAATTGTTGGAGTTTGGTCATCATTATGAGCTGGACGTCAAAACAGCTCTGCGGAAGGCAGAGATTTCACAAGTTATTGTGGGATATTTGGTGGAAGAAGATATTTTACCAAAAGATGCCTTGAAGGCACTGGAAACACCCGGTGATGTGATTTCCCTGAAAAGACTAAAACTTGAATATCAGTTTAGGTTAAGACAAGAAGAAGATGAATAAAGGAGAGAGATTCGTGAACATGAGCTAAAACTGAAGGAGCTGGAAAAGGAAGCACACATTAAAAGATCTCAAGTTTCAAATGCAGCCTTTAATGTTGCCAAGTTTGTTAGGCTGTAACCACTGTTTCGTGAGAACGAGGTGGACTAATACTTTCTCCATTTTGAGAAGATGGCTGTAAACCTGAATTGGCCGGAGTCATATTGGACCATGTTACTACAAAGTAAGCTGGTGGTGGGTCATGCCCGGAGGTTTATTCTGCCTTATCAGTGGAGGATAGTGCAGACTACAAAATTGTCAAAGCGGCTATTTTGAAAGCCTATGAGCTGGTTCCTGAGGCCTACGACAGAAGTTCAAAAACCTGAAAAAAACAAGAGAGGGTCAGATATATGTGGAGTTTGCCAGAGAAACAGAGAAAGGGGAGAATGTTTACAGGTGGTTTGTGATTCAAAAGAAGTGGGAGAAAACTTTCAGGAACTCAAAAACAACTCATTCACATTGAAGAATTTAAAAGAGGTCTATTCACTGACCTTCGGACTCACTTGGATGACCAGAAAGTCACTACACTTCACCATGCAGCCGACCTTGCGGATGACTGTGCTCTCACTCACAAGAACACGTTCAAACATTTTAATTCTAAGTTTCCTCTGAAAAGACAGTATTTCCAGGGAACTCAAAGCCATTCCAGAGAAAAGACAGTTGAGAATACATCCTTAAACCACAAGGACGGTCAGGTGAATCCCTCATCCAACTACACCAATAAGATCCGTGATACTAAACCCAACCCAGTAGTGTGTGCTCACTGTAAGAAGAGAGGACATTTAATCAGTAGCTGCTGGATCCTACAGAAAAGGAACAAAGACCAAACAGCGAGCGCCTTAGTTAACAGCCTCACTACAAGATCCCCCAAAGCGGTAACCCAGGTAGAGGACCCATTGACGCCATATGTAAGCCTTTTGTTTCAGATGCATTTGTGTCTGTCTGTCTGCAGAAGACCCATCAAAATACTGAGAGACACTGGCAGTTCACAAACATTGCTACTAGAAGGAATCTTGCCTCTGTCAGACAAAACATACGCAGGAGTCAACATTCTGATGCGTGGGATTGAAGGCCACTCCATTCTATTCATCTGAAGTCAAGCTATGAGACAGGTCCGGTTGTGGTGGGTGTCAGACCTACAGCGCTGCCTGAGCTGAAAGTCATGGAGAAACCTAAGATGTGGGCAGATACAGAGAAGATTGAAGATGAGTTCCCTGATATTTTTCCTTCGTGTGCAGTGACCAGCGCTATGAGCAAGAACTTAGAAGCCGAATAGGACATCATTGATTTGTCTGGTACATCCCAATGACCTTATCTATATAGTGATAAAACATGAATGTGGGGAAACCAGACAGCTCTGCCATGTGAACATGATTCAAACTGTACCATGAAAGAAAGCCCGGTGCAGATCAAGGGATAGCTGCCGTTTTGGCTCCAGTGACTAATGGTGATCAAACAGAAGTATATCCTATTACTTATACTGTTTCTGCTCTCGATATTCCTGGTTGTTCAATCAAACTGCAAAATTCTGATGTCATTAAATACATGTGTGAAAAAGTATCACACTTACAACCTGATGAACGAAAGGATTTGATTAATGAGTTCAAGGTACTGTTTTCAGACACTCTAAGTGGTACTGATGTTATTTGTCATGATGTTGACGTTGGGGATGCGCTACCTATAAAACAGCATCCAAACAAATTGGCTCAAATGCGTAGAGAAGTTAATTATATGTTGGCAAATGATGTGATTGAACATGGTAGCAGCAGTTGGAGTTCACCATGTATTTTAGTGCCAAAACCTGACGGATCCCAGAGATTTTGCATAGATTTTCGAAAAGTCAGTGCTGTCACAAAAACTGATTCATATCCTATAGATGATTGCATTGATAGGGTGGGTAATGTGAAGTATGTCAGTAAGTTTGATTTAGTCAAGGAATACTGGCAGGTGTCTTTCACAGAAAGAGCAAAGGAAATTGCTGCATTTAGTACACCAGATGGGGTGTATCAATACAAGGTGATGCCATTGGGGATGAAAAAATTTGGGTGCATTTTTTTCAAAGGATGATTAACACGTTATCTTTGTATTGTAGAGTTGTGAAGCTTACATTGATGATTTGATTATTTACATTGATACATGGAAAGAACACATGCAATGCATTAGACAACTGTTCAACAGACTAAAAGAAGCAAGGTAACTGTAAATTTGGTGAAGAGTGATTTTGGAAAAGCTTATTTGAATTTTCTTGGCCACAAAATAGGTCGGGGTCAGGTAAAACCTATTAAGGCCAAAGTTGAAGCCATTGCGGATTTTCCTGTCCATGTAGTAAGGAGGAGTTGAGTGAGTCTTAGGTATATTGGTTATTACAGAAAGTACGGTCGCAAATTTTTCTGATATTGTATCCCCTCACCAATCTTTAAAGGAAAGGTCAAAATTTGTCTGGTCTGATGAATGTCAAATTCTTACTTCTTCATGCTTCTGTACTACAAACCCCAAATTTTACAAACACTTCAAAGTGGCAGATGATGCAAGTGATATTGGGGCAAGGTTCTGTATATTGCAGGAAGGTGGTGAGTGTGTCGATCACCCCGTGTCTTACTTCTCCAAGAAGTTCAGTAAAAGTCAGGGGGTAACTAAGTACGATAGAGAAGGAATCATTGTCACTGATTTTAGCCCTACAGCATTTTGAAGTATATTTACAGTGTTAACTGATCATAATCCACTCGCATTTATTAATAGAATGAAAGAAAGGTAAAAATCAAAGGGTGTTGAGGTGGAGTTTGATGATGCAGGAGTACAATTTGGAAATTCAACATGTCAAAGGATGTTATTCCTGATGCAATTGTCAAGAAACCTTTTTAATATTAGATTGTTGTTTCCCTGAAAAATATTTGTTTATTATTTTCAGGTTGTAAGAAAACCACCTTTATGCTCTGTTTGCTTTTTTTGTAAGGGTTGGGGAGAGAGGTGTTATTAGCCCTGGATGTGTGTGTGGTGTATTTATTTTATCAGGAAGCTGTTTGTGTGTGGAGTGGTGGGAATCTTTGTTATTATAGGGCCTGGATACTGGGATGCTGGGTCTGGTCATGGTATTGTCATTGATCTTTTATAAATGTTGAGCAGGTATACTGACCTCTGTCCAGCTATATCCATTGTTCTACCAGACACCTTTATGGGAAGAAGACTGTTAACCTACAAGTGAATGTCAGACAATGTGTGGAATAGACATTCAAAAATAGACAGAAGATAACAGTTTTCTCAACCAACCAAGAAACTAGAGGGACGATATATAGAGCAGCTTTTACTGTCAGCAACTTCAGGTAAGTTTTAGTATTGGCTACCCTATTTATTGTATTGCAGTGTATATGTAAGGTAAGTCTTCTCCAGAGAGAGAGAGATAGCTAGCTAGGTAGGGAGGGTGTATATGTAGGGTAAGTCTTCTCCAGAGAGAGAGAGCTAGCTAGCTAGGTAGGGAGGGTGTATATGTAGGGTAAGTCTTCTCCAGAGAGAGAGAGCTAGCTAGCTAGGTAGGGAGGGTGTATATGTAGGGTAAGTCTTCTCCAGAGAGAGAGAGAGAGCTAGCTAGGTAGGGAGGGTGTATATGTAGGGTAAGTCTTCTCCAGAGAGAGAGAGCTAGCTAGCTAGGTAGGGAGGGTGTATATGTAGGGAAAGTCTTCTCCAGAGAGAGAGAGAGCTAGCTAGCTAGGTAGGGAGGGTGTATATGTAGGGAAAGTCTTCTCCAGAGAGAGAGAGAGAGAGCTAGCTAGGTAGGGAGGGTGTATATGTAGGGAAAGTCTTCTCCAGAGAGAGAGAGAGAGAGCTAGCTAGCTAGGTAGGGAGGGTGTATATGTAGGGTAAGTCTTCTCCAGAGAGAGAGAGCTAGATAGCTAGGTAGGAAGGGTGTATATGTAGGGTAAGTCTTCTCCAGAGAGAGAGAGCTAGATAGCTAGGTAGGAAGGGTGTATATGTAGGGTAAGTCTTCTCAGAGAGAGGAGAGCTAGCTAGCTAGGTAGGGAGGGTGTATATGTAGGGTAAGTCTTCTCCAGAGAGAGAGAGAGCTAGCTAGCTAGGTAGGGAGGGAGGGTGTATATGTAGGGTAAGTCTTCTCCAGAGGAGAGAGAGAGAGCTAGCTAGCTAGGTAGGGTAAGTCTTCTCCAGAGAGAGAGAGCTAGAGCTAGCTAGCTAGGGTAGGGTAAGTCTTCTCCAGAGAGAGAGAGCTAGCTAGCTAGCTAGGTAGGGTAAGTCTTCTCCAGAGAGAGAGAGAGCTAGCTAGCTAGCTAGGTAGGGTAAGTCTTCTCCAGAGAGAGAGAGAGCTAGCTAGCTAGCTAGGTAGGGTAAGTCTTCTCCAGAGAGAGAGAGAGAGCTAGCTAGCTAGCTAGGTAGGGTAAGTCTTCTCCAGAGAGAGAGAGAGCTAGCTAGCTAGCTAGGTAGGGTAAGTCTTCTCCAGAGAGAGAGAGAGAGCTAGCTAGCTAGCTAGGTAGGGTAAGTCTTCTCCAAGAGAGAGAGAGAGCTAGCTAGCTAGCTAGGTAGGGTAAGTCTTCTCCAGAGAGAGAGAGAGCTAGCTAGCTAGCTAGGTAGGGTAAGTCTTCTCCAGAGAGAGAGAGGAGCTAGCTAGCTAGGTAGGGTAAGTCTTCTCCAGAGAGAGAGAGAGAGCTAGCTAGCTAGGTAGGGTAAGTCTTCTCCAGAGAGAGAGAGAGAGCTAGCTAGTAGGTAGGGTAAGTCTTCTCCAGAGAGAGAAGAGAGAGCTAGCTAGCTAGGTAGGGTAAGTCTTCTCCAGAGAGAGAGAGAGAGCTAGCTAGCTAGGTAGGGTAAGTCTTCTCCGAGAGCGAGAGAGAGAGCTAGCTAGCTAGCTAGGTAGGGTAAGTCTTCTCCAGAGAGAGAGAGAGAGCTAGCTAGCTAGGTAGGGTAAGTCTTCTCCAGAGAGAGAGAGAGAGCTAGCTAGCTAGGTAGGGTAAGTCTTCTCCAGAGAGAGAGAGAGAGCTAGCTAGCTAGGTAGGGTAAGTCTTCTCCAGAGAGAGAGAGAGAGAGCTAGCTAGCTAGGTAGGGTAAGTCTTCTCCAGAGAGAGAGAGAGAGAGCTAGCTAGCTAGGTAGGGTAAGTCTTCTCCAGAGAGAGAGAGAGAGCTAGCTAGCTAGGTAGGGTAAGTCTTCTCCAGAGAGAGAGAGAGAGCTAGCTAGCTAGGTAGGGTAAGTCTTCTCCAGAGAGAGAGAGAGAGCTAGCTAGCTAGGTAGGGTAAGTCTTCTCAGAGAGAGAGAGAGCTAGCTAGCTAGGTAGGGTAAGTCTTCTCCAGAGAGAGAGAGAGAGAGCTAGCTAGCTAGGTAGGGTAAGTCTTCTCCAGAGAGAGAGAGAGTGAGAGCGGAGAGAGAAGGAGAGAGAGAGAAGCTAGCTAGCTAGGTAGGGTAAGTCTTCTCCAGAGAGAGAGAGAGAGAGCTAGCTAGCTAGGTAGGGTAAGTCTTCTCCAGAGAGAGAGAGAGAGCTAGCTAGCTAGGTAGGGTAAGTCTTCTCCAGAGAGAGAGAGAGAGCTAGCTAGCTAGGTAGGGTAAGTCTTCTCCAGAGAGAGAGAGAGAGCTAGCTAGCTAGGTAGGGTAAGTCTTCTCCAGAGAGAGAGAGAGAGCTAGCTAGCTAGGTAGGTAGGGTAAGTCTTCTCCAGAGAGAGAGAGAGAGCTAGCTAGCTAGGTAGGGTAAGTCTTCTCCAGAGAGAGAGAGAGAGAGCTAGCTAGCTAGGTAGGGTAAGTCTTCTCCAGAGAGAGAGAGAGAGCTAGCTAGCTAGGTAGGGTAAGTCTTCTCCAGAGAGAGAGAGAGAGCTAGCTAGCTAGGTAGGGTAAGTCTTCTCCAGATAGAGAGAGAGAGCTAGCTAGCTAGGTAGGGTAAGTCTTCTCCAGAGAGAGAGAGAGCTAGCTAGCTAGGTAGGGAGGGTAAGTCTTCTCCAGAGAGGAGAGAGAGAGCTAGCTAGCTAGGTAGGGTAAGTCTTCTCCCAGAGAGAGAGAGAGAGCTAGCTAGCTAGGTAGGGTAAGTCTTCTCCAGAGAGAGAGAGAGAGAGCTAGCTAGCTAGGTAGGGTAAGTCTTCTCCAGAGAGAGAGAGAGAGCTAGCTAGCTAGGTAGGGTAAGTCTTCTCCAGAGAGAGAGAGAGCTAGCTAGGTAGGGAGGGTAAGTCTTCTCCAGAGAGAGAGAGAGAGCTAGCTAGCTAGGTAGGGTAAGTCTTCTCCAGAGAGAGAGAGAGAGCTAGTCGTAGGGAGGGTAAGTCTTCTCCAGAGAGAGAGAGAGAGAGAGCTAGCTAGCTAGGTAGGGTAAGTCTTCTCCAGAGAGAGAGAGAGAGCTAGCTAGCTAGGGGGTAAGTCTTCTCCAGAGAGAGAGAGCTAGCTAGCTAGGTAGGGAGGGTAAGTCTTCTCCAGAGAGAGAGAGAGAGAGCTAGCTAGCTAGGTAGGGTAAGTCTTCTCCAGGAGAGAGAGAGAGAGCTAGCTAGCTAGGTAGGGTAAGTCTTCTCCAGAGAGAGAGAGAGAGAGCTAGCTAGCTAGGTAGGGTAAGTCTTCTCCAGAGAGAGAGAGAGAGCTAGCTAGCTAGGTAGGGTAAGTCTTCTCCAGAGAGAGAGAGAGAGCTAGCTAGCTAGGTAGGGTAAGTCTTCTCCAGAGAGAGAGAGAGAGCTAGCTAGCTAGGTAGGGTAAGTCTTCTCCAGAGAGAGAGAGAGAGCTAGCTAGCTAGGTAGGGTAAGTCTTCTCCAGAGAGAGAGAGAGAGCTAGCTAGCTAGGTAGGGTAAGTCTTCTCCAGAGAGAGAGCTAGCTAGCTAGGTAGGGTAAGTCTTTCCAGAGAGAGAGAGAAGAGCTAGCTAGCTAGGTAGGGTAAGTCTTCTCCAGAGAGAGAGAGAGCTAGCTAGCTAGCTAGGTTAGGGTAAGTCTTCTCCAGAGAGAGAGAGAGCTAGCTAGCTAGCTAGGTAGGGTAAGTCTTCTCCAGAGAGAGAGATAGCTAGCTAGCTAGCTAGGTAGGGTAAGTCTTCTCCAGAGAGAGAGAGAGAGAGCTAGCTAGCTAGGTAGGGTAAGTCTTCTCCAGAGAGAGAGAGAGAGAGCTAGCTAGCTAGGTAGGGTAAGTCTTCTCCAGAGAGAGAGAGAGAGAGAGCTAGCTAGCTAGGTAGGGTAAGTCTTCTCCAGAGAGAGAGAGAGAGCTAGCTAGCTAGGTAGGGTAAGTCTTCTCCAGAGAGAGAGAGAGAGAGCTAGCTAGCTAGGTAGGGTAAGTCTTCTCCAGAGAGAGAGAGCTAGCTAGCTAGGTAGGGTAAGTCTTCTCCAGAGAGAGAGAGCTAGCTAGCTAGGTAGGGTAAGTCTTCTCCAGAGAGAGAGAGAGAGAGCTAGCTAGGTAGGGAGGGTGTATATGTAGGGTAAGTCTTCTCCAGAGAGAGAGAGCTAGCTAGCTAGGTAGGGTAAGTCTTCTCCAGAGAGAGAGAGAGAGCTAGCTAGCTAGGTAGGGTAAGTCTCTCCAGAGAGAGAGAGAGAGAGCGAGAGAGAGCTAGCTAGGTAGAGGGTAAGTCTTCTCCAGAGAGAGAGAGAGAGAGCTAGCTAGCTAGGTAGGGTAAGTCTTCTCCAGAGAGAGAGAGAGAGAGCTAGCTAGCTAGGTAGGGTAAGTCTTCTCCAGAGAGAGAGAGAGAGAGAGAGTAGCTAGCTAGGTAGGGTAAGTCTTCTCCAGAGAGAGAGAGAGAGAGCTAGCTAGCTAGGTAGGGTAAGTCTTCTCCAGAGAGAGAGAGAGAGAGCTAGCTAGCTAGGTAGGGTTAGGGTAAGTCTTCTCCAGAGAGAGAGAGAGAGAAGCTAGCTAGCTAGGTAGGGTAAGTCTTCTCCAGAGAGAGAGAGAGAGAGCTAGCTAGCTAGGTAGGGTAAGTCTTCTCCAGAGAGAGAGAGAGAGCTAGCTAGCTAGGTAGGGTAAGTCTTCTCCAGAGAGAGAGAGAGAGAGAGCTAGCTAGCTAGGTAGGGTAAGTCTTCTCCAGAGAGAGAGAGAGAGAGCTAGCTAGCTAGGTAGGGTAAGTCTTCTCCAGAGAGAGAGAGAGAGCTAGCTAGCTAGGTAGGGTAAGTCTTCTCCAGAGAGAGGAGAGAGAGCTAGCTAGCTAGGTAGGGTAAGTCTTCTCCAGAGAGAGAGAGAGAGCTAGCTAGCTAGGTAGGGTAGTCTTTCCAGAGAGAGAGAGAGAGAGCTAGCTAGCTAGGTAGGGTAAGTCTTCTCCAGAGAGAGAGAGAGAGCTAGCTAGCTAGGTAGGGTAAGTCTTCTCCAGAGAGAGAGAGAGAGCTAGCTAGCTAGGTAGGGTAAGTCTTTCCAGAGAGAGAGAGAGCTAGCTAGCTAGGTAGGGTAAGTCTTCTCCAGAGAGAGAGAGAGCTAGCTAGCTAGGTAGGGTAAGTCTTCTCCGAGAGGAGAGAGAGAGCTAGCTAGCTAGGTAGGTAAGTCTTCTCCAGAGAAGAGAGAGAGAGAGCTAGCTAGCTAGGTAGGGTAAGTCTTCTCCAGAGGAGAGAGAGAGCTAGCTAGCTAGGTAGGGTAAGTCTTCTCCAGAGAGAGAGAGGAGCTAGCTAGCTAGGTAGGGTGTAAGTCTTCTCCAGAGAGAGAGAGAGAGCTAGCTAGCTAGGTAGGGAGGGTTGTATATGTAGGGTAAGTGTTTCTCCAGAGAGAGAGAGAGCTAGCTAGCTAGGTAGGGAGGGTTGTATATGTAGGGTAAGTCTTCTCCAGAGAGAGAGAGCTAGCTAGCTAGGTAGGGAGGGTGTATATGTAGGGTAAGTCTTCTCCAGAGAGAGAGAGAGCTAGCTAGCTAGGTAGGGAGGGTGTATATGTAGGGTAAGTCTTCTCCAGAGAGAGAGAGCTAGCTAGCTAGCTAGGTAGGGAGGGTGTATATGTAGGGTAGCTAAGTCTTCTCCAGAGAAGAGAGATCTAGATAGCTAGGTAGTAGGCGGGTGTATATGTAGGGTAAGTCTTCTCCAGAGAGAGAGCGAGAGTACTTAGTGAGGTTAGGTAGGGAGGGTGTATATGTAGGGTAAGTCTTCTCCAGACCCACCCTGCCTACCTACCTATCTACATCTGGAGAAGACTTACCAGACCCTCACTCCCTCCCTGCCTACCTACCTATCTACATCTGGAGAAGACTTACCAGACCCATACACTCTCCCTCCCTGCCTACCTACCTATCTACATCTGGAGAAGACGTACCAGACCCATACACTCTCCCTCCCTGCCTACCTACCTATCTATCTCTGGAGAAGACGTACCAGAACCATACACTCTCCCTATCTATCTCTGGAGAAGACGTACCATACCTACCTTCCCTCCCTACCTACCTATCTATCTCTGGAGTAGACTTAACAGACCCACACACCCTCCCTGCCAACCTATCTATCTCTGGAGAAGACGTACCATACCTACCTTCCCTCCCTGCCAACCTATCTATCTCTGGAGAAGACGTACCATACCTACCTTCCCTCCCTGCCAACCTATCTATCTCTGGAGAAGACGTACCATACCTACCTTCCCTCCCTGCCAACTATCTATCTCTGGAGAAGACGTACCATACCTACCTTCCCTCCCTGCCAACCTATCTATCTCTGGAGAAGACGTACCATACCTACCTTCCCTCCCTGCCTATCTATCTATCTCTGGAGAAGAGTAACCTGACCCAAACACTCTCCCTATCTATCTATCTATCTATCTCTGGAGAAGAGTTACCAGACCCATACACTCTCCCTATCTATCTATCTATCTATCTCTGGAGAAGAGTTACCAGACCCAAACACTCTCCCCTATCTATCGATCTATCTATCTCTGGAGAAGAGTTACCAGACCCAAACACTCTCCCTATCTATCTATCTATCTATCTCTGGAGAAGAGTTACCAGACCCATACACTCTCCCTATCTATCTATCTATCTATCTCTGGAGAAGAGTTACCAGACCCATACACTCTCCCTATCTATCTATCTATCTATCTCTGGAGAAGAGTTACCAGACCCATACACTCTCCCTATCTATCTCTGGAGAAGAGTTACCAGACCCATACACTCTCCCTATCTATCTCTGGAGAAGAGTTACCAGACCCATACACTCTCCCTATCTATCTCTGGAGAAGAGTTACCAGACCCATACACTCTCCCCTATCTCTCTGGAGAAGAAGAGTACAGACCCATTCACTCTCCCTATCTATCTCGGAGAAGAGTTACAGACCCATTCACTCTCCCTATCTATCTCTTGAGAAGAGTTACCAGACCCATTCACTCTCCCTATCTATCTCTGGAGAAGAGTTACCAGACCCATTCACTCTCCCTATCTATCTCTGGAGAAGAGTTACCAGACCCATTCACTCGCCCTATCTATCTCTGGAGAAGAGTTACCAACCCATACACTCTCCCTATCTATCTATCTATCTATCTATCTCTGGAAAAGACTTAACAGACCCATATACACCTCCCTATCTATCTATCTATCTATCTATCTCTGGAGAAGACTTACCAGACCCATACACTCTCCCTATCTATCTATCTATCTATCTCTGGAGAAGACTTACCAGACCCATACACTCTCCCTATCTATCTATCTATATATCTCTGGAGAAGAGTTACCAGACCCAAACATACTCCCTATCTATCTCTGGAGAATACGTACCAGACTTCCCTCCCTTCCTATCTATCTCTCGAGAAGACGTACCAGACACACCCTCCCTACCTATCTATATATCTCTGGAGAAGACATACCAGACACACCCTACCTTCCTATCTATATATCTCTGGAGAAGACATACCAGACACACCCTACCTTCCTATCTATCTATCTCTGGAGAAGACATACCAGACCCTTCCTACCTTCCTATCTATCTATCTCTGGAGAAGACTTACCAGACCCATACACTCTCCCTATCTATCTATCTATCTCTGGAGAAGAGTTACCAGACCCAAACACTCTCCCTATCTATCTATCTATCTATCTCTGGAGAAGACTTACCAGACCCATACACTCTCCCTATCTATCTATCTATCTCTGGAGAAGACTTACCAGACCCCCCTCCCTTCCTATCTATCTCTCGAGAAGACGTACCAGACCCTCCCTCCCTACCTATTATATATCGCTGGAGAAGACTTACCAGACCCATACACTCTCCCATCTAGGTATCTATCTATCTATCTATCTCGAGAGAAGACTTTACCAGACCCATACACTCTCCCTATCTATCTATCTGTCTCTCTCTGGAGAAGACTTACCAGACCCATACACTCTCCCTATCTATCTATCTGTCTCTCTCTGGAGAAGACTTACCAGACCCATACACTCTCCCTATCTATCTATCTATCTATCTCTAGAGAAGACTTACCAGACCCATACACTCTCCCTATCTATCTATCTATCTATCTCTGGAGAAGACGTACCAGACACACCCATACACTCTCCCTACCTATCTATCCATCTCTGGAGAAGACGTACCAGACACACCCATACACTCTCCCTACCTATCTATCCATCTCTGGAGAAGACGTACCAGACACACCCATACACTCTCCCTACCTATCTATCCATCTCTGGAGAAGACGTACCAGACACACCCATACACTCTCCCTACCTATCTATCCATCTCTGGAGAAGACGTACCAGACACACCCATACACTCTCCCTACCTATCTATCCATCTCTGGAAAGACGTTACCAGACACCACCCATACACTCCTCCCTACCTATCTATCCAATCCTCTGGAGAAGACGTACCAGACCACACCCATACACTCTCCCGACCTATCTATCCATCTCTGGAGAAGAAGTACCAGACACACCCATACACTCTCCCTACCTATCTATCTATCTCTGGAGAAGACTTAACAGAACCATACACTCTCCTACCCTTCCTCTATCTATCATCTCTGGAGAAGACGTACCAGACACACCCATACACTCTCCCTACCTATCTTATCATCTCTGGAGAAGACGTACCAGACACACCCATACACTCTCCCTACCTATCTATCCATCTCTGGAGAAGACGTACCAGACACACCCATACACTCTCCCTACCTATCTATCCATCTCTGGAGAAGACGTACCAGACCCATACACTCTCCCTATCTATTTATCTATCTCTGGAGAATACGTCCCAGACACCCCCTCCCTTCCTATCTATCTCTCGAGAAGACGTACCAGACACACCCTCCCTACCTATCTATATATCTCTGGAGAAGACTTACCAGACCCATACACTCTCCCTATCTATCTATCTATCTCTCGAGAAGACGTACCAGACCCTCCCTCCCTATCTATCTATATATCTCTGGAGAAGACGTACCAGACCCTTCCTACCTACCTGTGTCTGGGGAAGACTTACCAGACCCATCCACCCTTCCTCCCTCCCTACCTATCTATCTCTGGAGAAGACTTACCAGACCCATACACTCTCCCTATCTATCTATCTATCTCTGGAGAAGACTTACCAGACCCATACACTCTCCCTATCTATCTATCTATCTCTGGAGAAGACTTACCTGACCCATCCACCCTCCCTCCCTACTTATCTATCTATCTCTGGATAAGACTTACCAGACCCACTCACCCTCCCTATCATCTATCTCTGGAGAAGACTTACACCACACCCGCCCTCCTA